>VDFB02168118.1:122003064-122157316 GCA_007258455.2 Sequoia sempervirens | reverse complement strand
ATTATTTAATTTTCCTTAACCCCAAGTTGGCTTGCTTCCTGGATTTGTAAAATTCCTCCCAAGAAACACAATGCATTCTCCTTTTTGCCTCCACCCCAGACCATAAGAAACACTTATGAATACTTTTAATCTTTTCCCAAAATTTCCTAGGCATTTGAAAAAATACTCAAAGAATAAACCAATAGATCATGTAGCATTGATTTAATCAATTGGATCTTACTAGATTGACTAAGCAGTGCACCTTTCTAGCCAACAAGTTTAGAATTAAATTTATCAATCAAACCTCTCCAAAAAGATTTAGGAATAATATTAGTACAAAGAGGTAGACCCAAATAAATAAAAGGAAACTCCTCAATTTCACACTATGAAATGAGAGAAGTTCTATGCATTCTTGTCTATGAAGAATTCATGAAGAAAATAATACTCTTAGAAATACAAACCCTCTACTTAGAACCATATTTATATTTTTGCAAAATCAAATGAATGGATTTAGATTTTACAACTGAAACCTCTCTAAGGATGATTGTATCATCCACAAATTATTGATGAGAACAAATTTTATTAGAAAAGGATGACAAAAGACCCCTATGATAACCATCATTGACAACCTTCTGAATAAACCTTCCAAAAGATTCCACCATCATAATAAAAAGGAAAGGAGAAATATGATCACCATACTTGCAGCCTCTCAAACAAATGAAAAAGGAAAAGGGAAATCCATTCACAAGCAAAAAAAAGGAGTAGAAATAAGTTGTACAACAAGTTGCAATAATCTATCCAAAAATCCAAAAACCCTTAGAATCTTCAACAAAAACTACCAATTTAGAAAATCATATGTCTTCACAAGATCCAAAATTAAAAGAAACCCTACCTTCTTATTGACTAACAAAGAGTGAATATTCTCATGGATCAAAATGATGGAATCAAGAATCTACCTCTTAGGAACAAACCCATTTTGCTAGAGAGAAATAGTCTAACTTTGAGAACCCACTGCAACCTCATACCCAACACCTTAGAGAAGATTTTATAAATGAAGTTATAAAGGATAATAGGGTGGAAATCATTAAAAGAAAAAGCACCCAAGTTTTTAGGAACAAGGATAATAAAAGTGGAATTTAATTCTTTCAACAAATTCCTACTACTGAAGAACTTCTTTGTGGCATTCAAGAAATATCTAGAAACAATACCCTAAAATATTTGGAACAAGTAGGAGAACCATCCAACCCAAGGGCCTTATTACCTTCAAAAGAAAATAATTCCTTTTTAACCTCCTCATCCAACAAAATGCAACAAAGCAATTTTTTAAGGTCTTTAGAAATAATCATAGGGATCCAAAAAGGGCTCTTGACAACCAGGGTCTAAATGAAGATTATTAGAGAGGAGCTCAACAAAAAATGAAGAGGCAGCATGCCTAATCTCATGACATCCTTTCCCAACAACTGACCATCATGAAGGCTATGATTGATCTGATTAGATGCCTATAAGTGTTTCAAAGTTGAAAGCTAAAAAACAATTGTGTTCCTGTCCTCACTCATTAACTAAATATCCCAAGATCTTTGCTTCCAAAATTCTTCCTCCTCAGCAACAATATTATGTAGTCTTGAAAGAAGAAAACTCTTCTATTGAACCACCATAAGGTCATAGCCAAAATTTTGAATAGATTGTTGTAAAGCATTAAGATCTTCCTTAATCAACACCTTTTCATGAAATATATAGCAAAAAGAAGACTTATTCTGTTTCTTAACATTAAACTTCACAAAGGCTATTTTTTTAGTCACTCTATACATAGTAGATCCATCCACAATTATATTCTAGCATGAGGAAACTCTATCTCTGAAATCTAGGTGGTTCACCCACATCTTCTCAAATCTAAAAGGAAAATATTTCCTCCTCCATAACAAATCTGTAGAAAGGGAAATCAGGAAATGGTCAGACCCTAACCTAGTAAGCGTTGAAAGAGAGTAGGAATAGGATAGAAGCCACTCTAGGGAGAGAAGAGCACTATGTAACTTCACTTGAATGAGGGCATCACCAACTCTTCTATTCGACTAGGTGTAGGAAGCCCTGTGATGGTCAACATCAAACAAAGCATTTCATTAATGAAGCTCATCAAATCAAACCTACCATCATTCACAACTTGAGAACCCCCTTTCTTTTCCACATCATTTAAAAGAGTATTAAATTCTACCATGACCAACCACTTAGAACCAAAGTACATGACTTGAAAGAGTTCAAATTTTCCCAAAAATTCCTTTTAGCACATTTCAAATTATGGGCATAAATATTGGAATGGATCCAAGAGAATTTGTCCCAATCATTCTAAAAAGATGTAGCAATATGGTTTGGTTCACCAAAAAAGAAACACCTTTCACCACCTTTGGGTTCCATAAAGTAGGAACACCCCCAAAAGCCCCATCAAAATCAAAACCATGAAACCCACAATCTTTAAAAAACCAATTTTTAATTTTATCCATCTTATCCACAACTATTTTAGTCTCCTAAATTAGAATGATATCTAGTCATATATCTCTCACCAAATTGGAAAGAAGATCCTGCTTATGAAGGTTGTTCAACCCTCTAAAGTTCCATTATATAATCTTCATGAGGATTTCTAAGGTGTTCTTTTCAAGCACATCTCAAACAAGGTCCTTTGGGAACCCTCTACAATTTCTAGCTTATTTTCCTTTTGATGTTACTATAGTGTGGGCCTACCCCTTCTCCTAGGTTCTGACCCACAATCCATCCTTTAGAAATTTCTGGTAGATACCTCAAAAGGAGAAACATGCTTTCTCCTATTTTTAGACTTAGCTGAGGTGTAAGGAGGATCCCCACCCTCTCTAGACTTAGACAATGAGCTTCTACTATAATCACCAATGAAAAAAGAGGTGAGCACTTCCCCATAGCAGGTTGGGAGGAGCCATTATCTTGATTAACTATAATCTCACCATCTATAGATTGATCAATCTATTTCAAACCAAGATCCTCTACCCCAGATTTACCAAAATTAATGGGGCCAACATCACAAGAGGTCTCCAAATTCTGACTTTCAACCTTGTCCAATCTCACATTCAACTCTTCTACAACAACCGAATGACCATTTCCCAGAACAGTCACCTTCTCCCTAATAAGAGTCCCAAAAAAGATAACTATTGAACCATTCTCATGGCCCATAACAACCACATCCATGACCGAATCAACTTGAGCATTTTCATGCAATACCACTAGTGCTTCCTCTAGTTTCTCACCCGATGCATCCTTCCTCGAGGAATGAGGCTTCTACACCTAAGGCTCAACATCTTGAGCAACTAAGCTCCCCTCCTCTTCCTTCCACTCCTTACGGGGAGTTTGGGAAGGATTATGAGGAGGTTTTTTGGGTTTTCACAGAGATTTCTTAGCCCAATGACCAACTTTCTTATAGTGGAAACAATAAAATGGTATTGATTCATATTCCACCTCTTGGCTCCAAACACCTAGTTTAGAATTAATCTTAACCATAGCTGGAAAATCCACAAGTTGATCAACAATCACACAAAAATGAGCATGTACACCAACCTTTTCTTAGAGGAAGTCATTTGGTCAATGGAAAGAAAATTCCCAAAGGTTCTAGTGATACATTTAAACACTTGATCATCCTAAAACTCCAAAGGGAGACCAAGTAAGTGGACCTAAACTAGAGTAGGAGAAAAAAACCAAGAACTTGGATTAAACCCATGCTCCCACTTTTTATGACCAACGTAGATTTACCAATCCTCCATGAACCACCTATTAGGATATATATCAAGTCTTCTTCACAAGTAAAAGAAAAGGGAAAAAAACCCCTTTTCCATAGTAGAAACCTCCACCTGGCCCTTGAGTCGACACCGATTAAAAGCAAGCTTGCAAAAAATTCAATATTTGGGCATGGCCCCAAAAAAATTCCCAACAAGAGACATATTCATCGATTTCAAACTCTTCTCAATGATATAATCAGGAATAGAAACAAAGCACTCGCCAGAGCTAGGGTTAGCAAAAAATTGATTGGAGGTGAGGAACTCTTACCTTTTTGTTTAGTACCAAAGAGATTGACCCACTAGAGGCCATCAAACAAGACTTCAACATGCCTTTGACCAACAATTACAAAATCATCAGCAGGAACCTTGGGTACAAAACCCAATGACAAGCACCCACCAAAAAAGTCTTTTGGGGCTCCCACTTGATTGGAAAGAGAATCAATGGCTACAGAGATTGAAGAGTTTGGATTAATAGTCAAAAATAAGGTCCCACCATCCTTTCCAGTTGAACAAGCAACTGACACCACTACATCATAGCGTACCTACCACCATTATAGAAAACTTGAGAACCAGGTGTTCTCACCATCTAAAATTTTGAAAAAGTAGCACCACCTGAAGAGAGATCGTTTGTTTTTGGACTTTTTACTACATTTACACCACATACATATTGTAATTTCTATTAGAGTTGTGTTTTTTTTCTTACTACATAACCATTTTTGTGTAGTGTATAAACAATTGTTAATTTTTATAATTTCATTTTCTTTACAAAAATCCAAAAAAATCTTGTTCACATCTTTTGTTCCTTTGTTTGTAATAATTCTTTTTGCTGATTTTTCAGATTATTTCTTAGTAAAAAATTTAAAGTCCTTAATTTTTTCAAATAGTCCATCCTTTGATTTTAGGCAATGTGTCAAAGTTTTCATACTATTATCATATTTAAAAGAACAATATTTCATCTCGTAAGATATATTGGATCTAAATTGGGCCCCATTATATCACTATGAATTAGATAAAGGGGAGTATTAGGTCTCCATGACTTTGTGGAATTGTCTCCCTATGCTACTTCCCCATAGCACACCCTTCGTAAATTCCTC
Source organism: Sequoia sempervirens (assembly GCA_007258455.2). Lineage (NCBI taxonomy): Eukaryota > Viridiplantae > Streptophyta > Pinopsida > Cupressales > Cupressaceae > Sequoia > Sequoia sempervirens. The sequence goes on along the minus strand of VDFB02168118.1, from coordinate 122,152,452 downwards.
ATTTTTATATAACATTTGGTAGCCCATGTACCACACCAATATTTTTCATTAGTTAAATACTTTAATAATTGAGATATCTTAAATGTTCATGTCATAGCCTATTTATATCACTTGTTGTTGCAAGTGCACAAGTATATCAATCTTTTGAAATAAACTCATATAATTTATACTAGCACTTGCACCAGGGGGTGCAAGGGTGACACCAATAGGAAAATATATAGAATTAAACATAAAAAAGAACTATAGTGTAAAATATATACAATCTTTTTGAATTATTTACAAAATCTCTATAATATATAGAGAACACCTTTGACATGTTTTGCATACTCCCTTATTCTATGAAAAGAATCTTGTATGTTTACACTAAGATAACAAAATCTCCTAAATAGACAAATAATAAGTATTATGAGTTGAAGGTTATAGGTCAATATTTATTGTTGAAGCAAGATGTATGTATCTATTCCCGTTGTATAGCAATGTATGGAATGTCATGGGTGGATGCATGGATAAATGAATGGATGAATGGATATGGTAGTCATGCAAAGGATGGTAAGGTTTATTTTGTGATAAGATAACCAGTTTGGATAGAAGATGGTCATTTGGATAATGTTTCATGGCTAAAATAATGTTGGGTAGGATCAATGATAATGGCTCATGTCAAGATATTTACCATAAGCAAGTGTAAATTGTACACGAAACTTCAAATAAGATGAAGATGATTTCAAAAATGGATGTTGATGGGTGAACATGGATTGGATAGATGGTTCATGGATGAATGGATTTCTTATGGATAAGATATGTATCCCCTATATTTTTCAACAACACTTGAATTTTTATTTTTTAGCCAGGCACTTCCATTGCGTTTCAGTAGAACGTTGGAGGATTTTACATTGCCGTGTACCTTCCCTAACTTGTGAAGAAATGTCAAGTGTGAAGCCACATCCACCGCTATCCTATTTCGCCTATCCCACAATAAGGGTTTTATTCCACCTTCAACATACAACAATATTATTTTCCTTTACACAATAAAAGAAATAGTAGATCATTGTGAGAACATCATGAAAACCATTTAGTGTGTATATTAATATTAGAGGAAATCCTGGCATATAAGAGTTGGAAGGAACCACACATAATGTGTAGAAGAGAGTAGAGGCTGCCTTGTTGGCCTTGTTGTGGTGCATTCTTTGAAGGTATTGCCCCAACCACATTTATATTGTATATACTAGTGTAATAGAAACATCATCTACATATTAATGTCAATACTTTTGTGTTAAAAACAAGTATGCATGATAATTTTTAATTTTTAATTAAGCCCGTGAATGTTTATTGTTTTAGTGGTTGAGCATTCTAATTAGATGTTTCACAAAATCTTATTTTGTCAGATTCACATCATTAAATATAATGTTATATTAACAGAATTTTTGTTAATATATCCAAAAATGACTAAAAAAAATTGATAATTATACATTTATAATAATATATACTAAATTATATTTTATTGATGCACCATGTAACATTATTTATTTTGTAACCTGTAATCTTTTATATAGCTTCCTAAGAGACAAACTCTAATTAAATGATCATCTTCACATGATAAATCCTGCATAGAAGGGATATTATTGGAATCCACTATATCTAAGATAACACACACCAAATCCTACACAGACAGGGCATATTCTTGGAATATTTCTAATTCATCATTAACAAAAATCCTTATATGGTTTACATAAATTTATTGAGAAGCATAACAAATATGTTCCGAAGATCTTTGGGATTAAATTCAAATACATTATGAACAAAGCTAATTTTCTTATAAACAGGGGTCTTCTTGAAAAAATAAAGCATTTTTATGTTTAATGGAGAAGTTGATCATAAACTATCCTTCACATCATAAGAATATATGTAGATGATGAGGGCTTCCAGTTCCTAGTGATGGGAGATTGTTGATTCAGAGGAGGACAAATTATTGACCAGTCTTAACAGCTTAAGATCTATTTGTTTTTCAACTTAAAAAAAAAAACTTGTGTATGAGCAGATTTAGAAAACAAGTTAGTGGTAGTTTCAAGCATAACTTAATCTAAGGAGAATATAAGGAGAGCGTGTTAGTTTTATGAGCACTAATATAAGTTTTATTGAACAATTATATATTGTTGAACATTTATCTTCTAGTTTGAGTTTGAGGAACTCTTATCAACATCAACAGAAAGCCAGTCTCATAGGATCTAAAGTGCGAGGCAGGGGACGGAATGTGAGCCCATTTTTGGGAGAATTCATGGAATTTTTTCTATTTTCCACCTCCTTAGAGGTCTCAATGCAGGCTTAAAGAAGCCTACCCAAACTAAGGAAAAAGAGATTAAGATTATTCTATAGAATTGGCCACTTTCCTCCCTGTCACCCGTTATCAAGTCAAGATGCCCTATGAAGTTTAAACTATTTAGTCAAAAAGACCCCCTCTTCAAGGAATGCATGGAAATTGATTTAAATGGAGAATCAAGGGGAAGCCCTAGCATTTCAGGTGTAGTATGCATCATGAGAAAGTTAAAAGGGGCATTTGTGCCTGTTTTGGCAAGTTTCACTTGCATAGCTTCAAACAATGAAGCTGGCTCATCTTCTAGAATTTCAATGCATTGAAATTGAAAGAGATTTTCTACTAGCCATTGAAACCATGATTAGAAACAATGACTAAAGGTAGCACGCCAAGTTGGCATCTATAGAGCTTCCTTAAAGGAGGCTGAAGTCTAGCTTTGAAGTTCAGGTCTATCATATTGAACACTGCTATAAAGAAGACAATTAAAAATGAGAAAGAGACCCAAAGAGATAGAAAGAAAAAGAAAAGAAGAGAGACATCTAAAAAGATATGTAGGAAGGGATTCTGCTGTAGTTACAGTAGAAGGAATTACTATTGTGTTAGTGGGTCTTGCAAGCCTTCTCACTGTGTAAGTACAGTTAAAAAAAATTGGGTCATTTTTGTGGTGCTCTAATGGGAATGATATGTAGAATTACATTTTGGATTCACTGCAAATTCAAATAGTCACATATGTAGTGTGGCATACAGTTTACATCCCTTTCTATGATTTGAGAAAATGAATTTTATGTTATTTGACGACCTTTGTTGCTAATTAAAAACCTTCTGTATGCTCTTTCTGCAATTGAAGAGTAAGGCATTTCATTTGGCATTGAATTTAGGATCTATTAGATATTTAATGGATGAATAAGGACAATTAGCAGCCAGTGATTGAAGCCTTTTTGCAAAATAAGACTCATGGCAAGAATAGAATGTTGCTAATGTTGTATTGGCTATAGGTATGCCATAGGAGCAAGGAAGCCATACAGTCAGCAGAGGATGGAGAGCCAAGAATTCTGCACTTACATTCCAAGAGTAAAGATCCACCACATATTGAGTGGACAAGATCACTAATAAAAACAAAAGTAGAAGAGAGATATATATGCAAAAATAGAGAGTAAGAAATAGACTAATAGTTGAATTATTGATATCCGCATGCACCTTGCACAAAGCTATGTAACAGTTCATTGAATGTAAGGAATGACTCAAATGGAATAGAATATGGTTTGAGCTCCTCTATGTTGAAGTATGGACTACTGCCCATCAAAACAAATGAATCAATTAATTTAACCTGGAAGGATGGATTACGAGTACAAAAATAATAATGAAAATAGAACTATACAAAAGATACTCTATATTCACACGAAACAAGTTAAAATCGCATAACATAGAGGTGTAAAAAAAAACCTTTGTTCAGTGGAAGAGAGTAGCAAGAGTGTAGCAATGACTATAACTGAACGAACTTGACCAAAGGTAGAAAAATTTTCAATTAAAAGGAAGATACATAAGAATGGCTTTAATAAGTTTAAATGGGCACCTGGGGCGTTTTTAACACTAAAACAAAGGCAGTTGGGGAATTTTAACCTTTTTGCATGTAGTTATGCATATATTTTGCATTTATCAGCCGATACGTGCAAAGACGACTTAACACCCCTCCCATTCAAGTTTAACCTTAGTGGAAGGAATTAGTAAAAAAAGGCTCAACTTTAACATTTCATTCTAAAAGAAGAATAAATAATCAAACGCCAAATATAAAATGGTAGAACTACTTAAAATTTTTCACTTATGATGTAAAATACATTTGAGCAAGTGCTTCTGAAGCTACCCATTTAAGCACGTCTACTCAAATGCAAAAAATGCGGTGATTTTAGTAAAACCATGATAGATTATAATGATGGTGATTTATGGTGTTGCGCTGTAGTTGCCAATATTGACAGATATTTATGGAAAACCTGATTTGTATGGTGTTCATTGTAATTAACTGATACCTAGTTACTGGGTTAAAAATAAATAAAAAATAAAAAAAATTTGGATAGGAGCTATTTACTGGGAAAAAAATAGTTGTTTACCAGCCAAAAAAAGCAATATACCAGCATGAGACAGGTATCGGTTGAACATTCACTCTATATATATCCTATCGGGTAATAAACCATTGTTAGTTCATGCCAGGAGTTATAGCGCAAGCTTCTATTGTTAAACAGTGAATAAACTATTCATGATCAACCAATGAAAAATACAATTTTTTTCAGATTTGTTATGTTCTCCTTAGTTATGTATTTCTGATGCTATTGCGCGCCTGGCATGTGTTCCTGCGCCTGCCTTGATTGTGTAGACCTTCTCCTAGGTGCCTGTGGCCAGTAACAGGCTAGGGCCTATGGTTTCTTTTGCTGTGTGCTGGTTTGGTGAAGGTGTGTGGGCTGTTTGGTGCGGTGGGAAGGAGACTATGCAGTTTGTGGGTGGTGGAAATGGTGTGGGTTTGGTGGAGTTGGGGTTGGTCCTCGGGGTTGGGGTATGGCTGGGGCTTCTAAAAACCTTTTTCCTGTTGGGCCAAAGCCATCTCAGCCCTTTTCGGCTGCTATGCATGCACAAAAAATGGATTCATCTTTTGTGGGTGAGAGCTCTAAGATCAAGAAAGTGAATGGGTGCTTGTTGTGGAGCCAAAATCACCCTATTCTGGTTATTTCTCTCGAATTGGTGTAGGAGGACATAGCTTATTGGAGCCAACATGTTCTAATTTGCAAGTTTTTGAGTATTCGCGTCCCTCTCTCGGCGCTAGAGTCCTGGATCCGTCGGACCTAGCAAGTTGAAGGTGATTTCAATCTTTTGGTGGTTGTGAATGGCTATTTCATGGTTGATTTTTCTTGCATCTCAGATTGCAATAGTGTTTTCGAGGGAGGGCTATATTTTTACAATCATGTTGGCTTGTTCATTAAGCCCTAGCATGGAGGTTTTAATGAAACTGAGGATATTCCTACACGGGTTCCTATTTGGGTCCATCTCCCATGGTTGCCGTTGGAGTTTTGGAGGGAGGATATTCTACACCGGATTGCTACTTTGTTGGGGAAGTCAGCTACCATTGCTCAAAATATGTTGGATAAGAAGGTATTCTCTTATGCTCACATTTGTGTTGAAATTGATTTAAATAACCCTTTGTTGGATTCTTTGGAAATTAGTATTGGTTCTGCCTTGTGGATTCAACCCCTTGATTATGAGTCCCTTCCTTTTCGTTGTGGCTTTTGTCATGAGTATGGACACCTTCAGCGCCAATGTCCTCGAGCACCCAAAATGGTAGGGGCTTCTTCTTCTCCTTCTTCTAGGCCTTCAGTGGAGAAGGGGGATAAAGGCAAGGAATTTGTGGTTGAGGGTGAGCCTGATAAGGATGGCTTTATTCCTGTGAAGTAGAGAAATAAAGGGAGGGGTCAGAAGCTGGCCTATAAGGATAAACAGAGTGATTAGGGTTTCAATCGGTTTGAGGTCCTGGATAATTAGGCTTTGGAGGAAGGGATTCCTATTGAAATTTCTTTTGGGGCCACTAGTATGGATGTTGGGTTAGATTCGGGGCTGGAACAGGGGATTGTTGTTCAGAATACTTCTTCAGCATTGGAGCTGGGGATTTTTGAGCCTCTTGGGGCCTCTACAGATGTGCAGGATGATATTGTTTTAGCATATTTAGCTAAGGTAGTGTTTTCTTTAGATAAACGTTAGGGATCATCTCCTGCTTTGGGGGTGCTGCAACTCCCTCTCAAGAAGGGGCACTTTGAAAATTCTTTGAAGGCTGGTCATAATAAGGATGTAAAAAAGCTTAAGTCTACTGGGGATATGTTGGTAAAATTTGGTTCTGTTAAGACCCTAGAGGCCCACTTTTCTCAACCTTCCTCATGATTATTCTCTCATGGAATGCAAGGGGGTTGAATAGCACCTCCCGTCAAAAGGCTATTCAAGATTTGATTGTTGTTCAATCTCCAGATATCTTTTGTGTTAAGGAAACTAAGGTTCAGTTGGATCTTATGCTTCAACATGCTCCTCATATTTGATCTTCTGGCCAGTGTCAGTGTATTGGGTCTAGGGGAACCTCTAGGGGTCTGGCTCTTTTTTGGAATCCTTGTATGGTTGTTCCTCATTGGTGGATTTCAAGCTAGTCTGCTATTTTGATGGTGGCTTCAATTTTGGAATCTGGTGAGACTATTTTGGTTAGTAATGTTTATGCTCCGATTGACATTCATGGCAAAATATAACTTTGGGATCATATCAAGTATGTGAGGTCTTGTGCACCCTTTTTTCCTTGGATCATAGTTGGTGATTTCAATGTTGTGTTGAGTTTGGAGGAGAAAAGGGGAGGGGTGCCTAGGCTTGGTCCTGCTTCAGATCTATTTTGGAGTAATGTGGACTCTCAAGTGCTCTGGTGGATGTTAAACCCTCTAATGGAATATTCACTTGGAATAATAGATGGAGTGGGCCTGAAGCGATTTCCCAGTAGCTAGATCATTTCCTTGTCTCTTGCTCTTGGGTTAGATGTAGCTTGCTCATTTGCTTTGAGATTCTTGACTGGTATGGCTCTGATCATTGGCCAATTTACCTTTTGACTATAGCTTGCCCAAATCCAAAGAATCCTCCTTTCAAATTTTATCTTATGTGGCTACGTGATTCGTCTTTGGGAAATCTTGTTGTTTAGTGGTGGCGGGATGGTGCCCCCGCATATGGTACAACTATGTATTCTGTGGTTAAGAAGCTGCAATATGTCAAGTATCATATTAAGCAATGGAATAGGTCATTTTTTGGTAATTTTTTCACCAAGAAAAGAGAAGCGTAGGATCGCCTTGCTATTATTACTCACCATATTCAGGATTTGGGTTTCTTAGAGGCTTTCTGGCATGCTGAGGGCCAGGCTCTGAAGTTGGTGAAGGAGTGGGAACTTCATGAGGTGATTTTCTAGAAATAAAAGGCTAGGATTGATTGGCTTCAAGAGGGTGACAGGAATACTACATTTTTCCATCATTCGGTACAAGCTCGTCGGAATAAGTGTTTTATTTCTTCTCTTGTTAACTTGGAGGGTCTTTTGATCTCTTCGCATCAAGCTTTGCCTAGAGAGGCTCGTCAATTCTACTCTGATTTGTTCACTGAGGATTCACTTCCTGCTGAGGTGGATGAGAATATGGTCCTTGATTGCATTCCCTTCTTAATTTCTAATGAGTTGAATGCTTCTCTTATTTGCCAAGTGACTTTGTCAAAAGTGGAAGAGGTGGTGTTTGGGATGAATAAGGGGAAAGCTCCTAGCCCTGATGGTTTCCTAGTTGAGTTTTTCTAGGAGTTTTGGGATATTGTGAAGCTATATTTATTGGAGGTGGTTCATGAGTCTCTTCATAGTAAGCAGATGATTCATGCCCTGAATGCTACTTTTTTGGTTCTCATTCCTAAGAAGGAAGGTGTTGATAGGCTTGATCTCTTTAGACCTATTGCACTTTGTAATGTGGTGTACAAGATTATGACGAAGTTGATTGCTGAGAGGCTTAAATCCATTTTTTCTGTGATCATTTCTTAGGAACAAGGTGGCTTTGTGGTAGGTCGTCAAATTCTGGATGGGGTGGTGGTTGTGTCTAAAGTTATTCATTCCATGGCAACCTCTCAGGATAGGTCTATGTTTATCAAGTTGGATATGGCCAAAGCTTATGATAGAGTTAAATGGAGTTTTCTTCAGAAGATTCTACTGGCCTTTGGCTTTTCCTTTGATTGGTTGAGCTAGATTTTGAGTTGTGTGACCTCTTCCTCCTTTTCGGTTATTGTGAACGGGGAACCTTCAGAGCTATTTGGGGCTACTAGGGGCCTTCATTAGGGAGATCCGATCTCTCCTTATTTTTTTATTATTACGGAGGAGGGGCTGGGTTGGGTTCTTAAGTCTCAGGTTTCACATGGATTGATTCACATGGGGTAGTGGGGGATGGGCTTGCCCACGCTTTCTCATTTCCAATTTGTGGATGACACCTCTCTTATGGTTCTAGCTCATATTAGGGAGGCTGAATCCTTCAGGGCAGCTTTGGACATCTACCTTGCAGCTTCGGGCTAGAAAGTCAATGAGCAAAATTCCTCTATATTCTTTTTTAATACTCCTCATGCAATCCAGTAGAAGATTGTAGCTATTCTACAGTTTCAAATTGGGTCTCTTCCCTTTTTCTACTTGGGTATTCCTCTTACTATTGGTCGTCAGCCTAGATCCTCCTGGCAGCTATTGCTTGATAAGCTTAAGCAGAAGGTTACTCATTAGACCCATCATCGGTTGTTTACTGCTACTAGAGTGACTTTTCTTAAGTTTGTTATCCAGGCCCTTCCCATCTATAGGTGTTTTGTTCAAGTAGCTCCTATGTATTTCCTTAAGGAATTTGATGCTCTTTCTCATCAATTTCTTTGGAGTGGTAATTTTGTCTTCAAAGTAGAGCCTTGTTAAGTGGGATTTTGTGTATAGACCAAAGCAGGAGGGTAGTCTTGGTTTACTCTTTGCTATTTTGAATGGGAAAGCTCTTCCTGCCAAGCTTTATTGGCGATGGTATACCAATTAGCATTAGTTATGGGCTTGTATTATCAACCATAAATATCTTCAGGGTGTTGCTTCTTTTGAGGTTCCTTGCTATCCTCTAGAAGGGAGTGGTTCTATGGTTTGGCATACTTTGAAAGTGGGGGCATAGCTGATTAAGTGTGTGCTTTTTTGGAACTGTCATTCAGGGTCACAGGCTCTATTTTGGTTTGATTTGTGGGATGGTCACCCTCCCATTCTCTCCTCTTTTCTTCACCTCTAGCCCCTTTGTGATGTTTTTATTGCAGTCAACTAGGATACTGTGGAGCATTATAAGGTGAAGCAACATGGTGGATTAGCTATAAGTTTTCGCTGGAAGAATCCTTCTGAGTGGTCACTTGGAGGATCTTAGGGGGATAGGCATGAGCTTTCCCTGATCCTGGCTTCCTGTACTTGTAATTCTTTGAGGGGACCTGATGTCTTGGCTTGGGATGGTTCAGAGTTGTCTGGAAAGTACTCTGTGGCAGCCGATTATAAGCAGTTAGGTAGGAAGTTGTTTAGGGACATTGAGGTCCCTTGGTGGAAGAAAGTTTGGCACAAGCTGTCATGGGCCAAGTGTAACTTCTTTATGTGGTTAGTGGCTCAAAACTGGTGTCTTACTTGGGATAATTTATGTAAGTGTGGTTTCCATGGTCCCTCTATGTGTGTTTTGTGTCATGGCTATGAAGAGAGTATCTCCCATCTCTTCTTCCAATGTTCCTATGCTAGAGAGATTTGGAATTTTTGGTGGGGGGTGTGGAATACAGCTTGCTGGCATGCTTCCTCTTTGGTGGAGTTTTGGGAATGGTGGGGCAGGGCCCCTATCTCTACCTCCTTTCTTCAGGCCGCTTGGGCTCTTGGGCCTTCCTTCATTATCTGGAACCTGTGGTTGGAGAGGAATAGGCAGATTTTTCAGGATTCATTGTTGATGGCCCCTCACTTGTGGTGGAAAATTCTAGACTCTTTAGGGGAAACTATTGTGGCTAAGTGTGATATGACTATGTTGGTGGATCCTCGTGATGTTGGTTGTTGTAATTGTCTTCATCTTCCACCTCCGCAATGGCAGCTCATGCACAATAGATGTAGACATCCTACCCCGAAGGTGAATAGGGAGGGAAGATGGACCCCTCCTCATGGAATCCTAAAAATCAACTCAGATGGCTCTTCTTAGGGAAATCCGGGTCATGTTGGCATTGGGGGTATTGGCCGAGATAGCTTTGGGGATGTTTAGTTTATCTTCTCTGTGTATAAGGGTCTTCATACTAATAATCTTATGGAGGCTTAGGCCATTTTATTGGCTGTGGAGTGGGGTAGTCATTTGGGATGGTGAAGGATCATATGTGAGTTTGACTCTCAGGTTGTGGTGAACTTACTGAAAAGGCAGTATTTAGATGATGTGAGTTGGCAGCTAGCTTTGATTATTGAACAAATTCTCACTCTTTGTGCTTCTCTAGACTATATTATTTTCACTCATATTCCTCAGGAATGGAATGGTGTTGTTGATTGCTTGGCTAAATGGGCTTCTGATCATACTCATGATTGGAATTTGGTGGATCGGGTTCAACTACCCCAAGATTTGTCTCTTCAATTGGATCACTTGGTTGAACTTGATAGGGCCATTTAATGCCCTTTCTTTGTAATGTTTTCTTGTTTGAATAAAGTTTTTACCCCTCCTTGATGTTTAGTTATGTGGGAAAAGATGCACATTTTTTATGCCAAAATATTTATTGGGAATTTCTATTGGCCCGTCATGGTTGGTGCTATGGAGGTTGTCAAAGGTTATCTACTGTTTCAAGGCAAGAGAGGGCATGAAAATTGAATCACAGGTAACAAGTTGTTAGGTAAAAATTTTTAGAGACGCGGTTGTTGGTCTGGAGGATGCGTTGAAAAGGTGAGCTTGTAAATTTTCCCAAGCTAATAAGCTAATCTATCTTCAAAAAATAAGGACATGGAAGAAAAAACATGAAAAACAAACCCTCAAGTGCACATTTTGCTGATTTAACAGTGGAAATTGACAAGGCAGAGTTGTGGTGGGCAAATATACATGGGATCGCCTGCTAGGTCTATTTGCACTTTAAGGTGGGTGTTTGAGAATTTATTGATGGATGGAAAACTTTCCTTGTGGAGAGGAACTATCCCCACGTTTGGAGAGGAGGGAAGAAACACCACAGAAGATAATGGTGGAAGCAAAAAATGTCTTGATAGAGAAGAATGTAGGGCATCAAAACATAGTGGCTAGAAGGAATAATAAGGATGACAATAACAAGGTTACTCCTAATGTCAAAGTGCCTCCAAAGAAACTATTTGGCTTCTTTGAGAGGTGAGAGAAATTAATTTTTTCTTAGCATAAACATTTTAAGGAAAATTTTGGATTGCATTCAATGTTAACCTCGCATCAGGTTTTCAATCTTACCCGTTTGCTCTAAATTTGCAGGTACAAAAGTCCAACAGATTCCATTATGTCCCCAACAACCAGAGGCCTGCTTGCCAGAAACATAAAATCTATGAGACCTGTTAAACTCCCAACTTATCTTCCTCCCAAGGTGTGTTTGAGAATACCTAATGCAATTATTCCAAGCTTTGCAACTTAATTTTGTTCTTTGTTTGAAGCCCTTTTACTATGAAATACCCAATAAAATTTTCCTAGTTTTGCTGTCATTTTCCATTTTCCTATGAAATACTACATAGTAAGCATTTCCCAAGTTTTTCAATTTCATTTTTCATGTAGGATGGTTGACACAACTGTACCCTTTGCTAGAACAACAACCAAGTGAAGGACATAGTGCTACTCAACATATTTATATTTCAAATTCAGGTGTCTCGACGGTGGAAAGGATCTTCCAATTTTATATTCCCTTCACAATATTTTTCACATATATCCAAATCCCAAATTCTATAAGTATAATAGAAAAGATACACTTGATTTTATCTTTTCTAATTCCCTTAATGTTTCTAACAAATGTTTAGTTTTTTGTATATGCAACAAGGAACGTTAGCCTTGAATGCAATTCGACGATTTAGGTATACATTAAATCTTAAAAGGGAAGAAACAATAGGCATCATCAGAGCCCGTGCTCAAGCTGTAAGGGTAAATTACATGTCGCTGTCATTGCTCCTGTATAAGGCATATTTTAAAGAACACAACTTGCTTAACTTTTATATTTCCTTTCTTTCAGGCAGCCCATCATTTTTAAGAAAATTGGGGGCAAGGAAAAAAAGGAGGAGGGTATGTGTCTTTTCCTTTTTTTTAAATATAGGGTTTATCCTTCCTAAGGTGGAAACATTTAATAGTATAAAAAAGGTTTTGGATAGTTGTAGGTTATAAACATGTCAGACTTGTTCACATGTTCAATTGTCTAATAAATGAGTCCACTGCAAAACTGCGACAATGAGTTACTTTGAGTGGTTCGAGTTTAGAGAAATTTCTAGATTTAGATTGGCTTCCCCATTCTAATGCTTAAACTAAAATGCTTGTGGTGAGAAGTGATATTATCTTAAAATAAAAGAGGCTATGAACCTGATTAGTTAATCTTCTGAGTAATATTTAACCACATAATATAGAACAAAGAACTTCAGTAGAATTAAAATAAGCACTGTTAATCCCAATGTTAAAGGAAAGAATTCAACTTTGCTCATAGATTGAAATAGTGGTGGAAATTGCACTATTATTTCTTTTGTTTATATGTATGCTAACATTTTTTAGCGTTTGCAACATCCTTAATTTTTCTCTAGCCAATTCCAGGTAAGTGGCCAGTCAATTGCCATATTGCCCATTTGAAGTTTTTGTTTACCTTCAACCATACACTATAATTGTGCACATACATGCATGGTGACCAGAATAAGATCACATCTATTTTATAATCCCAATATATTTAGGAATGATTTTTCTATTTTTATTATTTTTTAGCATTTTTTATTACTCCAAAAACTTATTGGACAACAAACTTAAAATTTTGAAACCTGAAGTTCTATGTTTGCCTACCACACAAAATTCATAGAACCACATAATTATAAAAACTCTTGAAAAATTCTTTAACCCCCCTGTCCCCTTCCCCTTCCCTGGCCTTTGATAGATCTGCCACTGATTTGAAAGAACAAATGATAATATAACAAGGCACTTTTGAGATTGAGAAGCCCACACTGTCAATGAAAGATGTTATTTCTATATCCATGATAAGCCTCCCATGTCCATGTCCTTGGACTTCACTAAATCTTAAACTATGTATCAATCAAGATTCGTAAGTTGTAAGCATATCATGGGAATGTAAGCACTTCTGGTAGATTCTGAAAGAGCTATTACTATGTGCAACATTGATTACTCTTGCTATGGAAACAAATAATATCTACATTTTTTGGTTTTACCTTAATGAAACATTACTGATTGAAAATTTAGGGACACAAACCATCTGTTGGGAGTCTTTTTTTTGTTATTGTTGTAACAATAGGATTCTACGCACCATTTTTAGAAAGAGTTGATTCCATTACATTATTGATTATACTTATTAATGCTTCTAGGCACCATTTAACAAAGACAGATTCTCTGGAACAAAGGTTACCATTTTCAGAGTTACCATTCTTAATATACCTTATAAGCAGTAAACACTATTTTTAGAGGTGAATTCCATTAGATTATTATTATTGACTTCTAAGTTCTAACCACCATTTTAACGAAGTAGATTCTTACCTTCACTTCTTAAACAGAGGTCCCTAGGTGTTGGGAGCCACATAAAGACCTTCCACCATTAAACATTTTCAGAAGTGGATTCCATGATGTTATACAATTCGTATTACCATTTCCAGAAGTGGATTCCATGATGTTATACAATTCGTATTACCATTTCCAGAAGTGGATTCCATTATGTTACTATTATTAATGACTTCTAAACACCATTTTAACTCTTACTCTTACCTTCACTTCTGGGGAAAAGATGTAAAACAAGCTTTAAGCATAGTTTGTGTGTGAAAAACATACAAATTCCTCATGTATGATGCTCTCAACGTGAAAGTAATTATGCATTTTTCTGAATAAAATGAGGCATTGTTTCATTAAATAAAGTAGGCAGAAACAATGCATGGCATTCATATTTAACCTTTTGGTTCTCTCCACTTTATTTCATATCTTCCCTAAATCCAAGGCCTAATTGAACCCAAAAATGATATTCCACCAAAAATAAGTGTATCTTTATATTTTCCAACAAGATCACAATTTGCAACTCAAAATATGTAGTTTTATTTATATTCAGAACTCGTACATTGAAAAGGGTTGTCTAAAGTTATCTTGAGGTTGTGCCTCGTAAGATATTTGATTTGCCATTTTTTTAATATGAACTCTATCAATTTTCTCTCGTTCTTATAATTTTTATGTTTTTTTAGATTTTGATTCTTTTTCATCAATAAAGTTTTCATTAATCAACTATTTTTATATGTAGGTAATATGTAGATGAATTTTCTAATTAATATCTAAAAATATTTATGGTTAATAGAAATTTCTAAGGGTAGGGGATCTAGCTCAATTGACTAAAGCATTTTGTTGTAGGCAAGATGTCACGAGGTCTAAAAGATTACATGAATATTCAAAATTTACAATTCTTAATTCATGATGGGTTCCTACCACCTCAAATTTGAAATTCCCATGAAAAAAAAACACACTCCTTGCTAACTTGCAAGTCATAGTAATATATATGCAAATTATATAATATCAATAGATTTCCCAACTAGTCAACCTCATGATCTATTATCTTAAGAAAATGGTTCCAAGTGGGAGTAGTAACACTCTATTTCTTTATTTATTTCCTACGGTATATTCTTGAACGTATGATAACAATTCATCTTTCATCAAAATATTCAACAAAATTTGTTGTCTTGAAGCTACTCAATAACAACCTAGCTCTAATGTTTATGCATACTCCTCATTGTGGGATCAACGCTTGGTGCCTCAAGTTAATCAAACATTTATGGAGCCCTACCATGTCCTATTTTACCTCTACAATTTAGGATTCTTGATTCATGTGTATACTTTGCATTCTAGATATATAGACAAACCTCATAATTAAATTATTCCCTAAAGATTGAGTATAATAAATCGATTTATAGTTTGGTCTACACTTTAAATAAAAATAGTTAAAATAATGATAACAACTAATTTTGTATTTAAAATAAACTCCTATGATGGATTTAATTTACAGTCATTGTTAGTGGTTCTTTTACATATATGCAATGATAAAAGGCTAAACACTTAACACCTCACACATACTAGCATATCTCCTCATATTGCCTACATCATGTTGAGTTCTTCATCCTCTACTTTTCTCTATATGCTAAAACTCATGATAGGTCCTGCTTATCCATGTATTTATATCAAGTAGGAAAGAATATTCAATCTTATTGCAACAATATGTTTATAGAATATAGCTCATGATGTATTCTTAGTATATCATAATGTCTTTCTTTGACAATGTGTCTAGTATTAGGGGAATATATAGGTGATTATCCCCTAGCAACACAAATTATTTGTAACATCACACATAATTAATTTTTTAGTATATACTTGCTTAAAATGAATTGCAATTTGCACACATGAACACAATGTACAATTTGTCACTAAATGCAATTTATGTGCATGATTATCTTCTTATCCCTACTTATTTGTATGCGTGATAATTTGTCATGTGTTCTCTATTGATAGCTATGATCTAATTTCTAAAATTTGAAAATATGCATTAAAATCAAGTGCCAACATTCTCTTAACACAATTATATGTCCTATTCTCAGAACACCAAAATACCATAAAATACTTAACACAAAAATATAACATAATTCAACAAAATAAAGAAATATTATTAATACGAGCTTCTGATGAGAAAAAACCTTTCCCTAGTTGTGCAAGCTTAGGCATTGTGATGTTCTAAATCTACTTACTGCTACTATATATGTGTTAAATGTGAGAAAACACATGCATTGCACTCATATAGACTATGTATGCATAGATCACTCTTGCTCATACTACAAAAGCTAGGAGAATGAGGGAATATCTAGAGGACTACCCTATTTTCAAGGAAGGAGTGTTGAAAGTGTGTCAATGATGTTTGTGTATGGTGGAGTTGTGTTGAATTTATCACTCTCCTCATGAGGAAGGTGTGGTTGATGATAGATGGTTGTGTTGATTCATGGGGTGGTGATTGGAATGTGAGGGTGATCTCTAGCAAACCTCTAAAGAGGTGTTGTTATACTAATCCTCATGTGGTTGGGTGTGTTTCTAACATAAATTATGTTGAGGGGTGAAATCACAATACTGTGTCTCACTTTTGGTACGTGCTATTTTTTGCCTAAAATCACTATTTTTAGAAAAAACTAATGATTTAAATCTTGAGAGGCTCCATCTAAAGGGTTTTAATTAAAGAGGGATAGATAAGACCCCATTACATCAAACCCCCTTGGATAGAACTGCTCTAGTATTAAATCATACCCACAATGGAGTCTCCTTCGCACCTATCAAAAAGCTTGCAAAAACCCACTTTTTCTTTACATTTTGAGGGATTAAATAAGAACATTTAAAAAATATATTTTTCAAGATTGTAGCCCTTGAAATAAGTTTTCCAACAAGTATAGGTTTTATATATTTTCATTTTATCATATATTTAATTTTAAATTTTTACTAAACATGGGTTTTTCTCTGAACATCAAGCTCTTTGTTGTGCAGAGGTGAAAAAATAGTCAACCATTATAAAAAAAATTCAAAAATACCCATTCCCTAGGTATTGATGTCCTTGTTTCAACCAAAAAATAAAAATTGGATTTCAATATATACCCAAAAATTTATGTTGTACGACACACATGTATGTCCAAATTATAGTTACAGTGACTTCAAAAATTAATTTAAAAAGAAATATGCAACAAAAAATTATGAAAAATATCATTTCCCTAAATATTGATGTTGAGAATCTATATTTCAAAATTAGAATTTAATCCTTTATAGAAAAAATTTTATGTTGTACGACACAAATGTTACTTTCTGAAAATGTTGTTTTCTATCTAAAACTAGTTATTAAAGGATATGTTGAAAGATTCATGATTTATTTTGGAGAATTTGAAAAAAAATATATTTAGAATCTATACACAAATTTCCACAAATCACTAGTTCACATCATCTTCAAATTCTTAATGGTTTAGCTGCTATAGGTCTTAGAAGATGAAGATTTAGTTAAAAATATTGATGTAAATGTCCATCTTAGGAAAAAGTGAGACACAGTATTGATGAGGAAGGCATTTAGTTGACATGGGCTAACTCTTTTTCTCAACCAGAAAAAATTCTATATGACCCAACCAGAGGGATACATTGCACCTAGTAAAGAAGAAAAGGTATGCAAACTCATTAAGTCCCTATATGGTCTCAAACAAGCTCCAAGAGCATGGTATATTAAAATTGATCAACATTTACTAAAACATGGTTTTACTAGGCATCCATATGATCCAAATCTCTACCTCAAGGATCAAGGGGGGATATTGTGATCATTAATGTATATGTTGATGACTTATTTATCAAAGGGAACTCAAAATAAATGATTGAAATAGCAAAAAATTGATCTCAAGAAGGCCTTTGATATGATAGATCTCAAGCTACTTCACTATTGCCTTGGTTTAGAGGTCTAGAAAATAAATCACCATATCTTTGCATCTCAAAGAAAATATTCCAATACATTGCTTGAGAAGTTCATAGGATGGATTCCAAACCACTGTCTACATCTATGGAATCAAGTTTGTAGTTATCTATTTCTGATTCATTTCCTCAGGTGAATGCAACTCTCTATCGACAAATAATTGGAGGTTTGATTTACTTGACTTCTACTAGACTAGATATTAGTTTTGCTATTAATTATCTATCAAGATTTATGCAAGAACCAAAAATGTGTAATTGGAAAGTAGCAAAATGGGTACTAAGGTATAGACAAGGTACAATGAATCATGGTTTGGAATATAAAAGGAGTGATCAATTCTTCTTGAAAGGGTATATAGATGCAGATTATGTAGGTTTAGTTGATGATAGGAAATCCACATCTATTTTTTTTCTTCTTAGGTTCAAGTCCTATTTCTTGGGGAAGTAAGAAACAAGCCACAGTTGCGTGTTCCTCAATAAAAGCAAAATATTGTGCAACAAGTGTAGTAGTTTTTGAAGTAGTATGGCTACATCGCATATTAGAAGGATTGGGGGTACCATAAAACCAACCTATAATACTCTATTGTGGCAATCATAGTGTTCTCAAGCTTGTTTGCAATCCATTGTTTCATGAATGAACCAAGCATATTGAAGTTGACTGCCAATTAATACAAGATCATGTTCAACAAAATAACATTTAGCTCCACTACTACTCTACTCAAGAACAACATGTTGATATCTTCACCAAGCCTCTTGCACGTGTGAAGTTTGAATCATTTCAAGATTATCTTATTAGTACTTTAAAACAATGATGTAATAAGGGGGAATGTTGGCATATTCCATTATTTTCCACCCATAGAGAGTTTGTTATTATTTGGTTATGATTTTTTATTGTTTGATAGTGTATTTAGGAATTTGGTAAGTATTTTGTTGAACTTGTCACTACCAGAAAATACATGAGTTTTATCATTTCTCCATGTATAAATATTTTCCATAATGCAAACCAAATTATTTGCTTGCTCCATAAAATTTCATAGCTTGAAACCAAATAAATTTTAAGCATTTTATTTAATTTAATTTCTCTTTTCATTAAAAAAATAAATATTTGTATGACAAGATTTCTAAATCTACCTAACTCAAAATAGGGTATACATGAAAATGGATAAAACCATGAAATTTAGTTTGAAGAGGAAATGTCTTAGAGAATTCCCAAAAGATAAATTGGTGCATACCTTACTACTCCTACTATGTATCAGAGGTGATTTTCCATCCAAAAAACCCCTAGAATTAAAAATTCTATAAATGGTACTAATATTACCCCCACTAATCTAATATACCTTGCATTACATGACTATTGTAGAACTTATCCTACTACTCAACATACCAATATAAACTTCTCATAAATCTTGTTGACCCTAGAAATTATTAAATGGGTAAATGAGAGTATTAACATGTACCTCTAGATGGAGATGATGTTTTAGTAGGGATATATTTCTATACTATTCTAAACTTGATACACAAGTTACTAATGTTCATGATTCTAGTAGTATAAATTTTCATCATCGTATTAATATTGATGTCAAAAATTCTAACACATGATCATGTGGGTGTTTTAGAAGTACACACTGTGAATTTTGATATTCGTGTGGAGGAACCTATTACTATTTTGAGCATGGTAGTGGAATGTGAGGAAGATCCCTTAATTATAGATCTTATTCAAGAATATGATATTTAGCAAAGGGAACTAAGGTCTAAATTTAGGCCACCATGAAATTTACATGACCATTCCATTCAACTTATCTTAGGTATCCATTCTCCTTTTATATTCAACCCTATACTTTGTTATAATCATTATCCCATATGATTTTGTTATAATCATGTACTTTTTGAATACACATCAGAATACTGAGAAGGAGGTGAATCAATATTCAATCAAATCTCAAACCCTTCAGAGCAAACTGAAACTTAATCTCTACAACACTAACAAAAACATGAAAGATACACCACAAGGGAAAAACCACAAGGGAAAAACCACAATGACAAAAGCTGCTAGGAGCTACTATCCTAATCCAACCTCACAAATGAATCACAGTTACAACTTTTTTTTAGGGATACAACCTAAGAAAGCTACTACTCCTTGTAATGAGGTTTTAGGGTCACTCCAAAGGAAGATACAACTCTCTCTACCGGCTTTGCTTTAGGGCTACAACCCAAGGAAGCAACTACTCCCTGAACTAAGAAAAAGCTCAAAAAATATTACAATATGACAGTCCTACTATGTGAATCTAACAATAAAGATCAATCCTTTTGATGATTACAATTTTTTTTTCCCTTCTCTTTTGATGATTGTAATTCTTCTTTGAAAACTCTTCTACGAATTCTTCAAATGTCTTATTTGTAGCTTACTAGATCACTACTTTCAATCTTCAAGAAGTTTTGCCTTTGGCTCACTACCTCTAGCAAACAGTTAGGTGCACTCTTCACTTCACTTTTATCATAGGTATATGATAAAATTGAATTAAGAAAGGATCTACCACTTCTCTTTCTCTTTCAGTTGCTTACATAAGGGTGATCCTACAATAGTGGGTTACGCTTTTTGGTTAAAATTGACATTGAAATGAACATTTTGAACTAAATCTTCACTTTTAGACACCTATAGCTGCTAAACTGTAAGGAACTTGAAGATGATGCAAAATAGTGATTTGTGACATTTTGTTTGTAGATTCAAAATATATATTTTTAAAAAAAATTGGAATCAAATTGCATTTATTTTTCCATCTCTTTCAATAACTAGTTTTTAACAATAAAAACTATTTTTAAAGAGTGATGTGTACTATAAACCGCATACATTTTTTTCTATGAAGGATAAAATTCTATTTTTTCTAAATTTAGATTTGTAACTACAATATCTAGAGGATGCATTTGGTTTCATAATGTTTTATTGAATATATATATTTTAGCTAAGTTTTGAAGTCAAACCAATTACAATTTAGACATAAATGTACTATAAAGAGCAATAATTTTTTTGTATGTATCAGATATATTTTTTTTGGTTGGAATAAGAACATCAATACATAGAGGACATATATTTTTTATAAAAAAATTTCTCTATTTTCCTATTTTTTCATATGTGTGAAACAAAGACCTTGATGTCCATTGAAAAACCTACATTCACAAGAAATAAAAATGAATATAATAATAAAATTAAATATATTTAAAATTACACTTTTTGGGAAGCTTATAATAAGGACTATATACTTGCAAAACATAAATTTTAAAATAATTCATTTGATCTCCAAAAAAGTAAATCAAAAGTGGTTTTTTTATTAGCATTTTGATAGGTGTAGAGGAGATTGCATTATAGGTATGGTTTAAGACTAGCGAGGTTCTATCCAAGGGGGTTTGATCAAACCATCTTCAATTGAAATCCTTTAAATGGAACCTTTTAGGGCTGAAATCATTATATTTTCTAAAAATATGTGATTTTAGGAAAAAATCAAGATGTCTTAGAAAGTGTAACCCATTATTCTGGTAACACCCATAAACATCACAATGCATTACACATCCTCAACTTCCCTAAATTTTCCTAACATAGATGAACTAGTTTTACATTATATACATGATATTACATTGATTATAATACATATATCAGCCTATGGCAAAGAATATTATATTTGCAAGTCGACCAGAGATAAATAACCCACATGAAACATGTAGAGGGAAAAACCCAAACAAACTACACACAATGCCAAGAAGAGGAATATGCCTTGAAAATTATAGCACATGCTTAACTTGGTACTAAACACTCTTCACAATATCAATCTTCAATGAACAACATCTACATGCTTCATACATTCAAATTAGGTCAGCCAATCTTAAGGAAGAAAACATGAAACTTGCAGCATGTCAACCATTACAACATTGGCGGTACACATGAAAGATTAAACATTACTTGCACTTCTCCTAGATGAGTTGGCATTCATCATACAACACCTTCAAACACTTCTTGAACTTCATGAAACCTTGAAATTGTGGTGCACACTCTCAAAATACTTCACTCGGCTAGACAAAAGCATAACCCATCAACACCTCCATTTCATGCCACAACCTATTTCAAAGAAACTCGAAAACACCTTATAGAGAAAAAACAATCATGACATGATACTTAGGAACAATCATATACATCCATTTCACAACTCCATGCAACAACTAGTTGGTGCAAGCCAACAAACATTGAAACTAGCCACCATACAACATAATCCTAAACAATATCACTTACAACTTTCTCTTCGGAAGGACTAATGATATGAAACTATAGATATAGCACCTTCACAACACACTGAACTTAAATTATAATCCACACCATATCTACAAATGTAGAGGAATGCAAAGCTAAACTTTGTACCTTTATGAGCATCCTCATAGAAACAACAAAAACTTTAAAACTATCACTTATAGAACCACCTTTCCAAACCCCAAATGGACTAAAAATTGGATCAAACATTTCTTGACACATCATGAATCTACCTTCCAAATAGAAGGAGAAAAGAATCACCATTGGATAAATGCGGAGCATCTCTCAGAGACTTTAGAAACCAAATAGCCAGATTGCAACACTCTTTTGACAACACTAATAATCAAACTACAACAAACTTAAACATACTTTTAACATCAATGACAACCAAACTAAAATAAACTTCCCCCTTTGTTATTGATGGGAAAAACAATATGATATGTTCACTTCTCCCCATTTAACATCAAGGAAAAAGGGAAAAATTTTCTCCCCCTTTGGTGCACAATCTCTCTCCTTCAATTTCTTCCCCTTAGGGCACAAGATCCCCCCCTAAGGTGCACATCCTCTCCCCATTTTTGAAACAATTAATAGGCTCCCCTTTTCAACAACAACCACTACCTAATCCCCTTGAGAGGTAGCCACCATCAGTCCATAAAAAAAGAATATAGCTTGAATTACTATGACTGGATAGATACACTAACTATATGTTTAGCAAGAACGAGGGGAAATGACCCCTAACTTCTGTCAAAGATACTCAAATGTATCCTTTAAAATATCCTTTGTGAAAATGTCTCTAATTTGAACATTTTTAGAAACATATTCCAACTTCACTTCTTTTTTTGCAACCTTCTCTCTCAAAAAGTGATACTAGATTGATATATGCTTGGTTCTAGAATGCATCACTAGATTATCTGAAATATTGATAAAACTTTTGTGATCAAATAGATAGGAGTAAGTTCATCATATTGTATCTTGGTATCCTTCAATATTTTCTTCATCCACAACATGTGTACAACAAGATGCTACTACAATATACTCTACTTCTGTAGTTGACAAAGATATTGAATCTTGTTTCTTGCTATGCCATGAAACCAATCTGCTTCCTAAAAATAAAGCACCACCACTTATACTTCTATCATCCACACAACCAACCCAATCAACATCAATATATGCACTAAGATTAAAGCCTTTACCTTTTGGATACCATAATCCATAATCTAGAGTACTCTTCAAGTATCTGAATATTATTTTGACCGCCTTCACATGAGTTTCTTTAGGATTATCTTGAAATATTGTAACTAGACATACCAAATACATGATATCAGGTCTTGAGATGATTAGGTACAATAGGCTTCCAATCATATATCTATAAAAAATTTGATCATCTAGGGGAGAATCATCAGCTTTGCTCAAATGACAATGAGTAACCATGGGATTACTAACTAGTTTACAATCCTCCATATGAAACTTCTTCAACATCTACTTGAAATACATTTTTTGAGAAATAAAAATACCATCACTTCGCTGAGCAATTTGAAGGCCAAGAAAGAAAGATACTTACTGATCATAGACATCTCAAACTCCTTCTACATCTCTTCAACAAACATCTTTCACATCTCATCATTTCCACCAAATATTATATCATCAACATACACAACAACTATTAAGATTATTTCATCCTAATCTTGAAGTAAAGATTGCTATCTATGGTACCTTTCTTGAATCCTTGTTGAAGCAAATACTTACCCAACCTTGCATAGAAAGCCAGGCTAGGAACTTAGTTTAGACCATACAATACCTTTTTGAGTCTACACACCATGTTTTGTTTTTATGATAATTGAAATCCATGAGGTTTTTCTATGTATGCTTCTTCCAAATCTCTATTTAGGAAAGCTAACTTGACATCCATTTAATAAACCTTGAAGTCCTAATAGGAATAAAAGTAAGAAACATTCTAATAGCTTCCATTCTTGCTACCAGAGCAAAATTTTCCTCAAAATCAATTCCTTCTACTTGTGAGTAGCCTTTACAAACTAGTCTTTCTTTGTTTCTTATAGTTTCACCATCTTCATTCGAATTATTATTGAATACCCACTTTGTTCTTATTACATTTTGTCTATAGGATTTGGAACCAATTCCCAAGTTTGGTTCTTCTCAATCTGATTCAAATCTTCTTCCATTGCTTGCATCCATCCTTCATCCTTGCTAGCATCAATATGTTTTTTTGGTTCTATCTTTGATAGCAAGAAAAATTTTACTTGTTCACTTTTCTTTGCAAGCCTTCTTCTAGTTAGCAATCCTTCATTCTTCTCACCAATGATATAATATTTTGAATGATTTCTTTGAACATACTTGGCAGGAGTCTTTTTTTCTTTTCTACTATTTTTTCTTTCTCTTTGACTTCTTCTTATTCTCATTCTTCATTTGAGCAGGGAGGTGCATTAGATCCATAGTTCTTAATTTCATTCACATTTTGATATAAATCTTCACCAACCTTGACATTTTTACTTTCAGCTATTCTTCCCAATCTTTTATTGTAGCACCTATATGCTTTAATCTGAGATGAATATCCCAGAAATATACCTTCATCAACCCTTGAATCAAAATTTCCCATATAATCTGCATCTCTTTAGATGTAGCATTTTCTTCAAAAGACTCTATAATACCTACCAGTTGTAGGTCTTCCATACCATAACTCATAAGGAGTCTTAGCGTTGTTCAATCTTTGTAGTTCTCTTACTACCTCTCTCCAATAAACATCAAGTAGATTTTCTTCCATCAACATGGTCCTTGCCATCTCTTGAACAATCCCATTTTGCTGAGGAGTTCTAGCACCAGATAGATACCTCTTTATACCATGTTTTTCATGAAAAGTCATTGAACTCATTGGAAGTAAACTCAACTCCTCTATCACACCTCAAACATTTGATCTTTGCATTCATTTCATTCTCAACCATAGATTTGAAAATATTGAATCTACTAAACGCATATGATTTATCTTTCAAGAATGCTACCCATGCCATCCTAGAGAAATCATCAATAAAAAGCATGAAATGCCTTTCTCCTTTCAGAATTTTTATTTTGGTAGGTACGCACAAATTAGTATGTACCAAGTCCAAAGGTCTACAAGAAGAATATTATTTAGACTTGAAACTTATCCTTGTTTTCTTACCAAACTAACATTCCTTGCACATCTTGGAGGCTTGTTTATCTTAGACATATCTCTCACCACATGCAACGATATTATCTTCACAAGATTGTCAAAGTTAATGTGTCCCATTCTCATATTCCACAACCAACATTCACTTGCTTATCCCAAAAGACAAGTTTTCTCATTGAAATCTCTTAGACTGTATATGTCACCACTTCTCCTAGATACTTCAACAACCAATTTTATAGACTTTTATTTTCTTATTTCACATCCACTTTTATTGAATAAGAGATTATAACCATTATTGCACATTTGACTCACACTAAGAAGATTATACCAGAGACCTTTGACATAAATAACATCCTTTGTTATGCTCTTTCCATCAATACTTATTGAGCCTTTTCCACATATCTACATTGAAGTATCATCACCAAGCTTGACTATGCCTCCACTCCACTTCACAAGTTTGATAAAATTTCTCTTATCTCCTGTCATGTGGTTGGAACAACCACCATCAATCACCTATGAGTTAGCCTCATCTTTTGCATGGAAATCAATACACACTATACTCAGATCTTTAGCTTTATCTTTAGTCTTCTTGACAACTAAGAACAAGACTTTATCTTCATTATATTGAACTCTCCACACTTGAAACATTTGAAATGTATCTTACCTTTGTAATTTTTAGTACCTCTCTTCAACTTCCTTATAAAATTTTCTTCCTCTTCATCATTGTCACTATTCAGATCAAATTCTTCATATATTTAGTTCTTACTAGCTTTGAATGTTGCTTCTATATTTGGACCTTCTTTGTCAAATTCTCCCATTTCAAATGTAACAAGGGAACCATATAATTGATCCATTAAAAATTTATCCAAATTTCAAACTTGTGACATAAAAGGAAGAGCATTTCATTTGAGAAAGATATCCATAACATGTATACTTCATGCTTCATGTGTATACTTCATGTATTCACATGTATGCTTCATGCTTCTTGTGTGTACTTCATGTATTACATGTATTCAAGTGTATGTTTAATGCTTCATGTGTATACTTCATGTATTATGCGTATTCACATGTATGATTTATGCTTCCTATGTATATTTCTTGTATTACGTGTATTCATGGGTGATCCCACAGTACTGGTTTACAATTTTTGGCCAAACTGGACACTGAATTGATTTTTTCTAACTAAATATTCACTTTTGGGCACATATAGTGGCTAAACCATGAGTAATTTGAAGATGATGCAAACTAGTGATTTGTGACATTTTGTATTTATATTCTATATATATTTTTTTCAAAATTTTTGGAATAAGATTGCACTTCTTTTTCCATCTTCAAAAACTATTTTTTTTTCAGTAAACACCATTTTTAAGGAGTGATGCTCATTATATACAACATAAAAAAAAAATCATGAAGGATAAAATTCTAATTTATTCAAAATTATATTTTTAACTACAATATCTAGCACTTTCATTTTGTTTCATAGTGTTTTATTGAATATTTTTTCCTTAATCAAGTTTCGAAGTCAAACCAATTACAATTTAGACATAGGAAGACTGCATACAACATAACCTTTTTGTATGTATTGAAATTCAATTTTATTTTTTTGTTGGATCAAGGAATTCAATATCTAGTGCATTGATATTTTTCAATTTTCTTTTGATAATCTGCTATTTTTCCACATGTAGAACAAAGAGCTTGATTTTTGGTGAAAAACCTACATTCACAAGAAACAAAAAATAAATATAATAATAAAATTAAATTTATTTAAAATTAGACTTTTTGGGAAGATTATAATAAGGAATACATACTTACAAAAAATAAATTTTAAATGAATTCATTTGATCCCCCAAAAGTTAAATCAAAAGTGGTCTTTTATCAACATTTTTATAGTTGTAAAGGAGACTTCGTTATAGGTATGGTTTAAAACTAGCCGGGTTCTATCTAAGGAGATTTAATCTAAGGTGGTTCAATCAAGCCCTCTTCAATTGGAATCCTTTAAATGAAACTTTTCAATTCTTAAATCATTATATTTTCTAAAAATATGTGATTTTAGCAAAAGTCAGGATCTCCCAAAAATTGTAAACCAATATTGTGGGATCACCCTCATGTGTATGCTTCATGCTTCCTATGTATACTTCATGTGTTAACATGTATACTTCATGATTCATATGTATAATTAATGTATTACATGTATTCATGTGTCTGCTTCATGCTTCTTATGTATACTTCACATATTATGTGTATTCACATGTATTCTTCATGCTTCCTATGTATGCTTTATGCATCCTATGTATACTTCATGTATTATGTGTATTCACATGCATTCTTCATGCTTCCTATGTAAAATTCATGTATTACATGTATTCATGTGTATAATTTGTGTTCACATTTAGGCTTCATGCTTCCTATGTATACTTCATGTATTACGTGTATTCACGTGTATGCTTTATGCTTCTCGTGTATACTTCATGTACTACATGTATTCACATGTATGCTTCATGCTTCCTATGTATACTTCATGCATTATGTCTATTCACATGTATGCTTCATGCTTCCTATGTATACATCATGTGTTCATGTGTATGTTTTATGCTTCTTGTGTATACTTCATGTATTATGTGTGTTCACGTGTAGGATTCATGCTTATTATGCACACTTCATGTATTATGTGTATTTACATGTATGCTTCTTGCTTCCTATGTATACTTCATGTGTTCATGTGTATGCTTCACGCTTTCTATGTATAATTCATGTATTACATATATATTCACATGTATGATTCATGCTTCTTGTGTATATTTCATGTATTCATGTGCATGCTTCATGCTTCCTACATATACTTCATGTGTTCATGTGTATGCTTCATGCTTCCTGTGTATACTTCATTTATCATGTGTATTCATGTGTATGCTTCATGGTTCCTATTGGGGCAAGATTGTGGATCAAAATTGGGGTAAAACTATCCTTGTAATTGGCTTAAATCAATCTTTGGGAATTTTGCATTGACTTCCTCAGTTTTTTCCTTAATGTCAATCCGGGGATCATGAGCTCATGAAAGATGTTGTGGCTATGTACCAAAGGGTTGAAAACATTAAATTAAGTGGAAATGAAATGCATTCTATGATAATAAACCCTTCAATCTAAAATTAATATAACATATTCAAAATCACTCTTAAAAAAAAAAATTGAAATCACTTTTAAACCAAATAACTTAAACAAATAACTCAAACAAATTCTTTTAATATATTTAAGATCTATCACATTTAACTCAATTTTGATTGGACACTCTTAAATCTGTTTGAGTCAAAATAGCTTATGAAATTATAGTAGTTTATGTTGATCAAATTCCTTAGAGTGTTGATATCTCTAGAAGGAGAAGCATCTCCTACCCTTTTATTGTGTCTCCCCATTTCTAAGTGACAATTTATTCAATCTGGGGAAAGAATAGTAGTCGACACTGTCAGATTCCCAAATTTTGTAGGTCCCTCTTTAGATTCTTTTGTTCTTCCTTCGCGTACTCTTCTTGCACATCGACAAATTCAAGTTATGTCTTCAATGGATTTCATCTTGCTATACACGTCTGCTTTCCCCATGTTTTTCAAAAGGCCTGAACCCTAAACCCGCCATTGAAGGCTCAATTGCCATATTATGGGACTTTCTACCTATGTAGCATAACTATTTATCACATGGATGGAAACATATTTGTCAACCATTTCTCCTTTTTCTCTTCCTTAAATTTGTGTATATCCTCACCAAATAAACATGAATATAATAAACAAGGGAAAACTTGATTGTAGATTGAAATTATCGAAATTGGCTCTCATACCACTAATCCAATTTTTTCTATAAATTTGAGGGACAATACTCAATGAGGTGTTGGAAGTATTGTAAATCGTAATAGGAAAAGTGAAAAACATGAAAAGTATCATTTTATTCAAAATATGGAAGATGTTACAAAACTTGGGCAAGCCCATGAATGAGATGTATGTCTTGGATTTGCACAATTTAGACAATCATGTAGGAAAGTTGTGTGGGCCATCTTGGGCTAGCTCATGGATGAGATGTATGCCTTGGAACCATACAATTGGACAATCACATGAGAGAGTTGTATGCCAATTGGACTCTATTTCAAAGAGTTGATATACTTTGAAAAAATCTTTAGGCAAGATGTATGCCGCAACTTGAAAAATTCATCTAAAGAGATGTATGCTTACCACTCTATCTATTAGCTTCAAATTGAGCCTATTTTATACAATTACATAGAAGCTAAGAAGTCACCTTCATGTTTCCATTAGAAATTGAAGTTGAAAGGTCATTACACTTTAGTGAGGACTAATTGATTATAAAATCTAATTTAATTGAATACCCAAATTTATTCCCAATCAATGCCCTTGTGTCTTGGCCTTTGCGACCTCCTACCACTCCCACCCCTCAGGTGGAAAATGGGAAGAGGCATGTTGCTGAGGCAACTATGTCTACTTCTCCACCTTCTATCATTTCTGCTCCTGATCCTATCTAGGGAGCTACCTTTCCACTGGGAACGGTTGTGGAGGCCACTCCTATGGCTGAATAGGAGCCTCATGTCCCTTCTCAAGTAAAAATTTCTAGTTCTCAAAGCTGAAAAAACCATCTTGCATGTGAGCGTAAGTGCTAGAGAAAGGCTCTAGTTGTTGAACAAGCTACCTTGTAGAAGGTAGAAGGGGAGCCAATAGCTCCTATTTCAACATCTCCTCTTATGCCTCCCTCTTTTTCTCCTTTTGCTTCAGTTCCACTCACCTTGGTTTCCTTCTAGCTACCCCAACAAAGGTTGATGATCCCTAGCCCAAAATGGTGCAGGTGTTCATTGCTCCCTCAATGGAGCCCCCTCTTCTGATGTCCCTTCTGAACATCCCTCCATTTTCCTAGCCCATGGACGCGGCGAACACCATAGTGGTGTCCACTATGGTTCTATCCTCTTCATCCTCACCCTTCCCTTCTTATGTGGGGATTCTACATCCTCTACTAAAGTGTAAGTTAGAGGATGACCTTGCTTCAAGTGGAGGTTAGAAGAAGGGATCACCTTATTCGAAAGGATGTTTTGCTTTGGCTTGTGTCGTCCTTGTGACGAAGGCGGCCTCTGCATCCCCTAAGTTTGTCGTTGTTCCTATTCACAAGGTTGGCAGTGGATCTTGAGCAACTCCTTCCTCTTCCACCTAGTTGACATATGACACTCCAGTTAAGTGCATATTTAACTTGGTGGATGATGTCCTAGCTCTATCAATGATCTTTGTGAGATTGATGACATTCACCTCACAAGAGCTTGAGAAAGAAGACCTCAATGGACCTTCTTCCTTGGCCCTTTTCATAGGAGAGCCAAAGGGCTCGCTATCTCACCCTTGTAGGCTTGTCTTCCCTTCCCATATAATGATCTAGATAAGGAGAAAAAATACCTCATGGTTGATGAGGACTAGAGAAGTACCTCTTCTTTACCTATAGATTATATTTGTGTGTGTTGTGTTTCCCTATTCTTGTTTTTAGGTGTTCTTGGAGGACCCTTGCTACCATTGTAGGTGCTTAGATACAAGAGTGAAATTTTGTCATGAACTTCCTCTATATGTTTCATCATTCTTCTATATGTTGTAAAATTGATTTTCAAACATTATGGATGATGCAAAGTGTTGGGTTTGCTCTTCTTCACGATCTGATAACTTTGGGGACTGATGAACTTTTGTTCTAAAATGAATAAAAATAGGGTTTCCCAAAATGGAAAAGTAAGTCCAAAAGAAGGAAATAGACCCTATCTTCCTCAACTCATTAGGAAATGACATCCCCACCTCAAATTGACTAACAACCCTTAGGTGAATCAATTTAGGGTGAGAATCTTCATATTTACTTATGACTGAAGGACAGAGATCAAGGTCAAACAAAACTTTGGAGAGGAAAACTAAAAAATAGCAAATCAGATCCAAAATGCAATCTATCACTTGGATTTAGTAGATTAAGCATAAAAATGGGATTTGTAAGCCATTTAGGCTAATTGTATTTAATCAAATGTGACTACCAAAATTATTAAACTAAAATTTTTCCATCACTTGTTTGAGGATTTCTTGCTTGCTAACTTAAGGATATGGTAATCATATAATTTTGTGTTGATTGTAAAATATGCCAAAGAGAAATATTAGAAAAATTATATCTCCATGGTAGTCATTAATTCACTGCACAAAAATAATATTATTTGCAACAACAATAATAGATTTATTGTACTATAGGATTTGGAAATATATATGTATATGGTTAATTATGGAAGAATATCTTTGTACCAGACATTATTTTGACTACAGAAAAGATAATCTTGGTTGAGGAATTTAACAATCTAGACACCTTCAAATCCAAGAAAAAATGATTTTAATCTAGCTCTAGATTATTTCTTAATGTGCACATGAGAATTACCATAGTAGAATCAAAGCAAGATATCAAATCTCCTCCTAGTTTTCTATAGAAATATCATTGAGTGGACTAAATTTTGGAAAATATGGAAGTTTGATGATGTTGGGAAAAGTTTGTGGTTTTTTGATAGCTAATAAACTGATATTCATTAATAGAACCAAATAAAAAACAAAACTGTATGAAAAAAATTGGAAGAACTTCACTAAGAATATATCATATTCTAAATTTCAAAAACATATTTTCTCATTATTCTAGGAGAGGAATTGCAATGAAGACTCCAATATGTAAATCGACACTGCTATATTAGTTTGAGGCAATTTCCAAATGGGTAGGCTCAACCCACTTGCCACATAAAAAAACCATTTTACTATAGGTCTTTTATCATAATCTTTGCAACTATGGTTACCACCAATTTTTAAAGTTCTAGCTTTAACAACCTCTTCCATTGAGTTCAGATTTAAGTTCCTAATTAAGAGCATTCTTCACACTGTCCATTCCCACATGCTTGGCAACTTCTCATGGAACTCAATCCAATGCCTTAATCACATCATTCACCATTGTCTTTACTAGCCAAAATTCAAAGCTAAAATGGGAAAAGTAGGTCAATAGACATCATAAAAATACTAATTATCCTGATTCAGCTCCTAAGTAATGCAAACAAATATTTTCCTTGATCAACACTGCCTGCTCTTTCATCATATTTGGTTAAATCAATAAGAAATTACTATTATAAATTTTTAATACTTGTGGTGTATACAATAGTGGCATGGACAAGGCAAGCAACACCAAATTCATCATAAAGTTGATTGCACAGAGGCTTTGCAATTATCATCTTGCCAATACCACCAATACCGCAAATTCCAGCTTTAACAACCTCTTCCATTCAATTCAGATTTAATTTCTGAATGAGTGCATTCTTCATGTTGTCCATTCCCACTCGATGCTTGGTAACTTCTAATGTCACTGTGTCCAATGTCTTAATCACATAATACATTATTGTCTTTACTAGTTAACCTACAAAGCTGCAATAGCTAGAGAAGGTTAGTAGAAATTGTAAAAGTATTAATTATCCTTGTTCCACTTCTCTGCAATATGAAAAAAGATTTACCCTAATCAACACTCTCCAATTTTTCATCATATATGGTTAAATCTTTAAGAATTTTCTTATGCAAGTTTGTAAGAAAATAACATCTATATATGACAAATAGACTAGCAAAGTTTACTATTCCATATAGGACAAAATACTAGCAAAGTTTACATTGAAAGATTTCAATTGTATAGTAAGATCAGGGAAGATTTTTTCTCCAATAAAAAACATTTAAAAATAAATTAAATTTATTCCTACATCAAATTATCTGAAATCCAATCAATGATTTTGTAGGCTTGAGACCTAAATCAAGACAGTTGTTTGAAGAATATTTGCAGGGGAAAAATTCTAGTTTTGGAAACAAGATTAGAAGACAGAGAAGGCCCAAGGCTCCAATCCACAGTTTCTCAAAACTATGATGATGACTCATTCAATTGGGCAGGAGTTTAGTATATGCAGAATTCAGTGAGAGTGCATAATTTTTAAATCTAATTTTATGAGTCTCTACCCAATTTGTACGAAACTGAGTTCATTTTTTATTTAGTTCCTGGATGCTTTTGAGACTCATCATTTTTTATTTTGTGCTGTAAAAATTAACCCTCAAAGATTTAGGAATGCAGGTGGTTGATTTTATTTGGTTTTATTGAGACACAATCTCTAAATCTTGCATGGAGCAAGTGCCTCCTAAAATACAAAAGATAGAAAGCATTGAACAATTGGTACCTTATGAAGAGAGTGAAGGGGTGGGTGATACTGAAGAAGTGGCCACAATGCTATAGTCATTGAAAGGTGATGTTGAGGTTGATCAGCCCATCCATGAGACTAATGCCCATAGGCATGAGGAAAGGATGGATGATGCAAAAAAAAAAGGTACAAAGATACATGAAGATGAAAGGGAAATTGCAGCCAAAAGATTTATAAAAGATGATGAGTTCATTAAGGCTCCAGAGTTTAGGGATTTTTTGACAAAGATGAAGATAAAATAATTTGAAGAGAAAATGGAGTCAAATGAAGTAGGAATTAAAGAACTAGAGAAGAATCAAATGGTGGCACAAACCTTCAAGGAACTAAGATTTGACCACATTGACATTAGCCCCCAAAAGGGTAGAGAATTGATTTTGAAAAGCAACATGCTCATTTTCAAGTGCGGACTCAAGAGGATCCAATGCTAGTTGTAGAGTTTGACTCTGATGAAGGAATTAGTGGAATAAGGTATAATCCCAAAATTGAAACCCTGGCTATATGGATCAAACACAAAAACATAGAGAAGCCTAAACAGTTTGATGTGATATAGGGAATCAAAGGGGCAACAATGGTAAGAACGCTACAAGACACAACCCCTTTGGAAGCAACCACAATGACCATGCATTCGACCATGTTTACTCTTGAAACTATTAAGGGATTGGGGGAAAGATTGAAGGAATATCAAAAGGAACAAAGGTTCTTAAAAGATGAAGTTAATAAACTATTTATGGAGAATGTCAAATTGAAAGAATATTTAAAAGAAGCAAGAATTTCACAAAGCAAGGAGATATTGTTATATAAGCCTTCTAGTGCTCCATTAAATGTTGTACAGAGCATTCCTTCCAAGGAAACAAAGTCTCTTGAGAAGGAAGTGGATGAAATGATGGAGGCCAACAATAAAACCAAGGATGAAGTAAAAAGGCAAGTTTGTGAAGTTATGGAAAAGATTCTTGAGTATAGGGTAAAGTTGGTTATTGATAAACTGCAGAGTGTGCATGACAGTTATAAATCACTTTAGCAAGAAATTGATCAGATAAAAGCACATATGCTTGTATTGGATCCCTTATTCAAAAGGTGGTGGCCTATTCACCACACTTTGTCTAAGTTATGCAAAGTTTTGCAAAGGATTCCTAATGCTCCTACAACATTTAAACCAACTAAGCAAACAATGAAGATGATTGTTGATGAATTTTAGTATATACAAGGGGAGCACACAAGGATTGTGACACAAATGGATTCATTCCATACCTTAAAACAATGGTATATACCAGAAATTGAGAAAGATGGTGGTCAATTGAAATACTTGGATGAGTGGAAGAGGGAATTTAGTCAGATTGTTCATAAGTGTTTAACCCATATATAGGAGGATGGTGACACCAGTCTTCACAAGCTCAATATGATAATGGATAGATTAATTGTTCTTGATCTTGGATATCTAAAGTTTGTCAATAATGCAAAAGCACTACTAGATAGTCATTGGCAGACTCATCTTGCAAGCATACCAAAGATCTAGGAATATAAGTGGCCATCAGATTTCATGGTGTATCAGTGGGAAGAAAAGTATTTTCCTTTGAAGGAGTAGGTCACTAAGGAAAGGGAATTTGGACGTATATCATGGAGATGAAAGCTTTTCCAAATTGATGATTATGGGCTTTCTACATTAATTAAAGGAAACATACATCTGGATGTATTAAGCTTTGTTGTTTATTTGATTATGCTAATTAAATAGTTGTTAGTAAAAGGAGTAGTTTTGAAAGGTCGTCTCTTTTTGTAAAAGGCCTGTAGCTTGTTGCTTCCTATATAAATAGGAAACGAAGGCCTAGTTTTAAATCATCATATCATATTCCATTTCATCACCATTATAGCAGGTATTAATAAGAAGATAGATTGCACATTGCATCCATCCATATCATATCAAATACTTTTGCTATAAATGTATATATTTTGAAGTAATATAATGGAGAAGATTGCTCATAATTGGTGATCTATTTTGGTGTTCAATTGTTGTGTTAATTTTCATTCTTATTTGTTACTATGTTGTCTCCAAAGTGGGTTCTTCAAGTTATTTAAATTCATAAGACTTATCAAGACACATTTGTTGTTGTTGTGTGATTGTTTTAATTAGTTTTTGGTAAAAGAGAATTAAAATCCTTTCAGTTAATTCATCTTAATTGGTTCCCTTAGGGATTAAAATCCTTTAAAGGTAATTAATCTGATTGGTTTCCCTTAAACTAAGAATTAAAAATCCTTTCATAGCATCACAGTAATTTAAGGGAATAACACTAGGATCATTAAAGAAGAGTATTATATCAAACAAACCCGCGTGTTTGCACAAGGTGTAAACATTCAAAAATGCCCAACAATTAGAGTTAAGCTAAATAATAGATTTACTTATCCTACAAATCTGTCTCCATTTCCATCATCCATCCATCAACTCCATTCACCCAATAGATTACGCACTAGTCAATTTTAGAACATTTCCAATTCACATTCTTATTCAAAATACTTTCATTAGGAACTAGTAAGCTTTGCATCTACTTCACACCCATTGCCATAGTGAGTAGATTGCTCAATTTAGAAACCACATCCACACCTTAAATTTTCCATATCATTCAGGTACACCCGCCTAGGTCTAGCAAAGCCTAAAGAGTAGGAGTTGATCAATCATAATTGCCTCATTCATTGGCCAAAAACCTATTAAAAACTGGCACCCTCTTATTGTTTAAAAACCTACATTTTGAAGACCTAACAAATTGGCAACTCTGCTGGGGACTAACTTTGCCAATTTTGAATCCAAACCAATGCACTACAGAGTCATAAAAGTTCACAAACATTTAATTATTTAGAGACTCCGCTGGGACAAGGACAAAGTTCACTTAAACCTTAAACTTTGCTACTTATGAAAAAGTAGGTGACGACTTTGAAAAAGGTTTTATGACTGATAAAGTAAGCATCAAATCAGAAAGGGTAGATCATACACACCATAGATACACCATATCATCCAACATGAATGGCAGGAGATCTTTTCATTAGGAAAGTATTGAGAAGAACAATGGTAGGTGGACATATAAACATGGATCTCCTACTTCAAAGTTTGACACAAATAGGATCAAAGGAACATCTAAAAAGCCAGACACAACATTCACTAATCAAAAGAATGTCTTTGAACAACCACCTACATTGCACAACTTTGATTTGTTGCATGGGTCAGAACATCATGATGATAATCTATATATATATCCCCAAACTCCACTTGGACAAGAAAACAATGGTCCTCCTATGGTCCGCTTTAGGGAGGATCCTTAGAAAACAAAGGAATTTATTTCCCAATTGGAGGAAGAAAAAGATCAAATACAAAAAGACTATGATCAGGGATTTTCATCATAGCAAGGAGGAGAAACCTACTATGGATCTATGAATTACTCTCTCCCTATTGAAAATTATGATGAAATGACTACTCAGGAGTTGGAATTGCATATATAATGGTAGGAAGAAGAGCTTAAGAGAAGACAACAGTTGATAAAAAGGAGTCAAGGGCTTAATCAAAAAATGTCTCAATTAAGTGTTAATGCATCAAGACCACCAAAATTCATTCCTCCCCACAAACAAGGAGATAATTCCAAGCCACGAGGGTCATCTCAAAATATAGGTGGTCCAAGTTCTTCAAGAGCACCCCAAAACATAGCTGGAAGATCAAGTCAACCTATGCAACATCATGTACCACAAAATCCACCACCACAAAACACCAATATTATTCCACCACTTGGACAAAAATACATTCCACACCATCATGTACCATAGCAGTATGTGTATTCTCACCACAATGTCCAAAAAAATGTATACCAATAGACTCAACATGGATATCAGTATTGCCCTAATCCACTACCTTAGAATCTCTATCCGTAGAACCCTACAAGCATAATATAAGACAATTTGATTTGTATGGATATCAACTATACCCATATCCCATTGATAGAAATTGGAGAAATATTGCCCCCAAATTCACAGGGAATAGTGTTACAATAGCTGAAGAACACATCAAAAACTTCAATGCTTTTGTGCAAGATATAGGCATGGAACAAGAGGATTTTCTTATGAGGTTGTTCATGATGTCTCTAATTGAAGAAGCAAGGGATTGGTTCAATATCCTTCCATATGCTTCAATCACCTCTATAGCAGACTTCCAGGATCAATTTATAGAACAATATGGGAATCAATGTGCTCCTGAATTTGCTCTGCATGAACTAATAAGTATTTAGAAACACCAGAATGAATCAGTTTATGATTTTAATCAAAGGTTCTCCAAGCTCTACAATAAGATACCATGTGGATCCAAATTGGCTAACCCAACAACCTTAATTATTTATTTAAATGCCTTTGATGGTAAAACAGGGTATGAACTTAGGAACAAATGCCCTAGAAGTTTGATTGAAGCACAAAAGGAAACATTAACCATTAAAATAATAGAAAATTTGTTGGAATGATTTGAAAAAGGGATAACCTTAGGATACCACAAAATCCCAACAATCCCCAGAATGGACAAGAAAATCAATACATAAATGAAAGACCAAGACTACATGACATGCCCTGCAATACTACTTGGAAAGATGGAAAACCAGTAGCAAAATAAAATTGGAAGGAGATTCTCGATCCCTTAAAAAAAATGGAGCACATGCACTAGATACCACACCGTGGTGTTCACCATGTCATAGACCCCATGCCCTTGAACATTGTGCGGTGGCTCAAGATTTTTAGGAAGATGGGTGGTCACAAGAGCAAGACAAAGATGGCCACACTATAAACATGTTAAGATGGAGGTCTCATCAAAATAGTGAAGGATACTCATCCTCTGAAGATGGGTATGAAAATGATGTCAACCATCAAAAATATAATGTGAATTTGGAGCAAGAGGTGTTTTTTTATTAGGAAGAAAACACACAAGAAGTAGCATATGCATACAATACAACACCTTAGTTTCAGTTAAGAACACCAACAAAGGAAGAAAAGAGGGCTATCATAGCAAAATTTATGGCTAAAGCAAAAGGGAGAAAATACAACCTAAGAAGTAGGACCACAAATGGAGACTAGGGAACACCAAGAAGCATGTTCATAAAAGAACAAAAGAACAAGGAAAGTGTCCCATCAAAATCAAAAGAAGGGTGAAATAAATAAGCCTCAAAAAGATGTTCAAAAGGAGACTGCAATGATTGAATCTAAGAAGACACTTGGTAAT
This sequence comes from Sequoia sempervirens, assembly GCA_007258455.2. Taxonomy (NCBI): domain Eukaryota; kingdom Viridiplantae; phylum Streptophyta; class Pinopsida; order Cupressales; family Cupressaceae; genus Sequoia; species Sequoia sempervirens. The sequence continues at coordinate 122,113,967 of VDFB02168118.1, read as the reverse complement.
GACAAAGTTCAAAATGAAAGGAAAAAGGTTACTAAAATTGAGAAGGTTGAACAAGGGATCACTTCCCCTTCATTTGACATGGTCCAAGCATTGACTGAGAAAAAAATGGTAGTCCCATTAATGGAGTTGATGAAGATTGATGAGTTCAAAGGCACAACCCTCAAAATTATCACCAACACATCCCACAAACATAAGGATAACAATATTGGTTTGTTTTTACACTACTAACCAGGTTGGTCTTTTAATCTACCTATGGAATTTCCAATTCCAATCAAGGGTAGCTCGAAGGACCTGGACCAACTGATGAGGACTTTAAAAATCCTCCTACACTTCAGGCTCTGCAAGACCCAGGAGGGTGATCCCTTAATGTGCTTACAACATTTGCACCATTATTATAAACAAAATTAACAATAATAGATAATATCATTTAATAGCTCAACATAATAGGATAAAACTGAATTAAATTGGTTGTTTATCAATAATATCAACTATTTGGAGCATGAGATAATTACAACACAATCCATGACATGAGATAGTCATTTGATTTGAAATTTGTAGCAAGCTCTAGGCAAAGACAAACAAATACTGAGTTATACAAATAAGTACGACTTAGATTAGTGCCATATATCCATTGCAGGAGTCAAATTAATAAGTATCTAAAGGTTCATGAAAAATTTAATACATAACACATAAGATCCCTGACAATATTGCATTACAATTTCATCATATGCATTCTAACCCAATACTACTTATCAAATCCTTATACAGAACATATCCGCCTATAATTCCATTCAAGCATATTAATTAATTCCTTGAATTAAAGCTAAAATAAGGATCACACACACCATAACAGTGAGATGAATGAAACAACCCTTAGTCATTTTATTCAAAATTCAGATATGCATGTATAGTGGAGAGACATGAGTTTGAATTTATCATTTCAACTCAAATGCTAGTACTGTTATACAACATTAAATACCCATGAATTCAAAACCTATTACAGAATGAATCAGAACCTAAATAGTATTTCTCTCTAAAACCATCTATCTTTGTATCTCTGGAAATTTATGTTTGATTAGGTTAGAATTGCTAAATCTAAAAATCCAAATAAATAATGGAGTGCAAAGGAGAAAACATGAAAATAAATAAAACAAAGTTACCTAAATCTTCAATCTCCATGGCTAACCTCCATTACACCTTCTAGCTTGCTACAAGTTGAAGAGTGCCCTCAAATTCTTTGAGTAACTTAAGACTATTCCATGTCCTACACAAGTGTTGAAGGATATTACTATGTAAAGATGACTCTAAGTGCCTAAGAGAAGTTCTAAGTATGCATGAAAATGTGCTGTGAAAATGAAGATCGAAAGTTCGTTTGAATGCTTGAGAGAGAGAGAGGAGCAAATGAATTTGAAATTGCCAGGTTATAAGAAAAGGAAATTTTGAATGGACAGATGAGATTAATGTTCTAGAAAGATTCAAAGATCAATGGCCCTATTATGCCTTGCATAACCACCCCATTTTATTCTAGAACAAAATTGGTCCCCCTTTTCTTTTGATAATTCTTTTCCTTTGGTTATTGGATTTGGTTGTAGGGATTCTTTCGTTTTCCTCCTAGGCCTGTATTTTGTTTTGTCAGATTCTGGTTTTGCCTCAGCTTGAGTGAGGTTTCTTTTTGTTAAAATTGAAGGCATGATGAAAAATAGCATATTTTATATTTTTTAAGGACTAATGGAGGCATTAGTGTTGCAGGATTAAATCACACACATGGTGATATTTCTCAAAGAACTCAGTTGGAAGGCCTACCTCAGTCAAGTTTGGCATAAAATTCCTCAAGAAGAGAGTCACTGAGACCTTTCATATGTCTTGCCAACTAGCAGTTGGTTCTACTCATTTAAAATACGCTGGTCGCATAGACATCTTAGTTGCCACAGGTCTTTATATGTCTCCTCGACATGCTGAAGTCTCGCCAACCATTGCACATAGGGTTAGCATCGCCGAAGGATTTGTGCTCGGAGTTTCTGACCAATGAAGGCCTCACCAAAGGGTTATGCCTTTGGCATGAGGTCTCACCGATGGTCATAGGTCTCAGTGAAAGAATGTGACTTCGGTGTAATTTCTTGGCGAAGGGAGCTAGTCTCGCCAACATAGAATGATATTGACGTAAGGTCTCGCCGATGGTTGCTAGTCTTGGCAAAGGGCGTAGCTTTAGGGTAAGGTCTCACCGACAAGGTGGACTCTTGCCGAAATGAAATGGCATCAGGGAAAGATTTAAGTTCGGCATGGAGTCTCGGCGACCGAGTGATGTCTCACCAAAAGGATGGTGCCTTCGGTATAAGGTTGTGCCTTCGGGGAGAAGTCCTACCGATAGGGTAAAGTCTTCTCAACTGATATGAGCCCTCACTAAAATAAGGTGGCTTCAGAATAAGGTCTTACCGACCTGAAGGAGTCTCCCCGAAGTGCTCTCAGATCATCGAAAGCTTTTTCTTTTAGCATGAGGTCTTGCCGACCTATAGACTCTTGCCGAAATGAAATGGTGGTCCCCGGGTGAGCCCTCACCAAAACAAAGTGGCTTCGATGAAAAGTCTCACTAACCAAGAAAAGTCTCCCTGATAGTTGTTCAAAAGGTTTGTCTTCGAGGAGAAAGATATAATCACCATGAAGCCTGGCTGAATGGTAAAGGTCTCACCAAAGGGTTCTCCCTTCGATGTGATCTTTGGCTGACTGCAAAGAGTCTCAAAAAAAATGGGTGTCTTAAGTGAAAGTTCTTGCTAATGGTTGTTAGACATGCTGATGGATTCTCCCTTTGGTGTAGCATTTTGAGCTCAGCGAAAGGTCTCACCGACCAAGCAGGGTCTTGCTAAAATGAAATGAGCTCGGGGAGAATGGAGGGACTCGACATGAAGTCTCGCAGAGTGGTGGTTTTCCTGCTGACATGTTTTGTGCCTTCGGTGTAACATGTTGAGTCTGACATGATGTCCTGCTGAGAGAGTAGAGTCTTACCAATAGCAATGGATGTGCCAATAGAAAAAGGATATCGGTATGACCGATGAGAACTCGCTATGACCTTTGGCCTATAGCAATTGTCTTGTCGATGGTTTTTATGATATCGATATAACTTGTGCAACTTGACATAAGGTCTTGCCAACTATGTGCTATGTCAATGGATACTATGAGGTATAATTGCATCAGGGAGACACAATTAGTGTCTCACCAACATGTGATTTTGTGTGAACTACTTTTGACTACCTAGGAATTTCACATAGAATGTGTTCACCCAATCAGAAGAAACTAAGGACAAACCATTGACTAATTGACTACCTCTCAGAGGAAGATCAACAAAATGCAAATGACATGGACTCATTCTGAGATCAAAAGTGATGGATCGGCTCGGGAACGATGGTCTTCAAACCTAAAGGGAGTTCTAATGTTGCTTCCAGAGATGGTCAATGTGCAGAAACATCTTGAGTAGGAAGAAACCCAAAAGGAAGAAGAGGGCACGGGTCTCAGGGACAGCTGTGAGGTCTACTGGCAAAAGGAAGATCAATATTAATAGTAATTCTCCAAGGCATTCAAGGTGGCTCTGATGGAAGTTTGAGGGAGGACATAGAGGCCAGAATTTAATGTTGTGGTTGTAAAAGATCAGAAGGCTTCCTTGGAGCAATCTTTCACCGACAGGGACACGAAAAAATGTAATTAAATGCAACATTAACTCTATTCCAAAAGGATCTAAGGGTTAACCCTAATGAAGCCAATAGATATTTTTGTAAACCCTAAAGCAGTGGCCAACACATTATTTTTGGGCACATTCTATATATATGGCATTTTTTTCCTCTTTGGAAGATATAGTACAACGGGGAGAAATTTTTAGAAGCGAGTAGTAGTGGAGAAAACTTAAGAGTAGCAATAGAGTAGGAGTTGGATAGGACAAGAAGGCAGTAGTGTATCTTTCAAGTTTTTTGAGTATAGATGGAAACAATCTGAAGATATAGGTTTTCTGTACACTAGTGATGGTGCCAGATTTGTAAATGTTGCTTAGCTGTTTCACTAACAGTAGAAGCAGCCAAATTTAAATCTACTTCATATTGTGTTCTTGAATGGTATTCATCTTTAGTTAATCATTTGATTTTAAAAGCTTTCAAGGAATGAATTCTTATTTTATGTTTTGTTTAAATAGTGATTTAAAACTTGTTATTGAAGTTAGCACTATGAATGAATGAAACTGTGTGTTAATCACAAGTTAATTTTGTTCTGCAGTTTTAGTTAGCAATTCCTTGAAAGGTAACAAGTCTGGTTAAGTTGGATGAATTATTATTCTCTTCGGTTCCAAAGGTTTGATCTATCTTTTTCTGTTTCTTTAAAAACCCCAGTTAAAGTAGGTTTGAATTTATGCTTGATCTTAAAAAAATCCACAAGCTCAACGCCAGCAGGCCCCTTGAACATTATAGTCCACATCAACCATTGAGTGAAATTAGCACAATCAAGAACCGATTACAAAGACCTTGGGAGTTAGATATCCATGTGTTATTCTTTCTCTTTCAGGAGAGTAGAATAGTAGTATCCTGCTTAACTATTGCTATGCTATTTGGACCATCAACAGAGAACTGGCACTAGAAGGAGGGCCTAGAAGGGCAAGCTGGATAATACTGGGTTTTTCTCACCAAAAAGGTCCCGTAGATTTCTTCGATCAGCTAAAAATCCACCACCTTTGATAGAACTCAAGACCCCAATAAGACACAAGAGTCACAAGACTGGCTCAACCATCATACCACCTTTGTCAGCTCCACTCACTCCACCAAGATTTTCACCAATACCCCAGTGGATACCCATCAATCCACCACCAAATCCGTCTCAAGTGCCATCACATCTGGTTCAACCCATCCAACAACTGGCTCAACCACCACCACTGCTACCAATGGATTTTTTTCATAATAATCCCTCTCCATTGGGGACTATTCCTAGAGGTTTTCATGATATGCCTAAGAATCTTGAGAAATTTAGTCCCAAATACATTCATGGTGAATCAAGGAGTGTTGAAGAGCACATACAAGCTTTTAAGGATGCTTGTACCAGAGCTCAGATAGCTCACCATGATGTAGTTTGTAGGTTTTTCCCTTATTCCTTAGGGGATATGGTGTACAACTGGTATCTTAATCTTCCACAAGGTTCTATTTTGACCTAGAAACACTTGGAGAATGCTTTCATCAATCAGTTCAAAGTTTATGTGGATCCAGCCCTTTTGTACCACCAATTTTCTACCATTAGGAAGGAGCCATGTGAATCCTTTCCCTTGTTCAATACCAACTTTCAATGAATGTATAGGAGACTATAGGACCCCTATCTAGTCACTATGAATAGTTCCATCCAAGCATACTTTAGAGTTATAGACCCTTTGCTTGGCTTGTTCCTACAAAGGACTTATTAGCCCGCAGACATTGATTCCTTGTGTAAAGTCTATCATCTAGCTATCAAACTGCAACAAAAAATTAGCTCTCAACAAGGAAGTTTGGGACGAGGTTTTCCTTCAATAGGGTATCAGATGCCTAGCCCAACCCCTTTATTCAATATTATACCATGGATGTCTCCTTCCCATTATGGACCTATGTCTAAGTTATAGACTCAATCTCCTATTCCATTCTTTGCCAACAAAAATCCTAACTTTCTTCAACAATCAAAAGCTCATCATAGTCCGCATGGTCATCACAACCAATAAAGAACACCAAATCATGTCAATCAGCCACTTGTTGCTAAGAGTGTTGAAAGTGAAAAGATAGTTCAACTCACAAACAAGGCAGAGACCTTAAAGAAAACTTTGTCTCAAGTCACAAATGAAATGGCTTAGCTTAGATTGAACCCCTCTCAAAACCAAGGTAATTATCCTAATCAGAGCAATAACAACTAGGGTAATTATCAGAATAACAACAATCACAGTTAGAGGGGTTATCAAGGCCAAAACTCCCCTAACCAAGGCTATCAAAATCAAAATAGAGGATAAAACTAGAGGCCAAATAACAACCAAAAATGGAATATAGGGCCAAATAATGGTGGAGTCTCAAAATTATCAAGCTAATGAGGAAAGGTCACATACTGCAAATGTGGCTGACCTTAATTGTATGACTAACTGGTGCAAGCTGCATGATACTGCAACCCATTCTGAGGGAAACTTCCCTAAAATGGAGAAATTTTTCAAGATGGCACAGGAAGATGCCATAACATGCCAAGGGAATTCAAATAAAGAAGGTGGCTTAGTAGATACAACAATGAATTATGACCTCTTTGAGGAAGAACCTTCATTCCTGATGCAAAGTGAGAATGAACTTGAGGAAGATTTGAATGATGCCCAAGCCTTTTAGACAAAGGGAGGACACTTCCTAAGAAATCAGAATAAGGGTTCGTTCACTACATCAGCACTGCCTAATCACATGGTGCCTTTGAATCAAAGTGTTGATAACAACCCTCCTCCACCAAAAGGTCCACATGAATTTCATAGCAAAGGTAATTCACTTGGCGTTGTCAGAGTTAATGCAAGCTATAACACATAATTTGATATTGTTGTTGAGATGCAGAAACAAAAAACCTCTTTATCATATTTTGACATCCTAAAGTGGTGCCCTGCTCAACGAGAGATAGTTCTAAAAGCTTTGGAGCAGGCTGATAAATCAAAAGGGAAAAACAAGGTGGCACCTACTATAGATATGAACACGGCTTTGTACAGAAGCAAGGTAGGTACCCCACCATTTCTTTTGAGTTTAAGAATTTTTGGGAAGAATATACATAATTGTTAGATTCATGGGCTTCTAGCAATGTTGTGCCATTTTTTGTATGCAAGAAATTGGGATTGAACCCTATCCAAACAAACAAGAAGGTCATCCAACTTGATAAAACAGAGGTTAATGTAGTTGGAGAATTGATAAATATACGCGTACAAGTGGGGTCTGACCCCAAGATTTTAAGCAATATAGATATTCAAGTAGTGGACATTCCTGAGATTTATGGTATGTTGTTGAGCAGAGATTTGATGAAAAGTATAGGGGGATATCTCTCCCTCGACTTTTCATATATGTGGCTACCATGGAGGGGAGTGCCTACGCAGATTAGGATTGAAAGTGAACCTCACCTCAAGCATGTCATCACTGAATATGATTTTCCTAATGAGGTAGCTTATTTTGAAACTGGGATAGGGGTTTACAAAAGAGAGGAAATTCTAACCTTTTCAGTTCTTGATCCTAAAGATCTGTCAATACAAAAGTTCCCTGATTCTATGATTAATGAAAATCAATAGGCATTGATCAGGAAGCTGCAATAGGATCAACTGATCTTAGGGGAAGATATCGATTGGCAGAGTCTTTTACTCCCTAATTGGTGTAGGATACACTACCAAAATCATTCTAAATTGACCTGCCAACCCTGCATCAACATTTTAAATCATGTTTTCCAAGCTGAGGAAGCTAGCCTAAGTCACCATGTGAACATTGCAGATCACTTCTCATTTGAAGCCAGAGATGTAGTAATGTTAACCAGGGATAAGATACCTTCAAAGGAAATTCCTTCCCAAATTGAACTTACCCCATACACATTTCTGAATCAACATATTTATGAGGAACAACCCCAAGGTTTGTTTGACACCCCTGCACTCACAAGTATACCAAAACCCAAGGGATTAATCAAAGATACAAGTGATTGTCAAAAGGATAGCCATAGATTATATGATATATCTATGCAAGAATTGGAAATTACACCTGAGGAACCTATTGAACACCCATTCCCTATATCTGATGCAAAAGATCAAGAAGCCCCACCTCTGGCTCATTCTATCCAAACACCCACAATAACCCCCAAAGGATCAACCCCAGCTCATGATCAGCTGTGAACACTCACGTTTGATGGATCTAAATCTAAAACAGGTTGTGGTGTTGGGATTGAATTAACTAGCCTGAAAGGGAAAACTTTCTTTGCTTCTTATAGGTTGTAGTTCGGATGCACTAACAACGTAGCAGAATATGAAGCTCTAGCTCAGGGGCTGATGTTTGCACATAAGAAGAAAGTTATTGCCTTTATGGTTAAAGGAGATTCAAAAATAGTTATCAAAAAAGTGCGCAACCAATACACATGTCACAATAAAAGGCTGGTAGCATATAGAAATAGGGTATGGAACCTGATTGAAGACTTTGATGCTTTTGGGATTAGCTTAATCCCTAGAGGAAAATTTAATCAAATAGTTGATTCATTAGTTGTTGTTGCAAGTACCCTAGAACCTATGCAAGGCTCCAAGCTTAAGAGATTCTCAGTAGAGTTGATTTCCACCCTAACTATTCCTAATAATGTTAGGAACTTTCAGGTTTTTGATGATGATCGACATATCCTTGCTTTTCTAGGAAGCTCAAATGTTTTTGAAGGATATATCATTGATGAGTCCAACAGGGATCAAGGAGATTGGAACCCTGAAGATTGTGATACATAGGGGGTCCTCAATTTAAAAAGCAATAGCATTCCCAAGGGAATGGTGGCCTGAGAAAGGATTTTTGATTCAGAACCAAGGGCTCAGGAAAAGATATCAGCTGAAGATAAAGGAGGTGAATATGAAACTATTAACCTAGTTGATTCTGGCCTGGAAAGAAATGTTTACATAGGGAAAGCTTGCCCTGAAGCAATCAGAAAAGATATATTGAGGGCACTGAAGAAAGATATTGTTGTGATAGCCTGGGGATATGAAGATCTAAAGAAATTTGATGCTTCTGTAATGACTCATACTATCCCTCTGAAGCCTGAAGCTAAGCCATTTCGATAGAAGCAGCGCCCTGTCAACACCCTGATTGAACCATTGATCCTTAAAGAAGTTCAAAAATTTCTTTCTGCAAGAATAATCTTCCCTATACGACATTCAACATTGGTGGCTAACTTAGTTCTAGTCTGTAAGAAAAATGGGGAGATTAGGCTATGTGTAGATTTTAAAAATCTAAACAGAGCTTCAGAAAAGAACAACTACCCACTCCCTTCTTTGGACAAAGTCTTGCAAACTGTCAATGGATCTCAGATGATATCATTCCTGGATGGTTATTCTGGATATAATCAGGTGATGGTTAATTGTGAAGACAGAATGAAGACAACCTTCACTACTAAATGGGGAACATTTGCTTACAAAAGGATGTCATTCGGTCTGATAAACACTGGAGCAACCTTTCAACGTGCCATGGACATAGCCTTCAAAGATCTAATTGGAAAATGCATCATCGTTTACATGGATGACCTGACAGTATTCTCCAAAGATAGACTGAACCACGTTGCAGACTTAGCTAAAGTTCTTGAAAGATGTATCTAGTATGGCATCTCCTTGAATCCTAAAAAGTGTGTTCGAGGTTTCTGAAGGGAAGCTTTTGGGACACATAATCTCAGAAAGAGGAATATCGATCAACCCAGATTGAGTTGAGTCCATTCTAAAGATAGCCATGCCAGGAAGTAAGAAAGAGATGAGATCTTTCTTTGGAAAGATCAACTTCATGAGAAAGTTTATCACAGGCTTTGCATAAATTGTTAAGCCATTAAATGAAATGATGAAGAAAGAGGCCAAAATAGAATGGAATACTAAGGAAAAGGCCTCATTTTCATAGGTCAAGCGATCCATTTTGGAAGCTCCAGTCCTCACTAGCTCTGACTACTTGGAAACATTCTATATTTATTCTTTTTCTTCTGAGCATTCTTGTGCAGCTGTCCTAACTCAATGAAGAAAAGAGGGAGAGGAGAGGCCAATTGCCTTCATGAGTTCTCCATTTAAGAATGCTGAAATCAAATACCCGCCTCTTGAAAAAAAAGCTTTTGCGCTGGTCAGAGCTGTCAAGAAGTTCAGACATTACATCCTCCAAAGTCAAATTATTGTTGTAGTTCCTGATGTTGCTGTGAAGTCTCAACTTATGCAGAGCAATCTGGGAGAAAGAAGAGGGAAATGGATGGCCATCTTGCAAGAGTTCTATTTGGAGATACGCCCTATGAAACTTGTCTGAGGTCTGGGCCTGTCTAAATCCATGGTGAATGCTGGTGAGAACATTATTTTCCAGCAATACACAACTCAGTCCTTTTCCAACAACCCTTGGTATGCTGATATCATCTATTTCATGCTCAACAATCGATGTCCAGAGGGAATGCACACAACTCAAAGGAGAGCACTGAGAATGAAGAGATCCCATTATATGCTCAAAGGAGGATTACTATACAGGAATAATTTTGAGGGAGTGTACCTAAAATGCCTTGATCAGCAAGAGGCTAAACACGTGATTACTGAATTACATGGGAAACATGGGACAGGTCATGGTTCTGCAGAATCGTTGGCACATCTGATCCTTAGATCTGGTTATTACTAGTTGTGTGTGTTCAAAAATGCCCATCAGTATGTAAGAACATGTCACATATGTCAAATTTCTTTATCAAAAGAGCACCATCCAGCCATGCCATTGTAGGTAGTTTATGAGGTAAGACCATTTGCCCAATGGGCACTAGACTTTATTGGGGTAATTAACCCAAATTCTTCTACAAGACACAAATTTATTTTGACCACCACTAATTACTGCACAAGATGGACAGAGGCTATACCTTGCAAGAACAACACAACAGAGGTAGTGATCAAGTTTCTCACCAAATGCATCACAACTAGGTTTGGAGTACCCTTAGCGTTGGTATGTGACAATGGCTCTTCCTTTTCTTCTGCTAAATTCATTTCATGGGCTTATGATCACAAAATTGTCTTGAAATATTCTTCAAACTATTACCCACAAGGCAATGGAGTTGCAGAATCAACCAATAAGAATCTCTTAGGGGTGATAAAAATTGTTAGAGAATAATCCTAGGGACTGGCATACTCGGCTGAGATTCACATTATGGGAAGATAGAACTAGGATCAAGGCTACTTTAAATACTTCACCATTTAAACTAGTGTATGGACAAGAGCCTATGTTCCCTATTCACTTGCAAATACCTATCCTTGAGTTCATGCAAAAATTCTACTCTAGTGATGATAGGATAGAAGTAAGATTAGCTACCTTGTTGAAATTAGAAGAACAGAGAGATGCCACCTTGCAACAATTCTTTAGACACCAGGCTGTTGTCAAACGTTGGTTTGAAAAAAGAGCCACAATCAAGGCTTTCAGAATATCAGACCTTGTGCTGCTATGGGATAAAGCTAGTGAAAAGAAAGGCAGTCACTAGAAATTCGATAAGCTCTGATTGGGTCCCTATCAGATTGCTGAGATCTTAGGAGAAAATGTTTTCTGATTGTGTAGTTTAACTAGAGAACCTGTTCCCTTGCTTATCAATGGGTAGTTTCTTAAGCATTATTTTGAGTCATAAAGCTTGCTAATTTTCTATTCTGCATGTAAATAGTTTTTTGTTCTTTATGTAAATAATTTTTTTGTTTCATGTTTGTAAATAATTTTTTGTTTGTTTGTTTGTTCTTTCTTTCTTTCCTTTCATTTCCTTTGTTCTTTTGTGTCTATCTTGTTTTTTTCTTTGGGGTTTTCTCTATTCTTTCCATCTTGAAATGGTGGGTTGTTATTTGAATTATACTTTGGTTATTAGAAGAGAAGTGGTTTAGATATCTTTAGGTTTTTTGATTGGATGATTTTGTCCCAAATTCGTTATTCTATGCCCATTGTCAATAAGAGTTGTGGAAAGTCTTGAAAACAAGGTGCAACGTAAACAATCTTCATTAATTGCCTTTGAATCTGTCACAAATCATCAAGATCATCTCCTTTGTAATGGTATATTTGTCCTAGGATGATATTTTTGTAAGATTTGAATGAAAAATTTGATCCCCCAAATGTCGTTATGAGGTCCATGGTAGTTTTCAACCCAGAATAGATGTTAAACATCTAACATATTGAGAAAATTTCAATGAAACATCTCAAACTCCAAGAGAAGAGAAAAAAAAATTATCTAAAAGAAAGGAAGACTTAATATGAATAAGTGATTCCAGTATCTCTCGTAGGGCTATGGATGCGTGGCTAGCAGTAGAGCAATGCTGTGAAGAAACTAGAGGTATCTCTATCGGGGCTATGGATGCCTGACTGGCAGCAGAGCAATGCCCAGGATATCATTGCACAACAACGAAAGGGAATCAACTCATGTAGTTCAAATCTTGCACATTGTTGTTCAAAAGATGAGGAAAAATATATAGAAGGATGATGCACCATTAAGTACACACTGAGATTCAGGGGTAGCTAGTGTTGACTTACATTTGAGATTCTAGCTCAACCTTGGTTGCTAAAACTAACCCATTTGGAATTGAGATGTTCATAAACCCAAAGTTCTGGGTTGTCGAATCTTTCAGTTTCTTGAAAATGGTTAACCCATTTTCCCAACCGACTCACCATTTGTTATTCCTTGCATAAGCACCCCATTTTATTCTGGAACAAAATAGGTCCCCATTTTCTTTTGATAATTCTTTTCCTTTGGTTATTGGCTTTGGTCTTAGGGATTCTTTTGTTTTCCTCCTAGGCCTGTGTTTTGTTTTGTCAGATTCTAGTTCTACCTCAGCTTGAGTGGGGTTTCTTTTTGTTAAAATTGAAGGCATGATGAATAATAGCATATTTTATATGTTTTAAGGACTAATGGAGGCATTTGTGTTGCAGGATTAAATCATACACCTAGTGATATTTCTCAAAGAAATCAGTTGGAAGGCCTACCTTATTCAAGTTTGGCATAAAATTCCTCAAGAAGAGAGTCACTGAGACCTTTCATATGTCTTGTCGACTAGCAGTGGGTTCTACTCATTTAAAATGCGTTGGTCACCCAGACATCTTGGTCGCTACAGGTCTATATAAGTCTCCCCGACATGTTGAAGTCTCGCCAATCGTTGGACATAGGGTTAACATCACCGAAGGATTTGCACTCAGAGAAAGGTCCTACCAACCAATGAAGGTCTTGCCAAAGGGTTATGCCTTCAGCATGAGGTCTCATCGATGGTCATGAGTCTCGGTGAAAGGATGTGACTTCGATGTAATGTCTTGGAAAAGGGAGCTAGTCTCACCAACATAGAATGATATCGGCGTAAGGTCTCATCGATGGTTTTCGGTCTTAGTGAAGGGCATAGTTGTGGGGTAAGGTCTCACAGACAAGGTGGACTCTTTCTGAAATGAAACGACATCAGGGAAAGATTTAAGTTCGGCATGGAGTCTCAGCGACCGAGTGATGTCTCACCGAAAGGATGGTGCCTTTGGTATAAGGTTGTTCCTTTGGGGAGAAGTCCTACCAATAGGGTAAAGTCTTCCCGACTAATATGAGCCCTTGCCGAAACAAGGTGGCTTCAGCATAAGGTTTTTCCGACTCGAAGGACTCTCCCCAAAGTGCTCTCAGCTCATCGAAAGGTTTTTCTTTCGGCATGAGGTCTTGCCGACCTATAAACTCTAGCTGAAATGAAATGGTGGTCCCTGGGTGAGCCCTCACCAAAACAAAGTGGCTTCGATGAAAAGTCTCAATGACCAAGCAAAGTCTCCTTGACAGTTGTTCAAAAGGTTTGTCTTTGGGGAGAAAGATATATTCACCATGAAGCCTGGTCGAATGGTAAAGGTCTCGCCGAAGGGTTCTCCCTTCGGTGTGATGTCTAGCCGACTGCGAAGAGTCTCGGCGAAAAGGGGTTCCTTCGGTGAAAGGTATCGCCTATGGTTGTTTGTCACACCGATAGATTCTCCCTTCAGCGTAGCATTTTGAGCTTGGAGAAAGTTCTTGCCGAAATGAAATGAGCTCAGGGAGAATGGAGGGACTCGGCATGAAGTCTCACCGACTGGTGATTTTCTTGCCGACATGTTTTGTGCCTTCAATGTATCATGTTGAGCTCGACATCATGTCCTTCTGAGAGAGTAGAGTCTTGCTGATAGCAATGGATGTGCCAATAGAAAAAGGATATTGGTATGACTAATGAGAACTCACTATGACCTCTAGCCAATAGCGATTGTCTTGCCGATGGTTTTTATGATATCGATATAACTTGTGCAACTCAACATAAGGTCTTGCCAACTTTCGTGTGCTACGCTAATGGCTGCTATGAGGTATAATCACATCAAAGAGGCATGATTAGTGTCTCACTGACATGCGATTTTGTGTGAACTACTTTTGACTACTCGGGAATCTCATGTAGAATGTGTTCACCCAATCAAATGAAACTAAGGGCGAACCATTAACTGATTGACTACCTTTCAGAAGAAGATCAATAGAATGCAAATGACATGGACTCATTCTGAGATCAAAAGTGATGGATCAGCTAGGGAATGATGGTGTTCAAACCTAAAGGGAGGTTTGATGCTGCTTCCATAGATGGTCAACATGCAGAAACATCTTGAGCAGGAAGAAACCCAAAAGGAAGAAGAGGCCACGAGTCTTGGGGATAGCTGTGAGGTCTACTGAAAAAAGGCAGATCGATATTAATGGTAATGCTCCAAGGCATTCAAGACAACTCTAATGGAAGTTCGAGGGAGGACACGGAGGCCAAAAGTTAACGTTGTGGTTATAAAAGATCCGAAGGCTTCCCTGGAGCATTCTTTCACCGACATGGACATAGAAGATGCAATTGAATGCAAATTTAACTCTATTCCAAAGGGATCTAAGGGCCGACCCTTCTGAAGCCAACGAATATTTTTGTAAACCCTAAAGCAGTGGCCAGCGCATTCTTTTTGGGAACATTCTGTATATATGGAGTTTTTTTTGCCTCTTTGGAGGATATAGTACAATGGTGAGAAATTTTTAGAAGTGAGTAGTAGTGGAGAAAACTTAAGAGTAGCAATAGAGTAGGAGTTGGATAGGACAAGAAGGCAGTAGTGTATCTTTCAAGTTTTCTAAGTATAGATGGAAACAGTCTAAAGATATAGGCTTGTTGTACACTGGTGATGGTGCTAGATTTGTAAATGTTGCTTATCTGTTTCACTAATAGTAGAAGCGGCCAGATTTAAATCTACTTCATATTATGTTCCTGAATGGTATTCATCTTCAGTTAATCATTTTATTTGAAAAGCTTTCAAGGAATGAATTCTTATTTTATGTTTTGTTTAAATAGTGATTTAAAACTTGTTATTGAAGTTAGCACTATGAATGAATGAAACTGTGTGTTAATCACAAGTTAATTTTGTTCTGCAGTTTTAGTTAGCAATTCCTTGAAAGGTAACAAGTCTGGTTAAGTTGGATGAATTATTATTCCCTTCAGTTCCAAAGGTTTGATCTATCTTTTTTCTGTTTCTTTAAAAACCCTAGTTAAAGTAGGTTTGAATTTATGCTTGATCTTTAAAAAAATCCACAAGCTCAACACCAACAAGCCCCTTGAACATTATACACCACATCAACCATTGAGTGAAATCAGCATAGTCGAGAACCGATTACAAAGACCTTGGGAGTTAGATATCCATGTATTATTCTTTCTCTTTCAGGAGAGCAGAATAGTAATATCCTGCTTAATTGTTGCTGTGCTATTTGGACCATCAATAGGTCCAGAATTGATGCACCAAGAATATGCTATTCTTGGAGGAATCATAACAGGAAGACATGCAAAGACATGTAGGCTATGACAGACATGCAGACTATGACCGGAAATGGATGTTATGATAGGGGATTATGATAGGGCATCTTTGACCAAGTGGTGCATAAATGATTTATTCGAAAATACAAGAAATGGACAAGTGGAAAATAAATTATTTATTCTAATTATTTATTTGAAAATGGAGGAAATGGACAAGTGGAAAATAAATAATTTATTCTAATTATTTATTTGGAGAAAATGAAAAGAGGAGAATTTCATTAAATTTAATTAGAATAAATTATTTATTCTAATTATTTATTTGAAAATGGAGGAAATGGACAAGTGGAAAATAAATAATTTATTCAGATTATTTATTTGGAGAAAATGAAAAGAGGAGAATTTAATTAAATGGAAAGATGAAGATTAGACCTTAAATAATTAATTTAGATAAACTATTTAATTAGGGGAGGTGGCATGGGATAGTTAAATGATTTTAATAATTGTTTAACTATGGAAGAATTAAAGGACCATGAATAGATAAATAATTAATGGTAATTATTTAACTATAGATGAAAGATGACAAAATAATTAAATAAATAATAATTTATTTAACTATTGAAGAAGAGGAAGAAATTAGTGACACAATTAGTTTATTTAATCGATCAGGATAGAATAAATAGACATGAATTAATTAAATAATTAAAATTATTTAATTAATAGATGAAAATGGACCAGATAACATAATTAAGTATCTTAATTATGCTAGGATGAAAGTGGCAAGAAATGGAGCTTGCAAGCTTCGGTCAATTTTCAGTGTCTACATTTTGCCCCTCTTTGTCATAATGCAGCCTGCCGCATTGTCACAAGGAAAAATAATTCAAAAATATGCCCCGGTGCAAAATAAGATGAGGAAGAATGATGAGGAGGGTTACGGTATGCCCCCTCGAGAGGACAGACGAGTTCCAAGAACACGGGTGTGCTCTTGAAATTGATGAGAAGACTAGAATATGAAGAGATAAAAAAAAAAAAATGTTAGTGCCAAACATATGGATGATGATATGGATGCAATGCCTATATGAGATGGGCAAGGGAATATAACAAAATAGGAGACACATGTTAGTAAGACAAAAAAGATCCTTCAACACATTGCCATAGGACTACTAATTGTTGCTCTTAATCATCATTGGGCAGATTATCGTGATGGCCAACAAACATCATGATATGACTTAAATCAAGGTGGGCAAGGTCATACCATCACTTGACTTAAACAGCCACAAACAAGGATGATCATGACTCATACAAAAAGGAACATTTTCCCCAGTCTTTTTGTCATAACCAATCACAAGTAGAAAAAGACAAGAAGGACAAATCATGAAATGTCATTGCTTCTCTAAATCCTGTTTCGAGGACATCCTCGAGAAACTACCAAGATGATTGCCAAAAAGGAAAAAATAAAGCCAAAACCATAATCATGATACGTCATTGCTTTTCTAAATTTTGGAGTTAGGACATCATTGAGAAACTAGTAACATGAGTGTCAAAATACAAGACAAACGTCATGATACGTCGTTGCTTCTCTAAATCTTGTTGTCGGGATCTCGCTGAAAAAATAGTAACATGATGAAAAATCAATAGACAAGTGCCAAGTGTTTGCCAAGTGTTTTAATTTTGAGATGTCTGGTTTGATGTCAAGATGCCAAGGTGTCAAGGTTTTGATGATGCCAAGATGACAAGTGTTGAAGATTGCCAAATTCAGGAAGGACACATCCTGAATAATGTTGATGTCAAGAGGAGAAACCCCCAAAAGTCAAGAGGATCCCTCAAAATGCCAAGTGACGGTGATGATGCCTAGGAAGGACACATCCTAAGGCATAAATGATAGGGGTTGTTCTTCAGAAGGACACATTTGAAAGAACATTGATGTCAAGAGGAGTGATCCTTAAATGTCAAGAGGATTTCTCAAAATGTAGGATGACGATGACGATGCCTAGGAAGGAAACATCCTAGGGCATGATTAAATGATGGGCTACTCTTCAGAAGGACACATTTGAAGAGTAAGAAACATTTGACTGGCTTGACTAAGTTTGACTGAGATTGACCAATTTTGATATGCCAAGATGATTGTCATGTTCCATTGACAGATTGTCAAAGTTCACTTGGGTAGATTGTTCATTCAAATTTAAAGACTATTTCATGTGTGTGTGAAAATTGTGTAATGAACCCTAATGGACTGACCTAGTGAGGCCTCGGGGGCCCATCGATAGACGGCCTTGCCTACATCATGCACTCAGAGACCTTATAGTTTGACATGACCAAAACTTTGTCTTGTTGACGAAAGATTGAGTCATGATTTATTTTGACAAACCTAATAGGACTGACCTAATGTCTCAGGGGCTCACAGATGAGCCTTACCTACATAGAAAATGCGCAGAGACAATGTAGTTTGACAATAAAAAATACTAATCAAGACTTGAATTGACGTGAGTGTGTTGATTGACATGACTGTTTTTTTGGAATTTTTGTGTTTTTTCAAGACATTTTTTGATTTTTAGGTCTTTTTCAGGACATTTTTTTATTTTTAAGTCTTTTTTAGGACATTTTTTGATTTTTAAGTCTTTTTTTAGGACATTTTCTAATTTTTAGGTTTTTTTTTGGGATATTTTTCAATTTTAAGGTCTTTTTTCAGGTCATTTTTATGATTTTTATGATTTTTGACATATTTATGATGCATGTGAATGATTCCAATGATATACATGATTGTGCCACTAGTCAAGCTAAATACCAATTGATAGGTGATGACAATGATGATTGACGTGGGAAGGACGCATCCCGAAACAACATGAGGATGACAATCATGTGACGAAAGTATCGAGGTCTGCAACTAGGCTAGGAAAAATATTCAAGTAATGTTTTGGATAATGTGCTCATATGGATGAAACTAATTGCATTTGGAATGAATTGGTTATGACTAGAAGGGATGATGAAGTATCCTTAGACCATTTGACAAGGGAAATTCAAGATAGGTGACCTACATGAAAGGGTGAGAGGTGGCCTTGGTAAAGGACGGGAGACATGACATGAAGGGAATTCTCATATGATTTTCTAAGACTGTCGTATAGGGATAATGATGGAAATGACAGACTAGTTTGTGACAAAAGGATTGACATGTCAAAATTTTTCCCCAAAGCATGATTTATGTTTGCCAATTTTATGTCAAGACCAAGGTAGGTGGGAAAATGGAAAAAAATGATATGGATGAAATAGATGGATGCCAATGTTAAGAGGAAGGCATAGGAGATGAGACGACTTTCCCCAAGTGTAAAAGTCCACATAGATGATTTATTTTACACATAACACTTGTTTACCAGGTTTTCATCATGGTACTTATCCAAGGCCCCTGTTTTCCAGGTTTTCACCATTGGATGAAATTTTTCTCTTTACTATTTTCTCAACCTTTTTATCTTTTTTTTTTGTATTTTTGGATAGCCTAGATGCTTTAGATGACCACTGACTGTTCTGAATCCACTGACGGTGCCGATGTAGAGACTGGTGCCATGATATGCTAATAATGACCTTTTTGAAGTAGTTGCCTTGTCAGAATGATAGCGCTTGCATAAAGTTGATTGATGTCATTATGGTCCTTTCTAACACTAGAGTTGGCCTTATCAGAATACGCACATCATGATAAAGTGCCATGAGAATCCTTGTGATAAAGAGTTGTTGCCATGATATGATGGATTTGTGACATGGGATTTTTGGACTTTAGGTGAGATGTAGGATTATGACGGATGATGGTAGACATGGAAAGGTTGTTTAGACGTTTGGATGAATCACTTTTTATTTTCCAAACTTGGTATGATGGATGACAGATTTTGGAGGGATGGAATTTGGAACCAACACCTTTAGATGCCTTGCTTGATGACCATTTTGAAGGAAGTGGACATGTGTTATATATGGGAGTCCTCTTGTCTTGTGGCTCCACATTTTGATTAACTTTTTCTTTTGACATATTTTTTTTGCTTGATCCACTTTTCTTTAGGATCCATTTAATTTTATATGTCCACTTGTCTTTTTGTCTAATTCGATGGCCTTTGATATGTGATTTTTGACTTTGTAAAACTTTTGTTTTTGTTGGTTCCAAAGGGAAGGTTTAATATTTTGAGAATGATGGTTTATGGTGTGGGTGGACGAGGTGTTGGTAGCAATCTTATGACAAGGATCACTCATGAACTCCATTTTGACGTTTGTATCTGATAAAGTTGCCCCCAATATCAAGGAAGTACCACTGGCATCGTTTGATTTTCTATCCAAGGAATAGCTGAGACCTTGATGTCTATAATTTTCCTAGAGCTGTACTAGTTCTTGAATGCCTTGCTCATGTATGCCTAGTCCTTTGCCTTGATATTGTATGCTTTGAAAATTTTTGTTTGCGATGGGGTATTTATTGTTTTGAAAGAAAGATGCTAACCCATCATGATGTATGTGGACACTATAACCTGGAATGTTTTCGTCTACAAGGAAGCCTGCTCTGACAAAGATAGATGACCCTAGCTAATAAGACATTTTCACTTTGTTGACATGTGGGATGTCTTTGGTCTAATTAACATCCTTGGTTTGATTTTGTGACATGTCAAATTCAGATGATTCTATGGGTGCTTCCAATTCAATGTCAAAACCATCTTTATGGTCATTGTCATAGAGTCTACCAGATTCAGCTATAGCTTGATCATTTGCAAATATGTCCATAGAAGACTCTTGTTTTGGAGTAAGATCATCTATGTGTCCCATGGAGGCAAGTGTCTCATTTTAGGAAGTGGATGTGCTTGTATTTTGAGTAGGATTGTTTCATATGTTTGGTCATGAATGGCATAAAGGTCGATGAGTGGATCGTTTTGGATTTCTTGGTCAATGGTAGTGTCTTAGTCAAAGATGGGGTTGTCGTAGAAAATATAATTGGGATTGGAGTCTTTGTCAAGGGTAGGTGTATTTTTTATGTCATGATTGTCTTGAAGAATTTCTTGAATGGACTGAAAGATAGGGTCATGAGATGGACTACTTTGACATGAAGGTGCAGTTATAATGTCATGCTTTGGGTTTTCATTTTGACATGTATCCTCAAATATAGACAATGGCATGGGACTTTGGACAAGGATAGAATTTTCATGACTAAATGTACATTGGGACGAAATGTTTTGGAAAGGATTAGTGGATGAAGGACTAGGAGAGGACATGGAAGCTTGGAAGGGATTGATGGATGAGGGACTAGGATAGGACATGGAGACTGGGACTGGACTAGTGTAAGGTTGACTAAGATAGGACGTGGAAACTTGGACGGGATCAGTATGGTATGATGTGCAGACTTGGCATGAGTTGGTAGACGGTTAATAAGACATACAGACTTGGATGGGATTGATAGGTGAAGGACTAGAATATGACGTGCAAACTCGTAATGGACTAGTGGACAATTGGTTTCCCTTGTCAAGGTTAGGATAAGGGTAACAACTGGATATGTGTTGGAGATTAATGATAGGATTTTTGTTAAGTGATTCTTGATAGTGAGGGTTGATGAATGGAGGACTTGGGCTAATGGGTTGTTGGTAGGAAGGGTACATAGGTGATCTGGGTCTCAAAGGATTAAAGTCAAAGCCAATTGATAGTTTAACCCCTTGGTCCAAGAGCATGGCTAGATACCTTTGAGGGTCATGTAGGACTAAGTTTTCCACAAAGGAAGCTACATCAGGATTTTGTGCTGCAGCTTCCAAGTCTTTAGCATAGACTTGTCCATTTTGGTCTCTTTGTATGAATGGCTCAAAAAGGTTTTGTGGTGAAGATGGCATGCTCATGGAAAATTGTGTTCATGTTGTGAAATGGGTCAGAAAAAGTCCAATGTTGGTTTGTGTCATAAGTGTTATTGTAAAAGTTGGGATTAGTGTTGGTGTTGGTGTTGTCAAAGTCTTGTCCAAAGTCTATCATTTGTCTTTTATTTCTTTGAAGTCTTGTTTCCACCATCAAAGAGATTACTCAAATGAAGATGATGGCAATGCAAGTATGACAGTAGTCTATTTTTTTTTCTTTTTGTGTGATAAAGGATGACAATGCAACGAGATGATAATGCAAGTATGTCAAAAGCCAAGGTGACTAGGATAACGATGCTGACTTGGATGACAATGTTGATTAGGAAAATGACAATGTGGACTAGGAAAATTGAAAGTTCAAGGTACAAAATGAGGACTAAGGTGATGAAACTAATCCAAGGTCTAGGTTCAAAATGATAACTACGATGAATGATATTTTTGGAATTTTTTTGGAATAAATTATGCAAGGTAGGAACTAAAATGAATGCAATTTGGAGAAAGGGGTACCTAAGCACTCTAAGCTTAATCCTTGTTTTTGATTTTTTTTACAAAAGGACTTGTTGAAAATGACAAAGTGACAAGGTCGAGATGACTAGTGAGTTTTCCTAACTAGACTGTTGAGTTGGAAATCCTAACAAAAAGGACGATGACTGAAAATATAAATGATGACTAAGTCCAAGATAACCTAGTTTTGAAAACAATAATTTTGCAAATTGTGATAAGGTTGGCCTAACCCAAAGTATGAAAAAATGAAAAGCTATGGTCAAGCTAATGTTGAAAATGATGATTATGAAACCTAATGGATGCAACTAAAATTTGAAAGATTAATTCTATGGTCAAGAATACAAACTAATGGTTGAATAATGAGGATTTTGAGCAATTTCAAAGTTGATGTCTAACAGAAACCTCTTAGAAAAAAATGTTCGATAACAGGTTGAGACTGTTGTTTTGATGTTTTATTGAAAAGTCTGAGTTGTTCGAAGTTGATTGTTTGTGTCCAAATTTGTGAATGTTGTGTATATTTTTTGAAAATTCAAAAAAAAATTGACAAGCATAATATTTTGGTGTATGCAAATGCACATGAGACAAGAACAGTCCTAATAGGCCAATAGGCCAAGGGTTTGTATACTTGATATAGCCCAACAATATACCTTGGATTGGTGCTAAACACCTCTCCTTCTTGAGAGCGGATAGATTAGAAGTTTGGTGGCACTGGCTCCCCTCCATGGCTCATTAACGTCATTCGGGCACACCAACTTCGGATTCTTGGGTCATCACTTCCAATGAACTGCTATCTCTACTTAAGGGAGTTAGTAGTGAGTATCTTCGAGCATGATATTGTACCCTGCACTATACCAATCAAGGGATAAAAAAGGTTGGACTCTAAAAAAAAGGTGTTTAGTACTGGCATTCTGTTCATAGGGCATGATCCATGCAGTGAGAGTCCCCTTTTGGATCCATCCCGTTGGAACCATACACATGATTCTTGGGTTTTCCCCAAGAATCCACTTTTATATACCGGCTGGAAGTCCCTTGGGTTTAGGGTGCTACCAATCTGAGTCATCCTGGGGTGAGTACTTTTTCCCACTAGAACAGGCCCAAGTTCTAGAGTCAGTAACCATTTCTCTTACACCCAGGATCATCGAAAAGTGCAAGGGGAGAGGATAGTTAGATTACTAAGTCTTGAGGGTGACAAAAAAATAAGGTGGGTCTGATTTTCTGATCACCTAGTTTTCACAAGGTGAGAGCATAATCACCTACCATCTTCAAGCACAGTCAGACAAAATCAAACACATGTTCATTTTAATGCACCAATGGAAGTGTTCTCTAAACTATAAATCACAAACACATTGTTTGAGAAATGAGTCTTCGACTAACGGAGCTGTAAAACCACAAGTTAGTAGTTTCATCAATGTCTTGGACCAATGAGAAAACTGCAAAAAACTAAGTTAGGACAAGAGATTAAAAACCAAACTAAAATTCAATAAATAATTAAACTAGAAAATAAAAATACTAAACTAAGAAAAATAAATTAAAGAAAACTAAAAACTAAGAGCTCGATTTTTTTGTTGCTCCAAAAGAAGCAGTTTTTTCGAGCCCCACTCCAAAGCCACATGCTACAAACAGAAGGTTAGTAAAAAAACTTAAATGAAAACAACAAACTAAAATAGTGATAAATTTCTCAAAACTAAACAAAATTTGAAACCATAGATATCTATGGAAAGTTAAGACATAGACCTTCAAAACCCAGAAAATGTTTTGCAAAATCCTACAAGACAAAAGTGCTATAAACAAAAGAAAAATTTGGATCTTAATAACTAAATCTTAAGAAGTTGTGATCACTAAAACGGCCATAAATTTCTTAAATATTAATGAAATTTTAAACTCATTGAAGTTCTAGAAAGCTAAGAACGAGACCTACAAAACCCATAATTTTTTTTAAAAGATTTTATGCTCTCATTTTTTTGTGCTCAAAAGAATATGATGGGATTTGATATGAATTCTTGGCTGTAATCTGCAAAATAGCAAAAACAAACAAGAAAACAAACCAATTTCTCTAAAAAAAACAAACATCGGGTTCACCAAGTGTATCCCTGGAAATTTATGTTTGATTAGGTTATAATTGTTAAATCTAAAAATCCAAAGAGATAATGGAGTGCAAATGAGAAAACATGAAAATAAATAAAACAAAGTTACCCAAATCTTCATTCTTCATGGCTGACCTCAATTACACCTTCTATCTTGCTAAAAGTTGAAGAGTGCCCTCAGATTCTTTAAGAAACTTAAGACTATGCCATGTCCTACACAAGTGTTGAAGGATTTTACTATGCAAAGATGACTCTAAATGCCTAAGAGAAGTTCTAAGTATGCATGAAAATGTGTTGTGAAAATGAAGATCAAAAGTTCGCCTGAATGCTTGAGAGAGAGAGAGAGGAGCAAATGAATTTGAAATTTCCATTTTATAAGAAAAATAAATTTTGAATGGACAGATGAGATTAGTCTTCTAAAAAGATTCCAAGATCAACGGTCCAGAATTAATGCACCAAGAATATGCTATTCTTGGAGGAATCATAACAGGAAGACATGCAAAGACATGCAGGCTATGACAGACATGTAGACTATGACAGGAAATGAATGTTATGATAGGGGATTATGACAGGGCATCTTTGACCAAGTGGTGCATAAATAATTTATTTTAAATTATTTATTCAAAAATGGAGGAAATGGACAAGTGGAAAATAAATAATTTATTCAAATTATTTATTTGAAAATGGAGGAAATGGACAAGTGGAAAATAAATAATTTATTCAAATTATTTATTTGGATAAAATGAAAAGAGGAGCATTTAATTAAATTTATTAATTTAATTAAATGGAGAGGTTAAAATTAGACCTTAAATAATTAATTTAGATTAACTATTTAATTAGGGGAGGTGGCATGGGATAGTTAAATGATTTTAATAATTGGCTAACTATGGAAGAATTAAAGGACCATGAATAGATAAATAATTAATGGTAATTATTTAACTATAGATAAAAGATGACAAAATAATTAAATACATAATAATTTATTTAACTATTGAAGAAGAGGAAGAAATTAGTGACACAATTAGTTTATTTAATCGATCAGGATAGAATAAATAGACATGAATTAATTAAATAATTAAAATTATTTAATTAATAGATGAAAATGGACCGGATAACATAATTAAATATCTTAATTATGCTAGGATGAAAGTGGCGAGAAATGGAGCTTGCAGGCTTAGGTCAATTTAAAGTCTAATTTATTTATTAGGTTAGAAATTTATCCATGCGGCGAGAGTCCCCTTTTTCTTTGATGACATTAAATTTCCAGAGAAGTGGCAAGAAATGGATCTTCCAGGCCTAGGTCAATTTCCAGTGCCTATAGTCTTTACAATTGATCTGCAACTTCACCTAGACTCGACCCAAAATTATCTAACTTGCTAACTCATACTTTTAGCCCTAAAATCTTTCTTATAGAGAATGAAGGAGCAAACAAGCATCGGGTCAAAAAGTACACATGTCAACAGTCAATTGAAGCACCTGGTGATATTCCAAAATTTGTTACAATAACCATCACCGTAAAGAATAATTTTGTTCATCATGCCAGCTAAGAAAAGTTGATGCAACAACAAAAACCCATAAGAAACCCATGTCAAGACTGCCATCAAAGCAAAAATGGAAGTCGTTGTAACCGCAGCATTTGATTTACCACCCATTAGTAGTCCATTCTTTTATTTTTCCTCAATCAAATTTTTAATCACCCATTTCTTGTATTCTTCATCAGTTGGAGGAAATATTTGATGCAGATTTAAATTCTAGTCGTTGATCCTTCAGCTAGATCAAATCATTGAATGGTCATCTTCAAAACAAGTTGACACAATCACCAATGTGGCAATAAGGGGTCCACCATACCATACACCGCGAAGGAAATCCACATGGTGGTTGCCCGCGATATCGCAATCAGTAAAGATCCTGCAACTTTGAATCACGCAATGGCGGGCAACTGTAGATCTTGAGCATAAATGTTCTTGTTCCTTCAACATAGTCGTCAGGGTTATCATTAACCATCAAGCAACTTTTCCACTGAGATCATAACATCTTCATCAATTTTAAACACGTGCATCTCACAAGAACTTTAGTAACCTGCAACATAACATATTAAAACTAGGTTAAAGTATTTCATTGTTCCTTTGGCTCCACTAGATGAGACACATGGCAGTCACTCACAATATCATGATCAGTAAAAACCTTACAAATTTTGATCACATGATGGTGGGAAACCGTTGATATTTGACAATAATTGATCGATGACACACAAACTTATCTCCATCGGCCTTACCAAGGAAGTCCACGTGGCACCCGCCCATGATATCGCGATCAACCAAAGCATTGTGGTGGGGCCATCGCAGGATGGCGGGGAACAACTGAGATCAAATAGTAGTTGATTAATGGTAGCCCAAATTTGATCCCTCAGAAAGGACACGTGGCACCCACCCGTGATATCGCGATCAATAAAGATCTTGCAATTCTCGATCACGCGATGACGGGCAACCGTTGATATCTGAAGACAATTGATCAATGGTAGCGTGAATTTGATCCCTCTGCAAAATAAAACATTTATTAAAAGGACAAGGGGACATCACTAGGCCAATGGTAAACAATAGCATAAGTTGTTTTTAAATGATGGAACACGGGGCCAACCAAGACTTAGGAAAATAAAACCTGCAAAGGAAATAAAAATTAAGACCAAAGGGACCAAGCCTAGACAGAGAAATAGGACATAAGATGTTTTAAAACCCATCAAAAAGTAACAATGAAATAGATCCCAACTAAGGCGTAAAATAACATTAGGGTTTTACATGAAGATAAAGCTAAAACCTCAACCCTTATAAATTTTCCAACACCATGAAAAACCAGTGACATAAGGCAGGGCATGAGTGAAACATAAGGAGAAAAATTTTGAAGTTCCATCAGTGGCTCCAGTTGGGGACATTCATTCCACTAGAATGAAGTGAGAATTCAGAATCTCAGGTAGATTAGACCAAGAAGCAGAGATGACCAAAAAGGGATTGTTCAGACAAAACAACCCAAACTATGTACAAAATATATACAAAATATACAAACCTAAGCTACTATTCATGGAAAAGAATACTTCAAGTGAAGTATAACTTCAAGAACTATCCATGAACTGGTAGTTCAATAATATCCCCTATCATATCTTGGAGGAAGTACAAATCTTCACCCCACTTACCATTAATAAAAAATGGACCCAACCAAATTGCATCAAACTTCTCATGTTTCCCTTTATCTTCTAGTTTGGCATTCCACATTAAAACCAAATCTCCATCTTTGAAGCTCCTTGCAATTACCTTCTTGTCATACAAATTTTTTACTTGCAACTGCAACTTTGCATTTCTCTTTTGAGCTTCCCTCCTAGTTTCATCTAATTCTATAAGAGCTTCCACTCTCAATTGCATCTCATCATCAATTTCATTATCATACATCTGGAAAAACTTGTACATTTCCATTAAGTTATTTTGGTGAAACCTAGAATTTATCCCATAAACCAAATCAAATGGGGCACAACCTATTACCTTCTTCATAGTTACCCTATCTGCCCAGACTACTAATCTTAATTTAGAATCCCAAGCCCTTTTATTCTGATCTAGGATTCTCTTAATGATCTTCATCAAGCTTTTATTGCTTGATTTTTCCTGTCCATTCCCCTATGGGTGATATGGTGATGAATAAGAAATTTGGATGCCATGCTTTTCAAAAAATTCTATGTATTCTTCAGATCTAAAACACATTGCATTATCTGATACAATCCTTTCTGGACATCCAAATCTAGTCAATATGTTGCTCATCAGGAAATCAATTACCACTTTACTAGTGGCTTTCTTTGTTGGGATCGCTTCCACCTAGTTGGTGAAATAATCAGTGGCCACCAATATCCATGAATGAGCTCCACTAGATTTACATGCTATCTCTCCTAAAAAATCAATACCCCACTACTGAAATGGAGCTTGTACTATAACTACTTTTAGAGGCAAGTTACCAAAAAACTTTAACTTGCCAGAGAAACATTGACAAGCATCACATGTCTTCACTAGTTGGTGTGCATCCTTAAAAACTATAGGCCACCAAAATCCAGCCCTCATTATCTTATGTGCAGTTGTTTTAGCCATATAATTCCCTCCACAAACTCCGCTATGCATCTCACTCAAAGTCCTTGTGCTTGATCTTGGTCAACACACTTTAGCATGACACCTTCTCCATTTCTCCACCAGAGCTTTCCATCTATGATAACATATTTTATAGCATGTAACTTCAATGTCCTTTTCCAATTTTCACTCAAGTTGTTAGGACATTTCATTTTTTGCAAATAGTATATCACATGTCTATACCATTCAGAATGTTCCATATCACATATGTGAGATCTATTTTCCTCTTCTAGCAAATTTATCTGATTTTCTTCCAAATTACTTTGGGCCATGAGCTTGGCCAATCCTTGTCCTCTCACTAGTTTAGTAATCTAGACCTCAATATTGAATTCCTGGATTCTATTTATCCACCTACACCTTCTTCCTGACACTTCCTGCTGTGTGAAAATGTCCTTTACAATAGTAGTAGGCACATATGCAATTACAGTAGCTCCCATCAAATAAGGCCTAAAAGCTTTTACTGCTTTTACCAACACATATGCCTGTTTTTCATTTATATCATACTTAAGCTCTGCAGCTTGTAGAGATTTACTAAAAAAGGCTATAGGTTGTTCAAAACCTTCTGCATTCTTTTGCAACAACACAGCTGCAATTGTGTGGAAAGAAGCAAATGAGAAAATTTGTAAAGGCTTGGTAAAATCAAGGGTTCTTAACATAGGAGCCTCCTTTATTGCTTTCTTAATGGCTTGGAATGCCTGCACAGACTCCTTATCCCATTCAACTTTGGCTCCTTTCTTGAGAATTTTGGAAATAGGGTGAACTATCTCAAAAAAAAAATTCACAAACCTCCTTAAGAAGTTTATTTGTCCAAATAAAGATTGTATCCGTTTGACGTTTTGAGGTTGTGGAACTTTATCAATTGCAATTACCCTCTATGGATCAATTTTTACTCCATCCTTGGAAACTATATGTCCCAATAATTTTCCTTCTAGTACTCCAAACAAACATTTCTTTGGATTCAAAGAAATGCCATACTCCAAGGCTCTAATGAATATCTTCTCCAAATGCTCACAATGATCCTCTTCTTTTTTAGAATATGTTGTCAAGTCATCTTGGTAGGTCACCAAAAACAAGTTAATGAAATATGAGAATGCCACATCCATGGCTCTTTGAAAAGTAGCCCCTTCATTTGTTAGAGCAAATGGAATTCTTACATAAACATATGTTCCCCATGGTGTAGTGAATTTTTTCTTAAACTGCTCAGACTCTTTGACCATAAGCTGATTATAACCAGAAGAACCATCTGTCATAGACATTAATTCACAGCCTGTCACTCACTGCAACATGGCTTGGACATATTGGGTAATGGATAATTGTCCTTTAATGAAGACACATTTAGATTTTTGAAGTTTGCACATAGCATGATATCTCCATTTTTCTTCCTTACTGGTACCAAGTTTGATACCCAGGATGAATGTTTGATCAAGTTGATGATCCCTGCATCCCTTAGTTTCATTAATTCTTCTTGCATTTTGGGGGCCAAGGTGGGATTAGTAGACCTTTTCTTTTTTCTGAATGGCTTGGCATCCTCATGCAAAGGAATCTCATGTTGGAAAAGATCCTCCCTATATTCCTTAAGGTCATCATAGGGCCATACAAACACATGCCTAAACTTCCTTAATAAGTCAATTAGCATCCTTCTCACTTTTGGTGAATTTTTCTTTCCAATATACACCTTCTTTGGGGATGCTTTTGTTGTAATGCAATGTTGGCTAATAGGTCTGCCACTTTGTTTTGACCTCTCTCCTTCCATCCTATGCCAAATGCATCAAATCTCTCCAATTGATCCCAAACAACATTCCTATACTATTTCAACCTCTTGTTCTTTGATACATACTTGGATCTAACTTGGGAGACCACAAGCTCAGAATCCCCAATTTCCTTGAGCTTCTTGATCCCATGTTTTTTAGCCAATCTCAACCCCAATAACAAGGCTTCATACTCTGCCACATTATTTGTGCATTCAAATAACAAAGTAAAAGAGAACTTGAATGTCTTTCTAGTTGGTGATCGCAATAAAACACCTGCACCAGAATCTTCCTTTGAACTTGCACTGTCAAAATACATAATCCACAAGTCATCAGATTCTAACAATTGTTTTATTTCTATATCAATCAATGCAGTAGGCTTATCACAATTGCTAGGGAATTCCTCAACCCTGAATTCATCTATACCACTGTCAATAAAACATGTCATGTTCTCAATCGGGCTATGGTCAATCATATGAGGTACTTTTGATTCTCTTTCAATTTTGACATCCTTACCATCAATGGAGAAAGTAGCAAATGACAAATCACATTGCATGTTACCCCCCATTGATGCACTCCATTTTCTTGACAAAAGCATCCCAAAATGAGGTGGGATATTTGCAACTAATACAATCATGACTAAATCCTTGTCAGGGTACTGAGTCAATTTAGAAGGAAATTCTCTGATAGTTCCAATAACTAGCACTTCTCTTGAATCCATAGCATAACATTTACCTTGAGAAGTATCTACTATCAAGCTCATTGCCTCCATTATTTTGACTGGCATAACATTATTTGTTGCCCCTGAATCTATCATGCAATTCCTTAAAGTTTTTCCATTTATATCCACACTTAAGAAAAAAGGGGTTATGTTTTCAAGTCACATGTTAATAGAATTTCCTAAATATACATGAGGAATTTGTGACACAATTCCCTCTGCTTCCTTTTATTTCTCTTTATCCTTCACTTTTTTACCACTTTCATGTTTAGTCTTATTACCAACAACATCTGTAATCAAGGCTATTGTCTTTTCTTTGTGTTCATTTATTCTCATCATCTCTAGTAAAGGTACAATTACCTTAACCTGAGAAAGCACATGAAACATATCTACATGTGTATATTTAGGAAAATTAGATATCATACCTTCATCAGTTTCCTTTTTCTCTAGTTGATTACTTCCTCCTAGCTTCTTTTGCTTCTTACCCCCCGCAATAGGTTCAGCTACCTTTGTAATCACCTTTGTCTTCACCAGTGATGTAGTTACATCTTCCTGAGGCTTTGGGGTCTCGTTCTTTTTTCCCAAACCTTATCACTCTTAACTTTGACTTTTACATCCTTTTTTTTGTCAACCTTAACACCTTTGTTTTTATCATTTTGCTCTTTAATAAACAAGCCAACAGGTTTACCCTGTTCACCACCCATAGTCCTATTTCTCAGTTGAAGTGAACTTCTCATTTGAGCAGCCATTTCTTCAGTCAATCTTGCAATCTCTTCTTTGATTGTCTCCTTAAGGACACTTAATCTTCAGCCTGTTCCATATTGCAAAGATTATGATCAAAATCACCTTCCTCATCATAAAAGATTTGTTGATGGTACACCTCACTTCTCTGCCTCTGATTAAGCATGTCAGCTTCCTGTATTTCATCATTAGAGGAACATTCTGCCTCATCAATGTAGGATCTAGCCATACAAACATCTACATCATCCTGTGCATATTTCGATGTTTGATCATGAACATCTTCTTCTACTTCCTCACCAACAAGCAACTGAGCAACACCACAGTAATTTTGATCATGTGGATGTTCACACACTTCACACCATGGTCTATCTACTACTAGATTCATTGAATTTTTCTACAAAGGGTTTGGCGTATGTTGATCATTTTTAGGTTTCTGGCTAGGCAAGATTGGTTTTCCATCTTTCCAATTTGTATTGTAAGGATAATTTTGCAATCTAGGTAGCTTATCATTTTTATTATAAGGTTTCCTTTCATTTCCCATACCCTTTTCTTGCTTAGCAATAGTTTGCTTTATGTCTTTCAAGGTATTGTAAACCTTTTCCCACTTTTCATCATCTTTAGGCTTTGCAGCCAGAACCTTCTTAGTCTTATTCTAAGGATTTTTTAAAAGTGTAGTTTCTTCCCTCCTACCATATTTCCCAGAATCTTTTATGTTACTTTCAATATTTATAGCCACCCTAAATGCATCCCTCATAGTCTGAGGGTCCTTATCTCTGAGGAGATATGCCATTTTAGCATCAAAAGCATTGAAATATGTAGTTAAACAAACATTTTCATCAAGTCTTAAAACCTGGAACAACTTATACATTTCTTTTTGAAATCTTAAATTAAACTTTGTCATAGGCTCATTCAATGACTTCTTGATGTTATTAAACTCATTTAGCATGAAACTTGCATTGGTTTTATCACCATACTGCTCCTTGAAACACTTTTGAAACTCCTCCCATGAACCAATACTAGCATTAGGTATACCTCTATACTAATCCCTCGCATCCTCTACCATAGATTGTACAAACAATTTCATTACAACATCTTCATGTTCTCATAATCATTTAACATATCCATGAAAGCTTTTAAGTGTTCCTCTGCTATCACATCATTATTTCTGAAAAAATTACTCATCTTTTCTCTCAAGTCAGTAGGGATGGGATTTGGATAACCAGGGATACCATCAAAGAATAATGGCCTATACCTTTCCAACTGTATAGGTCATCATTGAAATAATCCTTCATTCATCTTAGAATCAACACCAGACCCTACATCTTGTACTCTATGACCATCCTGATTTGGATTTACAAACCTAGTTGCATGAATCTTTGGGTCAGAATTATTTTTGGAGGGATTTGGAGTAATCTTAGGATTATTATTTAGGGAATCCTGGTGATTTGAGGAGGTTGTAGCTTGTGCAACTTCATCTGTACTTTTCATTTTTTGAAAACTTATTTTCCTCTTCATTTTTGCATTTGCAGCCTCAATTTTTGTTCTCTCCAACTCTTCTATCAGAGCCTCACTTTCCTTCCTAGCCTTTTCTAAGGAAGACTCTATTTGAAATGACACATGTGGATAGAGATCTTATTGAGTGGAATGAGGAGTCCACTTCTCATTTATTTTAATCCCCTCAACCTTTTTCTTTCCTTTGTCCAAGGAAGGCTTAGGGTTTGTATTATTTGGTTGAGACTTAACATGATTTGAGGGCTTTGGGTCAGCAAGTCTGGATTGGGAATCAATGTGGCCTACTAGGTTTTCTTTAGGCACATGCTTTGTTTCCTTATTAACAACCTTCCATACAACCGGGTCCTCAACACTTGGCTTAGGTTCTTCTTTGTTTAGAAACTTCATTGTTTCCAACTGTCTCATCAACCTATCCCTTTCAATCACAGTATCCCTCAACTCTACTTTGCTCTCTTTTTCTCTTTTCATTCTGAGCTCAGCTTGCTTTTGGATTTCCCATCTCAAAGAATTAATGTCTCCAAAAACATCGTCGGGATCAAGCAAATTCATATCAGAACTTGATGTATCACTTAGGTCTATTAGATTGACCTCTTCTAGTACATATTCAAAAAATAAAGGGTTTACATCATTTTCAGTAGGAGGAGGAGGCACATCACTGGTGCATTCTCTATGATGGCTTCGACTTCTACTCCTGCCTCTTCTCTTTTTAGCATATTTGACACTAACATGCCCTTTATTTTGACATGTCACATCTTCTTGAACCGGTGTATTAAATAATGCATCAAAAAATCCACAACTATCTGAATCTAAATTTCTAGATACCTCTTCAATATTTTCAAGGATAGGGTGTAAAGGCTGAGTTGTACCTTGGTGTACAAGGTTTTGTGACGCGAGAGCAACATTACTAGATTCTGGTCTTTTCTTTATCCATTCCTTCTTCTTCATTTTGGGAAGTTCACCTTCCAATTTCTATTATAGATGATTCTTCATGAATGACCTAGTGTTCTTCATTCTTCATACTAATCCAAAAGTTCTTTCCACTTATAATAAACCTTTCAAAATAAAATGCACACTGGTGCAGAGAATTTAGAGTCGCCACCCAATTAACTTGGGAATACCAAATACCTAAAGACACATGGTAGAATATGAAAACCTTTGGAACCTTGTACTACCAACACACAAAAGTGCCTTACAACATAACTCTTAATGCTTATGAAAATAGAAGAAGTGGAAAAACATAACACAAAATTATAGGCTCAACCTTAAAATCACAAAAACATGATGAAAACTCTATGCAAAATGGACAACCGACACACTGACAAGAAATATAAAAATTAGCTCCCTAGTAGAGTCGCCATTTTTTTGGTTTGTTTTTACACTTCTAACCAGGTTGGTCTTCTAATCTACCTATGGAATTTCCAATTCCAATCAAGGGTAGCTCAAAGGACTTGGACCAACTGATGAGGACTTTAAAATACCTCCTACACTTTGGGCTCTGCAAGACATGGGAGGGTGATCCCTTAATGTGTTTACAACCTCTGCACCACTATTATAAACAAAATTAGCAATAATAGATAATCTCACTTAATCGCTCAAAATAATAGGATAAAATTGAATTAAATTGGTTGTTTATCAATAATATCAACTATTTGGAGCATGAGATAATTACAATACAATCCATGACATGATATATTCATTTGATTTGAAATTTGAGAAAGCTCTAGGAAAAGACAAACAAATACTAAGTTATACAAATAAGTATGACTTAGATCAGTGCCATATATCCATTGTAGGAGTCAAATTCATAAGCATCTAAAGGTTCATGATGGATTTAATACATAACACATAAGATCCCTCACAATATTGCATTACAATTTCATTAGTATGCATTCTAACCCAATACTACTTATCAAATCCTTATACAAAACATATCTGCCTATAATCCCATTCAAGCATTTTAATTAATTCCTAGAATTAAAGCTAAAATAAGGATCACACACACCACAATAGTGAGATGAATGAAACAACCCTTAGTCATCTTATTCAAAATTCAGATATGCATGTACAGTGGAGAGACATGGGTTTGAATTTATCATTTCAACTCAAATGCTAGTACTGTTATGCAACATTAAATCCCCATGAATTCAAAACCTATTACAGAATGAATCAAAACCTAAATTGTATTTCTCTCTAAAACCATCTGTCTTTACAATTGATCTACAACTTCACCTAGACTCGACCCAAAATTATCTAACTTGTTAACCTGTACTTCTGGCCCTAAAATCCTTCTTATAGAGAATGAAGGAGAAAACAAGCATCGGGACGGAAAGTACACATGTCACTAGTCAATTGAAGCACCTAGTGATATTCCAAAATTTGGTAAAACAGCCATCACCCTGGAGAATAATTTTGTTCATCATGCTAGTTGAGAAAAGTTGATACAACAACAAAAAACCACAAGAATCCTGCACTAAGACTGCCATCAAAGAAAAAATGGAAGCCATTGTAACCACAACATCTAATTTACCACCGTTAGTAGTCCATTCTTTTATTTTTCCTCAGTCAAATTTTTAGTTACCCATTTTTGGTATTCTTCATCAGTCGATGGAAATATTTGATGCATATTTAAATTCTAGTCATCAATCCTTTAGCTAGATCAAATCATCGAGCGGTCATCTTCAAAACAAGCTAACACAATCACCAACATGGCAATAAGGGGCCCACCATACCATATGCCGCAAAGGAAATCCACGTGACGGTCGCCCGCGATATCAAAATCAGTAAAGATCCTGCAACTTTGGACCACATGATGGATAGCAACCATAGATCTTGAGCATCAATGATCTTCTTCCTTGAACACAGTCACCAGCCTTATCATTAATTGTTGAGAAGCTTTTCTGCTGAGATCATAACATCTCTGTTGATTTGAAACATGTGCATCTCACAAGCACTTTAGTAACCCGCAACATAACATATTAAAACCAGGTTAAAGTATTTCATTGTTCCTTCGGCTCCACTAGATGAGACACATGGAGGTCACCTGCAATATCACGATCAATAAAAACCTTGCAAATTCTGATCACGTGATGGTGGGCAACTGTTGATATTTGACAATAATTGATCGACGACACACAAACTTATCTCCATCAGCCTCACCAAGGAAGTCCATGTGGCACCCACCCGTGATATCACGATCAACCAAAGCATTGTGGTGGGGCCATTGTAGGATGGCAGGGAACGGCTTAGATCAAATAGTAGTTGATCAATGGTAGCACAAATTTGATCCCTCAAAAAGGACACATGGTGCCCACCCGTGATATCGCTATCAATAAAGATCCTGCAATTCCCGATCATGCGATGGCGGGCAACCGTTGATATCTAAAGGAAATTGATCAATAGTAGTGTGAATTTGATCCCTCTGCAAAATAAAACATTTATTAAAAGGAAAAGGGGACATCACTAGGCCAACAGTAAACAATGACATAAGTTGTTTTTAAATGATGAAACATGGGGCCAAACAAGACTTAGGAAAATAAAACCTGCAGAGGAAAAAAAAATTAAGACCAAAGGGACCAATCCCAGATGGAATGATGGGACATAAGATCTTTTAAAACCCCTCAAAAAGTAATAGTGAAATAGATCCAAACTAAGGCATAAAATAACATTAGGGTTTTACATGAAGATAAAGCTAAAACCCCAACCCTTAGAAATTTTCCAACACCATGAAAGACCAGTGACATAAGGTAGGGCATGAGTGAAACATAAGGAGAAAAAATTTGAAGTTCCATCACACAAGAAGGAATTTAATGCCATAGAGATGGAAATTACAAAGTCACCAAAAGTGTATTTGGGATATGCACTCACAAAGAATCCTCCCCAAGTAGA
Organism: Sequoia sempervirens; assembly: GCA_007258455.2. Taxonomy (NCBI): domain Eukaryota; kingdom Viridiplantae; phylum Streptophyta; class Pinopsida; order Cupressales; family Cupressaceae; genus Sequoia; species Sequoia sempervirens. The sequence continues at coordinate 122,077,273 of VDFB02168118.1, read as the reverse complement.
TCCATTTTATACTATGTTGGTGATCAACAACAAGCTGGTGAAAAAGATATGATTGATTTAGGGGCAACCATCAACATCATGCCCTTCACTATAATGAAGGAACTAGGTATGTGGGTGAATACTACATATGGTAAGTGTTATGCCATGGACAATAGATTAGTCCTTGTAGTTGGAGTGATATGGGATGTGGAACTAAAATTGGCATCATACCTAGAGGCAACATATAGGACATACATTACTATGGTAGAAACTTACCCTTACTCTGGGATGTTATTATCAAGGAAATGGACTACAACAGTTGGTGGGAATATTCAACTAGACTTTTCTTATACCACAATACTTGTAAATGGAAGGGAAGTCAAACTATACAGGGAGACTAGATCTATACATGTCATTGAGCTCTTTGATCCCAATCAAATGAACTATTTTTGTGATGAAGACCTGAGAAGTTTTAGAGTTCAACATTCAAACCCTGAAATACTGAACACAAACCCAATTTTTAGGGATATCTCTAAGAATGAATATGGCATGAGGTGAATGTACATTGATGGAGCCTACAGTAGAGAAGGGAATGGAGCTGAAATTGTCTTAATTTCACCTAAGGGTACAACATTTAAATACTCATTTCTACAAACATTTGAGTGCACAAATAATATAATAGAGTATGAATCCTTGTTGATAGGCCTAAACATGGCCACTAAACATGGGATCAAAATTTTAACTATTCTTGGGGATTCTTAGTTGATATTTTCATAAGATCAAAATACTCCATAAAAAATAAAAGACTGAAGGAATATAGAAATGTTGTATGGGACACTATTGATCTTTTTGATGCTTCTCCATTGAGTGGGTAGATAGATCTAAGAAATTGATGGTTGATTTATTGGAAAACATAGCCTTGAAAAAGGATGATGTTACCTTGGAAAGAATTTCACAGGTAGAACTCAAGGCTAGGCTTGCAATCCCTGACAACATCTACAATTGGCAGGTTTTAAACTATGACACGGATCTGATCAAATTGTTACATTGCATTGATTAGTATGAGCCCCAAGAGATTGATTTTAATAAATTTGTGGAATAAGTAGATGGTAAAAAAATTGTATTTGACCAAGAAGTTGTGCATCTCAAGAAAAATAAGATTCCTAAAGGACTAGTGGCACTAGAAAGGGTGTTTGATGGGAATGATTGAGCAGTTATGAATCAAACACTAGTAATAAGAGAAGACATTGAAGAGATCAATCTAGGAACTGAATTGGCTCCAAAGAAGTTGTACATTGGGAAAAATATAAGCCCTATAATCTAAAAAATGCCAATTGCATTGTTAAGGAAATGCAAGCATGTATTTGCATGGTCATATGATGACCTTAAGGTGTATAGAGAAGATATGTTCCAAAATGAAATTCCATTAAAATCTGATGTAAAACCCTTTAGACAAAAATAGAGGCCATTATATCCTACCTTAGAGCCCAAGATGCATGAGGAACTTATGAAGCTTGGGGAGGGAGGTATCATCAAACCCATTAGGAATTCCACTTGGGTCTCTAACTTGGTACCTGACATAAAGAGGAATGGAGACATAAGGTTGTGTGTGGAATTTCAAAATCTGAATGTCTCTTCCCTTAAAGAAAATTACCCACTCCCAAATATGGAGGCCATGTTGCAAAGGGTAACAGGTTGTGAACTATTTTCCATGATGGATGGATTTTCAAGGTACAACCATGTGAAGGTGAAGGAATCAAAACAATATAAGAATGCATTTACTACCCCTTAGGGCACATATGTGTATGCAATAATTTCATTCAAACTAACAAATTTTGGTGCCACATTCCAAAGAGCTATGGATGTTTCTTTTGTTGATCTAATCAATACAATAATGGTGGTATACCAAGATGATTTCATTGCATATTCCAAGAAATCATAGGACCACATTGAACACCTTGAGAAAATATTCCTCAAGGCTTTGAAGTATGGCATTTCCCTAAATCCTAAGAAATGTAATTTCCCTATAACAGAGGGAAATTTATTAGGGAACATAGTGTCCAAATATGGAGTCCAAATTGATCTAGAGAGGATAGAAGCCATAGATAAGTTCCCTATTCCTAGAACCATAAAATACATTTAGTCTTTCTTTTGAAAAATAAAATTTGTAAGAAGATTCATATTAAATTTTGTCGAGATTGTCAAACCCATCTCAAAGATGTTGAAGAAAGGGGCCAAGATTGAATGGATTACAAAAGCACTCGATACATTTATATCTATAAAAATGGAAATCAAGGAAGCCGCAATTATATTAAAATCCCCTAATTTCAATAAACCCTTTCAGATATTTTCATTTGCCTCATACCACACTATTGTAATAGTGATATTAGAAAAGAATGATGAAGGGTATGAGCATCCTACATAATTATTTAGTAAGTCCCTCCAAGGAGTTGAATTAAAGTATGATATTATAGAAAAGCAAGCATATGCACTTGTCAAAGAAATAAAATCTTTCAAGCCCTATTTGGTTGGAGCAAAAATAATTGCATATGTTCCTAATGCTATAGTCAAGGATATATTTGTACAAAATGAAGTTAAAGGGAGAAGGTGTAGATGGATTAATAAAATTCAAGAATTTGATATTGAGATCCAAATCACTAAGTTGGTAGGAGGACAAGGCCTGGCCAAACTGATGGCTGGATCAAATCTTGAAGCATCTCAAATCTGCAATGAAGGGGAAGAAGAAGGTATGATTGCAAGCATATAGATAACCCTCATGGTACACTAGCATAATTTATTACTTAAAAAACTAGAGATGCCCTAAGGACTTCAATGAAAATCAAAAGAAGACCTTGAATTTTTATGCCTCAAAATATTTCTTCATGGATGGTGACTTATACTGGAAAAACATAGATGGAGTACTATTACTATGCCTAGATGAATCACAAGCAAAGCACATATTAATGGAGATGCATGAAGGAGTCTATGGGGGGAAAAATTTTAGCTAGAACCACTACCCACAAGATCTTGAGGGATGGATACTACTGGCCAAGGGTTTTCAATGACTTTCACTTATGTAAGAAAGTGTGAAGCTTGCCAAAGGTTTTCTAGAAAAATGAAATACCAAGGAGCATTACCACTCAAACCACTATAGGTTGAAGATCTCTTTCATCAGTGAGGGATTGATTTTATTGGAGAAATACCGAAAAAATCTAGTGGAGGTCACAAATGGATATTAGTGGAAACTAATAACTTCAAAAAATGGATAGAAGTCATCCCAAAGAAGAAGGCCACTAGTAAAGTTGTAAAAAAAATTATGATGGAGAACATCATTACAAGGTTTGGAACACCTATTAGGATAATTACAGATAATGGTATGTGTTTTAGATAAGAAGAATTCAGAAATTTTTGTGAAACATATGGCATCATAATTTTATATGCCTCTTCTTATCATCCACAAGTAAATGGGTAGGCTGAATCAAGCAATAGGAGCATCTTGAAAATCAATAAGAGAATGTTGGACAAGAACAAAAAAGCTTGAGATTCTAAATTAAGGATGGAAGTATGGGCAAATAGGATCACTGTGAAGAAGTCAACTAGTAAATCACCCTTTGAAATGGTCTGTGAGGCACAAGCTAGAATGCCTATGCAAAACCTTTTACCTACATATAAATTCATGCTCCAAGAAGACTTAGACATCCCTGAACCTATGGAGGATAGAATAGAGTAGCTAGCAAAACTAGATGAAATCAAAATTTTGGCCCAAGAACAAAACACAAAAATGCAATCATAGATGAATTATTTGTTTGACAAAAGGGAAAAGGATAGAAAATATGAGGTGAATGACATGGTCTTGTTGTGGAATGCTATATGCCAAGATAAAGGAAAGAATGGGAAGTTTGAAGCCCTTTGGATAGGACCCTTTGTTGTTACAAGAAAAGGAGGTGAAGATTCTTACTATCTTCAAAATATGTTAGGAGAAGATCAGGAGTGGCTAGTGCATGGAAAATTCCTGAAGAACTTCTTTTCTTAAACCAATTTTCCATGTACAGTAGTTCTACGAGAAGGTCAAGAATTTATAGTGCATGGAAAATTCTTGAAATACTTCTTAAAAAATGATTTTTCCATGCACAATAATTTTAGGTTTCCATCCCATTCCCTACCCCATATTATCACATTCATTCATGGTTTTCCCCCCAGAGATCATTTACGGATTCTTGCAATGACCTATCACTCATTCATCCCCAATTGGAGCCACTATTGGAGGAAAAAATCCTTCCCCCATAATCACTAACGTTCAATTGCTTGTCTGCATTTCACTTACATCAAAAGATCTGCTGCCTTTAATTTTTCATTGTATTTAACATGAAATGCATCAATTTGTGTGACAAGATCCATACTATAACCAACATTCCCTTTGTATATACCCATTTATTCCTCTAGATAATCATAAAAAAAAAAAAAATTTCCTTTACCATGTATTGCAGCATCAAAATAAAGGCAGGGCAGGTTGGCGGCTTCCAAGTTATGAAATAAGCCCTTACCACCATACTGCCAGGAGATTATAAAGCATGCATGGTGAAGCAGTACTCATTGCCACCCTGCGGGGAGAATTATAAGGTAATGCGGTAATGTGGTACCTATTGCTATCTTGCATAAGGAGATTCAAAGGAGTGCGGTAAGAGGTAAATAACAAAGAAATAAAGGATACACCGCTATAGCACCAAGAGGGTGATCAACATATGTGGTAGAGCGGTATACACCGCAACCCTGCAGCAAGAGGTCTTAAGCAAGGTGGTACTGTAGTAAACAGTAAAAAGGAAGGGAAGACACCACCATACAATAGTTGGTGTAGTAAATACAGTGATAGTATAATAGTCATGGCATCATTACAATTTGTAGCAATAAATGAAGAAAATCATGTCAACCACCCTGACACATGGTGCAAAATTAAATTCAAGGATTTGAGCTTGTTGGGAAATTATCTGGTGAATAGTTGGCATTAATACTAATATGATTGAATATTGTGCCCTCAAAAGAAAGTGAATTTTCCTAAGACTGTACTAAGTTGAAATGCATTGTCGTGGACAGAGCTGAGGATGTCGAGAAAAGGAGCTTTGCGAACGTCAAGCACTCAAGTAAGTGCACGAATGACCCTCTGAAGAAGCTTGATTGATGTAGTATTTGGTAGAGCTTTGTTATTTGAAATCATAGTAGAAAAAATTGAAATATGCCTCCTAAAAGAAAACAATCAGAAGTAAAGGAAAGTAAGGCCAAAATTTAGGAAGAAGAACCTAAGATAAAAAAGAGACCACTCCACTAGTCTATACTAGATATACTTCCAGGGTCAACCAAGGAGGGTAATAAGAAATTTCTCGTAGACACCACACAAGGTTGTAGAGATGCTCTCATTCCCAAATTTGGGTGGGACTTATTCTAGTATTTTTATAGTAAGAGAAATGAGAAGATTCAATGTCAAGCCCTTGGATGTTGGATTTAGCAAAATTGATTGTCTTGAATGTGTTTGTTGATGTGGAGTTTATTAGACTACTAGCCAAACATTATCACTCTGCTACCAAAATAGTAAGGTTTCCAAATGGCTCAATATTGATAGATGTAACAAGGGAAGCTATCATTAAGTGTTTTGATATAAATAAGTAGGCTCTAACCAAGATAAACCTACAAAAAAGTGAGAAATATTATACCAGGTTAAGAAGGACTTATAGAAGTGATGTGCTACCCCTATATATGAAAAGAGGCAATTGTAATAGAACAATTCTCATTTCTACTTCCACTATTGAACCATTCACTGTGACATATTTTCAATACTACTTTGTGAATATGTATCTTTCTCTTTCCCAAGTATTGGGGATGGATGCTCGAGATAAAATGCCAATAAGCCTGATGATGATGGCCATGAGAATTCAGAACCCTAAGACTAATATTGAATATGACTTTGCTTCATACCTTGAGAGGGCATTAGAAGATGAATTCTCACAAGTCATAGAGGACAAAGCATTTATTACATTTAGACACTATTCCCTACTATTTCATTTAATATTGTACCAAAATCAAGACCATTGGACTAAATGAATGGATTTAGCTAGAATGGATGAGCAAAGGAATCCCAGACTTGTCCAAAAGTGGTGCTATATTTGGGACAGTTGGTGCAAAAAATTAAGCTTTGTTGTATTCTATGAATATTTTGTGCATGAAATCCTTGGATTTCATGGTTATTCAATACCAAGATTTCCAAAAAAAATTCAACAATTTTTAAGACCTCTGGCCCTAAGAAAGGAGCAGGGTCATTCACACAATTTTGGTGATCGGTTCTTCCTCCCAAAAGTTACAATAATAATAGTTTGTGGATACCCTATTGCTCCATACATACTGCCAAAGTTTGTTCCCCTTCGATTAGCATTTCTTGAATTTATGTGGCAAATGATGTAGATGGAAAAGGATGTAATGCACAAATAGAAGAAGGGTGCATTTTTTCCAAACCAAACCAAGTGTGAAGATTGGACAGTAGGCTCAACCACACTAGAGGAGTTGCAATATTATTTGAAGACAAGATATGCATTGGATTCTGGAAAAAGGAAGATCCTTTGACCCTGAAGATCATATGAATAACATAAGGCATAATCTTCTTACCAAAATGACAGTGGCACACCAAGTGGACTAGGAAAAAATGGGAATATAAGAGGAAGCTGGAGGAAGAAAGGAAGCAGAAACAAAAAGACTTTCTAGGCTATTTTGTTGAAGAAAAAGACCCTATCAGAAGAATAAACTTGATAATTGGAAAATTTGAAGTATTATATGGCCAAAATTAGGCATATCTTCAAAATATGGTGGTGAGAAGGTAGCAGAACACACCCCAAACACAATCTTTGAATCTTCCATGGAGCAAGTTCCTCCTAAAAGACATAAGATAGAAAGCATTGAACAATTAGTACCTTATGAAGAGAGTGAAGGGGTGGGTGATACTGAAGAAGTGGTCATAGTGCTATAGTCATTGAAAGGTGAAGTTGAGGTTGATCAGGCCATCCATGAGACTAATGCCCATAGGAATGAGGAAAGGATGGATGATGTAGAAAAAAAAAGTACAAAGATACATGAAGATGAAAGGGAAATTGTAGCCAGGAGATTCATAGAGGATGATAAGTTTGTTAAGATTCTAGAGTTTAGGGGATTTTGGACAAAGATGAAGATAAAATAATTTGAAGATAAAATGGAGTCAGATGAAGTAGGAATTGAAGAACCATAGAAGAATCAAATAGTGGCACAGATCTTCAAGGAACTAAGATTTGACAACATTGATATTAGCCCCTAGAAGGGTAGAGAAATGATTTTGAAAAGCAACATGCTCATTTTCCCTGGTTTGGAATTAAAGAAAATGTTTTTGCTTGATCAAGTGCGGGCTCAAGAGGAATCAATGCAAGTTGCAGAGTTTGACTCGGATGAAGGAGTTAGTGGAACAAGGTATAATCCCAAAATTGAAACCCTGGCTATATGGATCAAACAGAAAGACACATAGAAGCCTAAACTATTGGATGTGATATAGGGAATGAAAGGGAAACAATGGTAAGAACACTACAAGACACAACCCCTTTGGAAGCAATCATAATGGCCATGCATTCAACCATGTTTACTCATCCAACTGCTAAGGGATTGGAGGACAAATTGAAGGAATATGAAAAGGAACAAAGATTCCTAAATGATGAAGTTAATCAATTGTTTATGGAGAATGACAAATTGAAAGAACAGTTAAAAGGAGTAGGAACTTCACAAAGCAATGAGATAGTGTTATATAAGCCTCCTAGTGCTCCATTAAATGTTGTATAGAGCATTCTTGCCCAACAAACAAAGGCTCTTGAGAAGGAAGTGGATGAAATGAGGGAGGCCAACAATAAAACCCAAGATGAAGTAAAAAAGGAAAGTTTGTGTAGTTATGGAAAAGATTCTTGAGCAGAGGGTAAAGTTGGTTGTTGATAAACTGAAGAGTTTGCATGATAGTTATAAATCACTTCAATAGGTAATTGATTAGATAAAAGCACATATGCTTGTATTGGATCCCCTGTTCAAAAGGTGGTAGCCTATTCACCACACTTTGTCTAAGTTATGCAAAGTTTTGCAAAGGAGTCATGATGCTCTTACAACATTAAAACCAATTGAGCAAACAATGAAGATGGTTGTTGATGAATTTCAGTATATATAAGGGGAGGATAAAAGGATTGTGACATGAATGGATTCATTCCATACCTTTAAAAAATGGTATATACCAGAAATTATGAAAGATGGGGGTCAGTTGAAAGTCTTGGATGAGTGGAAGAGGGAATTCAGTCAAAGTATTCATACATGTACAACCTATACATAGGAGGATGGTGACACTAGTCTTCATAGGCTCAATCTGATCATGGATGGATTAATTGTTCTTGATGATGGATATCTAAAGTTTATCAATGATGAAAAAGCACTACTATGTAGTTGATGGCAGACTCATCTTGCAAGCATACCAAAGATCCAAGAATATAAGTGGCCATCAGATTTCACAGTTTATTAGAGGAAAGAAAAGTATTTGGCTTCAAAGGAGTAGGTCAGTAAGGAAAAGGCATTTGGACATCTATCATGGAGAGGAAAGCTTTTCCAGATCGATGATCATGAGCTTTCTATGTTAATTAAAGGAAACATGAATATGGATTTCTTAAGCTTTGTTATTTATTTTATTATGCTAATTAAATATTTGTTAGTAAAAGGATTAGTTTTGAAAGGTCATCTCTTTTTGTAAAAGGCTTGTAGCTTGTTGCTTCCTATATAAATAGGAAACGAAGGCCTAGTTTTAAATCATCATATCATATTCCATTTCATCACCATTATAGTAGGTATTATTAAGAAGATAGATTGCACATTCCACCCATCCATATCATATCAAAGACTTCTACTATAAATGTATATATTTTGAAGCAATATAATGGAGAAGATTGCTCATAATTGGTAATCTATTTTGGTGTTCAATTGTTTTGTTAATTTTCATGCTTATCTATTATTGTGTTGTCTCCAAAGTGGTTTCCTCAAGTTATTTAAATTCATAACATTTATCAGAACACATTTGTTGTTGTTGTGTGATTGTTTTGATTGGGTTCTAGTGAAAGAGAATTAAAATCTTTTCACTTAATTCATCTTAATTGGTTCCCTTAGGGATTAAAATCCTTTAAAGCTAATTAATCTGATTGGTCTCCCTTAAACTAAGAATTAAAAATCCTTTCATAGCATCACAGTAATTTGAGGGAATAACACTGGGATTTTTTATGCTGAAAACTAAAGAAGCTAAATGATTTAATCTATAAATTCAAATCAAAATTTCAGCATATCATCAATAAAGCCTTTCCACATGAATACAAATGAAAAATGCAAACTAAACTATGCAAAACTAAAATAAATGCATTCAAAGGAAAATCAGTTCCATTGTTTTCCTATTTCACCATGATTCTTGATTTATGCATTTGATGCTCTCGGATTTTTATGAGCACAAGTGCAACAAGAAGCTGTGATGAGTGGAAGAGAGATTGAAATTGAATTTTTTAAATAAAAATGTGTATCCCCAAAAAGTGAGAAGGAGGAGTTTTTTATAGATGAATGCATAATGTGAAAATGAGAAATGAGAAATGAGTGGAGTGATTTATGCCATGATTCGTGTTTGGAAGCTCAAATTGTGCAATTTTGAGATAATTCCATGGAAATTGATTTATGAATTTAATGTGCAATTTTAAGCTAATTTCAGGGAATTTGATTTATGAATTTTAAATTATTTAATGAAATATATGAATGCATTTTAATGATTAATGCAAATGAATAATCATGCGAATAGTCAAAGTGAAATGATTTATGGATATGTTAATGATTAATGAAACGATAAATATTTATGAAATGAATTAATGAAATATGCAATTGGATAAATAATGGATAGATGACTAAATCATTATGTAAATGGATTATGGTTATGAGTAAATGCTTATAATATTTTAATGGTTTTATGGAGGTATGATTATGCAATGGATAAAAATGATTAAGAGGACATTTTTATGCATCTACATTTTTCCCCTCTTTGAGACAATGCAGCCTGTTGCGTTGTTTCAAAGAAAAAAGATTGATAAAGTTTGATAATTGATATTGCGCGAGTGATTAAGCAGAGATGTACATTTGATGGGCATAACTGAACAATTGATGGAAATGATTAGTATAGCCAAGTTGATGAGCTAATGAAGCTAATTGAGCTAATTAAGCTGACTTAGTATGATGCTTATGCAAGACAAGGTGTTGCAATGATGGATTGACTAATTGATTAAGGGGGCACAAAATTTTGAGAAGCAAGTTGATTGATTTGAGATTTGATTCAAGAGACATATATCAGTGAGTTAAGCAATTGATTGATTTCTCTGTGACAAGAAAGATGAAGAAAATGAAATGCAAGATGGAAAAGAATGAAGGTGATGAAGCCTCTTGTTCCTTTTAAGTGCTTTTATCATCATCAAGCTTATTATGTCGCAAATTAGTATAAGCATCTAGATAACATGAACATCTAGACGATCTAAATACTATTTGCATTTTTATTTAGTAATGAAGTATAAGCATCTAGGTATAAGAACCTTAGATGACCTGAATACTTATTGCATGGAAGACACTATCAGAAAAGGAATGCTCTCATCCACAGTAGACTCATAGGTCCTCGATAGTTTTAGACAACCATCTCCTCAGACGAGTCATCTTGTGAATAAGAAACAATCCACAGACAGAAAAAAAGTGAACATGCCCCATCCTCACCTCTCTAGTCCAAAAAATCCTGGAGAAGCTAAAAGACATGTCACCAAAGATAAAATCATAAAATAAGAAAAGATCAACAAACAAACAGGGGTCCTACTTCGATGTAGAACTTATTATTGTTACAGTTTATGCATTTGGTTGGATTTGTAAGATGGGTTGATATTTTTGTTATAATGTTTGCTTGATTGTCAACACTTGCATGTTTTGATTTTGTTGAAGTTCAAGAATGTGTGGTGATCTGAAAGTGTCACTATTTTTTGGAATTTTTGATTTTTGATTTTTATTTTTTTTGGGATTTTTGGAATATTTGATTTTTTTTGGATTTCTTCAGGACATTTTATGATTTTTTTTTATGATTTTTTTGGATTTTTTCTAGACATTTTATGATTTTTATGGCTTTTTTTACGACATTTTATCATTTTTTTGGTTTTTTTGAATTTTTAAAGATGGAGTGAGATGAAATGTGATATGACCCATTGAAGAAACTAGATGCCCCACACTAGAGGTAGTGTAACCATGGATAAATGATAGATCAAAATGAAAGATTCACTACAAAACATGTCACACAAGCAACATATCTTTTGTCAAAAGATGATAATGGTTGGTTGATTGGATGCCAGGAATGATCGATTCCATAAGGCATGATGATGGTAAGTACTTAGGATCATTGATTCCTCTAAGTATGATAATATTGATGATTGATGATGTTTGATTGACAAAAGATATGTGGATTGGATAATGTTTTACAACTAGGCTTAAATATGATTTGCATGATAAGATTCAAGGTTGCAAAGAGACATGATTTCCAACGTTGGAGGAAATTTAATCATGGATAAATGATAAAGATGTGAACTATAATGGAACAGTAGCACATAAGGATATGAAAGGAAATCCAAAGCATGCATTCGTAATTTTTCCCCTAATCTCATCAAGAACAAAGGAAGGAAATGGGACATGGATTTTGATAACCTAGGAGATATGGAATGGAATAATGCAAGGATAAGGATAATGAATAGGATGATCAAGATAAACTAGATAAGATATGGACACAATGCCTAAGTATTTTTCCCCTATTCCTCATCAAGACCAAGGAAGGGAAGAAAATATGCATTTAGATAGAATGGTGGAATATGGATAAATTGAAGGATATGATATGAAAGATATGGATAAACTGTATAGGATAAGATGTATGACATTTAAGAGGATCCTTAACCTTGTCAAGATCAAAGGTGGAAAAGTAAAGGATGAACATAAAGAGGATAATGGATATGAATGATATGATGGATGAAACTTGCCCGCAAGTGTAGAGTGCAAGAGGAATATGGAAGATAGGATATGGATAGGGATAAATGAAAATGGAAGGTAATATATGCATGATAGGGAGATGGAGGAAGGACTCAAGCATAAAATTTCATGACTAATATCCCTCGAATGTGTGTTCTAATAAACCATGGAAATGAGGATTAGGCTCATAAACATTGGTAGATTAAAGGTGTGATGGAAGAAGTTAAGGACTTATGCAAAGGTTTGGTTTAAAGGAGGATAATGGGGGATGGATGTTAGATAATGGATAGGAGGTTGGAAGACTTGTTGATGGATAGATGGAAAGGATGGAAAGATCAACATTGACACACATCTTGAAGGGTGGTGAATTGGAGTAAAAATGGAGTTTGACGGTGATAGGTTTTTAGATGGATGATTGGAGGAAGCTTTTGAATTAGCAAATTTGGGTGCTAATTTAGATTTGATTGCTTCTACGAGAATTTTAGGAATCCACATAGCTTTTGACTTTGATTTTTGATTCATGGGCCTTTGTGGCCTTTGATATTCTTCTTTTTGCTTTATGGGCCTTTGTGGCTTTTGAAATTTTCCTTTTTGATTTATGGGCCTTTATGGCCTTTGAATTTTTTCTTTTTTATTTATGGACCTTTGTGGCCTTTGAATTTTTTTCTTTTGACTTTGGATCAGATTTTATTTTATTTTTGCATGTCTCTTCAAGGAGACATGTTGGTCCTTTGGCATATGTGGATTTTGATATGGAGGCTTTTGACATTTGGCACCCAAATTGCTTCCAAGAGCAATGGTATGGGTGGATGGAGGTGAATGATATGGGGGTCTTATGGATGGGTTAATGTAGGTAGAATTTTGAGAGGGCATCAAGGATGTGTGCCTTTGTTGTTCTTGATGAATAGGAGATGGAGGGATGTAGGGCCCCAATATGGATGGAAGGCTTGATGAACTATGGTTTGGATGATAAGGACCAAGGATAGATGGAAGGTTTGATGGACTATGATAAGGACCTAGGATAGATGAAAGGTTTGATGGACTAGGATACTTAGGTTTATTTTGATGGATTGTGGACTTACGATGGGTATCAATGTCTTAAGCGTGAGGTGTATAGCCAAGGCCATGATAATATGGATTTTCTTGGATATAAAGGGGTTCTAGGATACCTTGTTCATGAAGGCCTAATTCTTTCCCTTTATCGTTCATACTTTGACACATTCATTTTCCAATGGGGTATGTATTATTTATGAAACAAGATACAAGTCTATCATGAGGTGGATGTGATATTGAAGGAATAAAAAGATCTATGAGTAAACCACCTTGGATAAAAGTGAGGGAACCCATTTGATAGGTAAGGGGCTCATGTATAACTTAAATAGTGGTGATAGAATCTTGTGGAAGATTGTAATCATGAGGGGAATTAGGATGGGTGATAGGATCTTGACATGGGGATGATGGGGTGCTTTGATCTTGACTTGGAAAAGGATCACGAGGTGTAGGAGATGGATTAGCTTGCTCTTTATTGGATATAGAATCATCATGAAGTGGTATGAAAGGAATGTATTGATCATGAGAAGGATGAACATCATCATGAAATGAAAGGGTATCCTTGAATGGAGGTATATCTTGATCTTGATGAGGAAGGGAATCCTGATATTTTATGGAAAGCATATCTTGATCATTGGATATGATGGAATCATGAGATGGTATGGATTCATTAGATGAGGTGGAAGGAGGATTTGGAAAGATACTTTTCTCTTGAGATGGAAGGGGATCATCTTGGATGAAACAAAAAGAGATAAGGGGATCATCATGAGGTTCTTGAGAGATGGTATCTTGGTCAAATATTGGAAGGGGTTGTGTAATTTTGGTATCATTAGATGGAGTGGAAAGAATACTTTGATCTTGATTTATAGGGGAGTCTATGCTAGCATGATTTGGACTAATAGATTGGCATGACTCATTGGATGGAGATGGTATGATGAGAGAGGATGGTTGGATAGATTCATTAACTTGGGTGAAAGACTCGTGAGGTTTATTTTGACTTATGGGAGATGAAGATAGGCGCATGACATGGTATGATTTCTCAATATTATTTGTGTTTGAGGACATAGATTTAGGTTTCTCATTTAGCCTTTGCAGAAATTCATGGACATTGAACTTGGATGATGTAGTTTTGGGTGAGGATAAAGGCTTATGAGATGATTGCATCACTTCATTCAAATGTTGGGATTCAAGTTGTTTCTCAAGCTCTTTCAAACAATGGTCAAGGTATTCAATCCTTTGGTTTCGTTCATAGGTCGAGGATGAATATGGAGGATAGCAGTTAGACATGTTTGGTTTTGAGAGTTTTGGGAATGTTTTGAGGTGTTTTGAATTACTAGGTGTGATGTTTGTTTGAGGTCTATTTTTGAACACACACGCAAGACATAGCAGACAAAGTGTTTTTGAATTTATTTTTAATCGTGATTTTTTGCAATACAAGCACAAATCCTAAGGTTGGAAAGGACAATATCTGCTAGATTCCACGTGGGTTTCCCCAATTGCATATTCTTAGCATGTGAATCCAAAAGCTTGGTTGCACGGGCTCCCCCTTACAATGCACTCACTTCTCAGGCCAACCAAGCTTCCAACCCCCATGAAACTTCCATGGCAGATTGATCACCTCTACTCAAAACTGTGAAGATGTGGATGCCTTCACACCGACCGGTGTTGCGCTAGCAAATAGAAGGTTTTTGGATACTACACAAAGGTGTTTAATTCAAGACCCCCGTTCGAGTGGCCATACATGGGGCACAAAATTAGTCTTCATTTAGGAGGCACTTCAGCCTGAAGAGGTTACGCTCAACATGGTTTTGGGGAGTACTACTTGGTCCGTATGACACATCCACACTTGTAATCCTAAGCTTTCCATTAGGATTCACATTTATATATCGGTCGGGGGTAGCTCGGCCAAAGAGCTTTATTGCCGGTTTGAGTTGCCTTGGGGTGAGTACTTTTTCCCACTAAGGAAGGCCCAAGTCCTAGAGTCAATAACCATTTCTCTTGCACCCAAGATCATACAAGTGTGCAAGGGGAGAGGATACTTTGATTATTGAGTCGGGATGACACATAAAATAGATGGGTCTAGTTTCTGATCACCAAGTTTTGCACGAGGTGAGAGCATACTCCCTACCATCTCATGCACAACAAACAATGTTCATTCACCCCCTAGTTAGATCTACGTGAGAGAAGATAGTTGTTCATTTTTAATGCACCAATTGAAGTGTTTTCTAATCTAAAAGATAATTGGTTTCAAAATCATGTCTTCAATGAACGTCCTGCATCAAAATATCATTAGTAGTTTCATACCTCACTTATTTGACAAGAATATGTTTTGATTTTCAATTCTTTGCCAAACGAACTTAGCAAAAGAAATGAAATTAACAAAATTAGTCACAAAACCAAAACTTAACCAAAATGAAAACTAACATAAATCCTAACAAAATTAATTTAATCTAAATTGCTTCTAAATTAAGTTAAAATCTAAATTTAATTTAATTATAACTTTAAAATCCACACTAAAAGAAAAGAAATCTAAAACTAAAATCTAAACTATATTAGTAAAAATTAAACTAAATTAAATGAGTAACTAAAAATCTAGACTAAATTAAAAAATAATCTAACTAAATGAGAAATTAGAGACTGAATTAAATCTAAATTAAAAGGCTAAGAATCTAAATTAAATAGTAAATCTAAAAATTAAAAAATCTAAATTAAATTAGAAACTAAATTAAAAATTAGTCTAAGTTAATTAAAACTAATCTAAATTAATCTAAGCCTTAAAATTAATCCAGTTCTAAAAATTAATCTAAACTAGATTAAATTAAATTAAATCTGAAATAAATCTATATTAAATCTACATTCTAAAATAAAACTAAATTTAAAAAGATCAAAATTAAAAAAAGCAAAATCTAATTTAGAAAAAGCTATTAAAAGTTAAAAGCTAAAAACAAAAGCTAAATCTAATTTAAAAATTAAAAGCTAACTCTACATTAAAAGTTAAAAGCTAAAAACTAAAATCTAATTTAAAAGTTGAAAACTAAAAATCTAATTTAAATGTTAAAAACTAAAAATCTAATTTAAATGTTAAAACTAAAAACTGACACTCAAAATTAAATTGCAAGATAAAATGTTGTAGGGGTGTTATTCATTTATTCAAAGATTCAAATCAAAGATTTGTGCTACAAGCTCATAAATTGTTGAAAATTGAATCATGCAAGTGATACATTTTTAAATTATGCCAATGATTTTTTTATTTTATTTTTTGTTTTTGCTTTTGTTTGAATTAAAGTTTTTATTGTATTTTGAAATGCTTTCACAATGTAACTTGCTGCAAAGAAATTGATATCATATTTTTCCTTTCAACTACAAAATGAGACAATGTATATCATATCAGATCTGGAGTTGTTGATCCTGCAAAATATATATCATATTCAGATGTGAAGAAATCGATATGTTGTAGATGTGAAGAAATCGATGCTCTGCAAAATGTAGATCATATCAAATGCAAAGAAATTGATGCAAAATGTAGATCATATTAGATTTGTCTTTCAATTTTTCTGCAAATCAGTGTGCATGCAAAATGTGAAAATATTCATCTAGGCATTCACGCCAGGTTCACCATTTGTTTATGCTGAAAACTGAAGAAGCTAAATGATTTAATCTATAAATTCAAATCAAAATTTTAGCATATCATCAATAAAGCCTTTCCACATGAATACAAATGCAAAATGCAAACTAAACTATGCAAAACTAAAATAAATGCATTCAAAGGAAAATCAGCTCCATTGTTTTCCTATTTCACCATGATTCTTGATTTATGCATTTGATGCTCTCAGATTTTTATGAGCACAAGTGCAACAAGAAGCTGTGATGAGTGGAAGAGAGATTGAAATTGAATTTTTTAAATAAAAATGTGTATCCCCAAAAAGTGAGAAGGAGGAGGTTTTTATAGATGAATGCATAATGTGAAAATGAGAAATGAGAAATGAGTGGAGTGATTTATGCCATGATTCATGTTTGGAAGCTCAAATTGTGCAATTTTGAGCTAATTCCATGGAAATTGATTTATGAATTTAATGTGCAATTTTAAGCTAATTTCATGGAATTTGATTTATGAATTTTAAATTATTTAATGAAATATATGAATGCATTTTAATGATTAATGCAAATGAATAATCATGCAAATAGTCAAAGTGAAATGATTTATGGATATGTTAATGATTAATGAAACGATAAATATTTATGAAATGAATTAATGAAATATGCATTTGGATAAATAATGGATAGATGACTAAATCATTATGTAAATGGATTATGGTTATGAGTAAATGCTTATAATATTTTAATGGTTTTATGGAGATATGATTATGCAATGGATAAAAATGATTAAGAGGACATTTTTATGCATCTACAAGGATCATTAAAGAAGAGTATTGTAAGAAACAAACCTGCACGTTTGCACAAGGTGTAAACATTCAAAAATGCCCAACAATTAGAGTTAAGTTGAATAATAGGTTTACTTATCCTACAAATTTGTCTCCATTTCCATCATCCATCCATCAACTCCATTCACCCAATAGATTAGGAACTAGTCAATTTTAGAACATTTCCAATTCACACTCTTATTCAAAATACTTTCATTAGGAACTAGTAAGTAAGCTTTACATCTACTTCACACCTGCATGCCATAGTGAGTAGATTGCTCAATTCAGAAACCACATCCACACCTCAACTTTTCCATATCATTCAAGTACACCCACCTAGGTCTACTAGAGCCTAAAGTGTAGGAGGTGATCAATCATAATTTCCTTGTTCATTGGCCAAAAACTTATTAAGAGACCGGTGCCCTCTTATGGTCTAAAAACCTATGTTTTTGAGACCTAACATAACCCATGTTGTAAATGTGAAATAGTGTAAGGTATGTTCAAAGGTATTTTTCTTAGTTCATGTAAGGTCTCTTCATATGGGTCATTGTGCCTAATATCTCCAAGAGAGGACAAGTCAAAGAAATATCACACTCTTGGAGGAAATCAACCCCAATGATACCACGAAGAAAAGGATGCATTGCAAGAAGAAAGAAAATCACGTAGTGAAAATGAATGTCGATGTATACCCCCACTTTAAAGCAGTTGCTAACACAATTACTATGAGAAATTTCTTTAAAGTAGAAAAAGACATGTGAGCTTACTCGGAAAGTCCTATGCCAAGTCATATGTTTCTAATAAGCTACATCATGAAAAGGGGAGGGGTTGCCCCCAAAATGTATAACTAGTACGTCACATGTGATCCAACTTAAAATATGTCATCCACATCCCAAGCTTGCTCTTATATGCACATGAAAGGTGATCAACTAGCCAAAAGAGACAATGAAAATTGACATATGAGGATAAGGCTACCTAACCACTTGCCCCCGTTTAGTGCAGGACAAGGATGAGCCGAATAGGATTAAAATAAGTTTCAATTAGTGGAACTAGGTGCTTCAACACAAGGAAGAGCACCTAAGGTGTTGAATTTTGTTACTCAAAGCCTTACATTCATTAGTAGAATGACCATGAACTCTATAATATGTACAAAATGAATTCTTTTAGTAAAAAAAATTTTGTGTTCTTGGAGGGAGAGATATTAAACGATCTTGTAGTACTCTCAACAAGATACACTCTTGATCAAAAGTAGAGGATGTTCCTTTATTTTGCGACAAAGATATATCTTGCTTAGCATAAGGTGTCATACCTACACAAGACACTTTAGATTGTGATATTTTATTCTCTCCTTTATAGGAGGGTGTAAAATCTATCAAATTCGAATCATTAGTGTTTTGCGCAATGACATTGACATTAAGCAAAGATTTATTTGTTTGTTTCATTTCTTACAAAGGATAACAATCAAGACCACTAGTGTCTAATTAGTTTAGGATGCGCTAATGTTAAAGTTGGCTTGAAAGGATGCTTTGTAATAGTGTTGATATTAAGCTAACGATTGCTTGATTCTTTCGAGGGACAATAACCAAGGCCACTAATCTTTTTGTGCATGTTAGGATCTATAGGGACATGAATACCTTTCTCTCTAGCACCACATTATTTTCCACTATAACCAAGTTGTTTTATGAGTTAATAACCTTTTCCATAAATTATTTTCATTTCTTTAGGATTCGGTGGTTGTTGATAGTCAGTTTCATCAATTTTTGTTGTGTATGTTGTATTTTCTTCTAAAGTGGTTGAGGTGGATGCTTTCGAAGGGTCTTCTAAATTTTGTGTTGACATTAACACTTTTTATTTTCCCTTTTCAAATTTATTGTTTATGATTTTTTATTCTCCCATGAATGTTGCTTCGAAGTCTAAAGAACCTCAATCATCATCTAATAGCTTTGTGACTTCTTCAATGTTTTTTTCTTTATCTAGCATGGGTTCTACTTGTGTAGTTGGTGTTAATGTTTTCAAATGATTCTCTTTGTTTTTCTCAATGTTCAAAAAACTGTTTGGTTCGGGGTCAGCTTTAACTGTGTACACTTTGTTGTTGTAGATGTATTTCATTTTTTGATGAAGGGTAGAAGGAACCCCATTCATTGCATAAACCCATGGTCTTCCTAAAAGAAGATTGTATGAAAGATCATGAGGTATAGCATGGATCAGTGTTTCTAATGTGGCCTTTCCAATTGTAATAGGAAAAGTGATCACACCAAGTGGTTATTTTCCTACATTGTCAAATCCCTTAATAGATAAATAGTCGGGTTGAATTTTTTATTTATCCATGCCAAGCCTATCCAAAAGGGATACACTGCACACATTAAGGGCGGATCCATTGTCAACGAGGGTTCTTTTTATCCCCAACTGATTATATATAGCTATTATCATGAAAGCATCATTTTATTTTTGCACTTCCAAAGGAGGGAGCTTACTTTGGTGGAAAACAATGTCATCATTTATTCCTTGAATCATGGTTGCTATGTCATTCGAGTTTGCACTAGAGGGGACTACAATTTGTTGCAAGGAACTTTGAATCATGCTATAGTAATGAGGGGAGGCTTGAATAAGGTCCCATAATGATATTTTAGCAGGAGTATTCTTTAGTTTTTCAACAAGATTTTACTCCTTTCCACTTTGTGTACAGGAAAATGAGGAGGGCCCGACAATATAGGATTAGGCAATTTGAGAGATCTTGAAGCTGTTTGTCTTGATTGCAGATTTTTTCTAGTGTTATATGTATGAGCAATGGTATTATGACTCAATTTCTATGAAACATTAGTCTTAGGTGGGTAAAGGATAAGTTTAGGTTTGTTTTGAGTTTGCAATCATTGTGAGGGTGGTTAAAGAATTAGAGGGTTCAAAGGATGTCCCATAGGGCATTTAGAGGTCCAATAGTCAAGGGGAATCTAATGGAAAATTGTGTGTTCATAACCTCAATGGTCTTGGTTTGATGTATTTCTAATAAAGGGAAGTCTAGTATCTTTTCACCATAATCCAAGGAAATCACATCACTATTGTTGTCATTTTAGATTCCACCATGATATCTTCCCTAAGAGGAGAGTTTTTAGGAGAACTACAAACTAGATGTTCTTGACATTCAAAGATTGGTTCTTCTAAAATGACTTCATCGCAAGTAGGGGAATGATCAATGGTTCAATTGTCTTTCTCAATAATGGTTTCCCTAGGTGAAGAGGGACAACTATGATTTCCATGACTTTCATCGATCAAAGTATCTTCTTCACAACTAGGAGAGATACTAGGAAAAGAACAAGTATGATTTTCATGATCATTTATGATTTATTCTTTTTGTTCCCTATTTTCTTCCAAGATATGATAGGTAGGGGAAGGATCATAAAGAGGGTTGTTATAGACCTTAAAGATTTTATCATCTAACACTAACATATCCTCATCATTTACAATCTCATCCTCTTCCACTAAATCATTTTCACAAGAAAAGGGAGAATGGAAATTAGGTAAGTTGATGTTTAGAAATGTGTCTATGATCTCGTTCTCTTGTGCTATAATATCTTCCAATGTAGGAGAGTTTATAGAAGAGGAGCTTTCAACGATGTCATGATTCCCAATGAATGCATCTTCTAACACTGAAATACCTTCGTCACATGTAGGAGAGGCATTAGGAGAAGAGCAACTATGATCATCAAGATTATTTATATTTTCATCTTCTTCTATCACATCATTCCAAAAAATAGGATAGACAAGAGGGGGTGTAGGTTTAAGGAAAGAGTCAACATTTTCAATATCTTGCACTAAGAGACTCTCATAACTAGGGAATATATTAAATGAATGACTAGCATGCTTATTGACTAAATTTTTCTTTACAAACATGGAAAAGACAAATACTAACATTATGCAAACTTAAAATGTTAAGAGAATTAAAATGCAATTTAAAGACCTAGAATGAAATGTGTAAATGAAATTTTTAGATTTCAAACAAGGTAATTTACTAATTACGCTATACCACAATTTGAAAATTGAATGTTGTAAATAAACATTTGGAATTAAGCAATGCATGAAATGAACCAATTTAAGCTAGATCTAGTGAAATGCATGTAACAAAAACTCAACCAACTGAAACATATAACTAATGGTAGCAAACTTAAGTGCAAAAATAAGGTTTTTAATGCTATAAAAGGCATTTTCAGATGTGCACTAGGACTAAATTTCCCAGAGGGGTGTATGAGCCCTAGTGCAGGTTTTTTCATAACTTTTAGAAATTTTAAAGTTATTTTTATGCATTTTAATTTGTATGAGTTGTAAACAAAATGCAAATGTAGATTTTATATGATTTTCAATGATTTGAGATACAAAAATGCAACCTATATGCACTTTCACTAGTGCAAAATTTAGAAACCCTAGAATTGTTGGATCTCAGTTGTGTTTATAGTTTGTCCTTGATGTCAAAATCCATTTCAGTTGGTTCTCTTTGATGATCAATCTCAATTTGGATCTTTATGATTTATTATGGCACTTCCTTGATGTCTCTTGGCTATTACAGAAAGTTATTTGTTATGGTTCAATTTCATGGTGATGAGTTTTTTGGTTCAAGTTATCAATGCTACATCTTTGACTGATAGATTTTGAAAGATGGTTTCTTTGTCAGAATGGTTCTCCTTGCATATCACAGGCTTTGGTTGTTTCTCTTTTGGGCTTACTCATATCAGAGTGAAAATGGTAGGGTCTTCCCGATCCACTTTGAAATGTCTAAGTTGCCTATTTGGCAAGACATTTCAAATGTCATGGAAAATGAATTTATCATATAGGCCACTTTCGGCGTGACATTCCCATTGTCTTGGTGATCAGCACAAGAAAGGTTAATTCAGCAAGACTTGTATTTTGTTTCGGCAACAGAAAAGTGTTCTCTATCAGCATATGTAATACCATCGGGATAAGGTCTTATCGATTTCATTATGTCTCCCCAACCCACTTCAAAATGAGCATATCGGCAAAGTAAATCATCTTTGGTGTAATGTTTCATCAAACATGCAATGTCACACTGATCAATGGTGGATGGATGCGTATCGGCAAGAGTCCAGATTTTTGGAATAGGTCTCAGTGAAGTGGTTTTTTTCTCACCAACATCACATATGGGATTCACTTCGGCCAGACTTGGAGTATTTGGTTTAGCATCTCAGCGAATTCAAGTGTGTCTCATCAACCGTATGCATGTGGAAGTCTATCGGCATGAGTTGAGGCATCGATATAATGTCTTAGTGAGTCTTTCTTCTCTTATTTTATCTATTTTTTGGGAGGAGTCTCACTGAACAACTCTTTGAGAGAACTTCGGCCAAACTGAACGATTTCGGGCTGAGGTCTTGGCGATTTCACTTGGTCTCACCGACTAATGCTTGTGGAAGGCTTTCGACAAGAGGTTTGTAATGTCATAGCGACTCAGAATGGATAAATAATTTTGGTATGACTCATGTGCATCAAATAATGGACTTGGCAAATTTGATTTGTTACACTGACCAAAAACATAAAGGTAGTCTCTTTAGTAAGAGCTAGGGTTTTCAATGAGAGGTCTCGGCAAGTGACCTTCGGTCTTGCTAATGAAACATAAAGAGACTTCATCGGCATAAGATTTGGATTGTCTCAACGACATCAGATGAATGGATAAACATTTTGGTAAGACTCCTGAGTTTTGTTGTAGTCTCAGCGAACCCGTCAAGTCTTGGTGACAGTCTAATGAGGGGCTTTCGGAGAAAGGTTTGTCTTGTCTCAGCGACACACAAGTTGATGAAGACTTTCGGAAAGACATGGTGTGATCTACAAGAGGTCTTCTCGACTTTGATATGTCTCACTGATGGAATTCAAAAGGACTTTAATCAGTGTGAGATTTGTTCTCTCTTGGCGATATGAGGTGAATTTAGGGTGTTTCGGTATAATGAAGATATCTATATGAGGTCTCCCCGAAAGTGATATGTCATGGTGATAGGAATGAAAATGTGAGCTTTTGGTAAGAAACGGGATGCTCTATGAGATGTCACCCTGACTACACATTGTCTAGGCGAAGGTGAATGAAGGACACATCTCGGTGTAAGTGTGCTCTTGTCTTGGCGACTTGGAAATGATAAAGACTTTCAATATGACTCAAGCTTTCTACGAGAGGTCTCCCCAATGATGGTAAGCTATAGTGACACTCATAAGATAGAAGGTTCACCGGAAAGAAAAACATTATGTTACAGTGACTTATAAGGGATAAAGTCTTTCGGTGAAACAGAACGAAATCTACAAAGCGTCTCCCCGACAATAGGATGTCACAATGATAGAAAATGAATAATACTCCAAGGAAGCCTATTGATGAGACATGATGTATTCATTATGTGTTATTCTCGACTCTGATGGCTCATGGAGAAAGTGATATCTAAAGGGATTGTCTGGCGATTTAATTGCCTTCGGCAGGACTTGCTGATGTCTCAGCGAATGGTTAATGATGTCTCAAAATCTGTGGCTATTATGGAAATTTCAAAATATAGTTGCATGGTGACATCCTTGGATTGGTATCGAATCTCTAGAAAATATTCTCTGAGATTTCAGAGGGTATGATTTTTGGTCTATGGGTTGTCATGACTTTGATGAAAATATTTCAATTACAATTTGAAGTCTCCTGATTCAACGTAGAAATTAAAAGCTCTATGGATAGGCGTTACTCTATTTTTTACCTGCATCTATAGATCATTATGAATCAGCTTCATATTCTAATTATAGCAAAAGATTTTTAGAATCTTGTGAAAAATGCTTATTGAATATTTCTTGATAACACACATACTTGAAATGTATATAATAACTAGTGTTGAAAATAGTGAATGCTTGTTGTTAGCCTATAATTCTGAGAGATAGTTACTTTGGCCGTATCAAGAGATGTATTGAAAAAATCTGTAATTCAAGAGTTGGATTCCTAGAGTATTAGAAGCAGAGTGTTAATGAACTTAACTGTAAATAGAGAGATCCTCTGATATATTATTATTGTAATTCTGAAATCTGAGTAAGGGGTTGGTGCTCCTTGAGTTGGTGCTCAGAAATTTAGCTTATAAGGCATTGTTAAAAGTGGTTTTTTGAAGATTAAGCCAGTAAGGCAGTTTAGGAGTGGTTTCTCTACCCCAGGAGGGTTTTCCACTCGGCAAATCTTTTGTCTCATTATTATTCTGTGTGCTCTCTATTTTTTAGTGTTGTAGTTTCAGTTCACTGTTGGGTTTATTACTGTTCTCAATTATGTTTATGAATGATTACATTCAACTCATGAATGCATTAATTAGAGTAATATTGAGATCAAATCTAAGCTATGTTTTTGGAAATGCAAGATATCTCACTCAAATCATATTTTCATAAGTTGTCAAATAGACTGAGTTAATGTTGTCATATCTTTGTGCTTTCAAAAGTGATTACTCTACTCTATTGTTGAGAGAAAAGGAAATCATAATGAAAAATCATTGTCGAAGTTGAAAATTTTTTGACACTGATTCACCCCCCTCTCAGTGTCTGCCCATAACTCCAACAATTAGTATCAGAGCGTAGGATCCTCTCATAGGTCTAAACCACCTAGGATTGTTCCTGGTTTCTTGGAGTACTTTGGTTAATATTGGAAAGAACAGAAGGAATAAGGGAAAAAGGTGTTCTCAGCAAAATTCTATTCATCATGTTCAAACTGAATCTAGTATAAGGAATAGTGAGGAAGAGTTCATAAACAGTAGCTCTGAAATGGTAGAGTATCATAGATCTGGAACTCCTCGGTTTGAAGAAATAAACTTTATTATATGGAAACATAGGATGGAAACATACTTACTTTCTTTAGGATCTGAAGTGTGGGAAGAAGTTGAAAAGGGTTGTACTACATCTGCAACATCTCCTTCCACTCTTGAGGAGATGAAAGCTCTTGAATTCAATACCAGAGCTATAAATGCTATTTTCAATAACTTTCCAAATAAACTCATTTCAAAAGTCATTCATTACAGAACTGCTAAGGAAGTTTGGGACAAGTTGACTAAAATGAATCAGAATTGTGAGTTGCAAGAGGAGATATCTTTGGATACTGAAATAAGTTGTGAAACATCTAAGAGTGAAGAAGGTGTAAACCTTCACAATTTTCAAAAGAAGTCCAAGGAGATCATTAATGAATATTTAAATGATCAAGAAACTTGTGTAAATATAGATCAATCTTTGGGTGAAGTTAACTTTGAACGGGAATATGATGAACCAGAAAGTGAGGTTGATTTGGAAGGTGAACTCCTATGTGCCTTAGATACTATTAAGTAGCTTAGAAAAGAAAATTAGTTTTTAACAAGACAGCTTCAGCAAAAAGAGAGTCTGGAAGTCAAGATAAAAGACAAGGATGAATTGTGTAATAAACTAGAAAATGAGATTGATTCTTTAAAGAAATGTTCAGATAATGATTCCTTGTTAAAAGAACTAACTCTTAAGGACAATATGATTATAAGTCAAAAAATTGAAATTGAAGAATATAAGAGGATTGCAGATGTTGTGAGTTCTGATTTGGAGATTAAAAAAATTGTTTGTCTAAAACTTGAAGAAGTAGTTGCTTTAAGAAAAGAGCTTGAATGTATCAATGCTCAATCTGGTAAAATTCAAAAATTTGATCATAGTACTAATATATTGAGTGAGATGTTGGGCAAGGAAAAGCATTCTAAAGATCCTACAGGAGTGGGATATGAGGTTGGACAAAGCTCTGTAGACAAATCTAAACATGAAACAGTGTTTACTACTTCAGATAGAAAGAAGTTTACAGCCAAGCAAACACCAAGAATGAAGGTTGATCTTGGTTACAATATTGCTGCATCAAAGGATAACATTGACACTAGAAGACAATCGAAAGGTATTCATAGAGAAAGGAAAAATGTCTTCAGACCTTCACATCCTTGGCATGATCATTCATTCAGGTATAATCATTCTTTCCAAGGATATTGTTATGTTTGTAATGACTATGGTCATAAGGCAATTGATTGCATAAGATGGTCAAATAAGAATCATTCTAATGTCCCTAGAAATAAGGATGTGGTGTGTTACAACTGTAACAATTTTGGTCACTTGAGAAGAGACTGTAGAATAAATACAAGTGAGAATAATGTAGGGAACAATGCTGGAAAAGTCTGTAGGAAGTCTTCTATTTCTCAGAACAATCACAAAGTCATTTGTTTCAGATGTAATAACATTGGACATAAAGTACAACAATGCAGATTCAACAGAAAGATGGTACTTTAAGCAAACAAGTGAAAAATTCTTCATTGGAGTGGAGAAGAAAGAGCAATCAAAATGTCAAGAAGAGCAATAAAGATGCTTCTAAGAAAACTCCTTGTGCACTCCTTGCACAAGAGTTTCCTTCCAGGTCTTGAGTAGATGCAAAGACTTAGGGGGAGTCTATTATGGTAATATGTTTTACCCCTATGGAGTCTAGAATGAGGTATGACATCTTGTATTTGCTTTTGGTGATATAAGATGTAGAGAAATGGGTTGTAAATGCCACTATTTCATTCTATTTTTGAAATACATGTTAGAAGTACATTGACAGATCTTTGGTGAGGTTGATGCTCATTTTTAAAGTGTTGATGAAGCTAGTGTCTTACCAATAAACTAGGCAGTATTTTGAAGGAAGAGAAATGGCTTAAATTCCTTAACCTTTTGTTATTTCTGATAAAGGTAATCATCCAATTTGAAAGGTAATGCATAAATATCTGCATTAAGGACTGTTTTTGCTTGGTCTAGTTGTTGATAGTTTTCAAAAGTTTTTGGAATGGCAGTGCACTTTGTTCTTAAATGAACTTTTTGGATGCTTGGGTTTTGGAAATAATGGTATGTCCTTATAACATCTTTGAGTGGTGTGGAGACATATAGGTGAGTTCCTCAACATATTAAAGATAAGAAAGCCTTTGTTTTTGAAGGGATGTCAATGGATTTATCTTTGGAGAATAGCGATTGAAAAACATGTCTGATGTTATGAATTATTTCTGTGATGATATTATTCGGTGTTACATGAAGAAGTTGAGTTAAGATTGTGTGTTGAATGAAGATACTTACAATGTCTTTTGCAAGATGTTATGAAGGAATTGAGTGTTTTGGTCTTCTGAGTATGGTACTGTGATCTAAGTAGGTTCCTATAGTAGTCTTGAGAACTATGTATGTTCATGGGATATGCTCTGTTATTTTTGTTTCGATGAAGGAAGGTGACTAGTAGTATTAACCTCATCGTGTATGGCTAGAACTTATTCTTGGACCTTAAAATTGAGTGTTGTGTGTGAAAGTGAGTGCAAGTTATATAAATGAAAGCTACTTGAATTCATGTTTTGGTAGAAACAAAAGGAGAGAGCTTTGGTGTGCTGCCTTGAAGATAGATTATCTGCATGATGTTATTAATTTTTTGATTTCGAAGTGGGAGTTATTGCACAGGTTGTTCCTGCTGATTTCTCTAATAATTTCTATGCATTTGAAGTGAGAAGTTGTGTTGTTAGAGTATGATGCTCTATCTTGCATTGGTGATGTGAAATTCAATATGTCTGCTGCATTATTGCTCTATTTGCAGCCGGTTCTTATGGTATTTGGTTGGCTTCTCAGTTGTGTTTCCTCGCATTGCACATTCTTCTCCTCTATCCTTTGTCATTGAGGAGAAAAGGGGGAGAGTCATTTGTGTTTTTCCATCAAGGACAAAGGGGGAGTTTGTTGGATCTCAGTTGTGTTTATAGTTTTTCCTTGATGTCAAAATCCCTTTTAGTTGGTTCTCTTTGATGATCAGTCTCAGTTTGGATCTTTATGATTTATTATGGCACTTCCTTGATGTCTCTTGGCTATTACAGAAAGTTATTTGTTATGGTTCAATTTCATGGTGATGAGTTTTCTGGTTCAAGTTATGAATGCTACATCTTTGACTGACAAAGTTTGAAAGATGGTTTCTTTGTCAGAATGGTTCTCCTTGCATATCACATGCTTTGGTTGTTTCTCTTTCAAGCTTACTCATATCGGAGTGAAAATGGCAAGGTATTACTGATCCACTTTGAAATGTCTGAGTTCCCTATTCGGCAAGACATTTCAGATGTCATGGCGATTGAATTTATCATATAGGCTACTTTTGGCATGACATTCCCATTATCTTGGCGATCGGCACAAGAAAGGTTAATTCAGCAAGACTTGTCTTTGGTTTCGGTGACAGAAAAGTGTTCTCTATCAACATATGTAATACCGTCGGGATAAGGTCTTATCAATTTCATTATGTCTCCCTGACCCACTTCAGAATGAGCATATCAGCAAATGAAATCATCTTCAGTGTAATGTTTCATCAAACATGCAATGTCACACTGACCAATGGTGGATGGATGCGTATCGGCAAGAGTCAGGGTTTTTAGAATAGGTCTCGGCAAAATGGTTTTGTCTTGCCAACATCACATATGGGATTCACTTTGGCCAGACTTGGAGTATTCGGTTTAGCATCTCAGTGAATTCAAGTGTGTCTCATCAACCGTATGCATGTGGAAGTCTATCGGTGTGAGTTGTGGTGTTGATATAATGTCTTAGCAAGTCTTTCTTGTCTTATTTTATTTATTTTTTAGGAGTCTAACCGAACAACCCTTTGAGAGACCTTTGGCCAAACTGAACAGTTTCGGGCTGAGGTCTTGGCGATTTCACTTGGTCTCACCGACTAGTGCTTATGGAAAGCTTTCGGCAAGAGGTTTGTAATGTCTTAGCGACTCAAAATGGATAAAGTATTTTGGTATGACTCATGTGCATTGAAGAATGGTCTTGGTGAATTTGATTTGTTACATCGACCGAAAACATAAAGGTAGTCTCTCTGGTAAGAGCTAGGGTTTTCGGTGAGAGGTCTCGGCAAGTGACCTTTGGTCTCACTGATGAAACATAAAGAGACTTCATCAACATAAGATCTGGATTGTCTCAGCGACATCAGATGAATGGATAAACATTTTGGTAAGACTCATGAGTTTCGTTGTAGAGTCTCAGCAAACCCGTCAAGTCTTGGCCACTAAGTCTAATGAGGGGCTTTCGGCGAAAGGTTTTTCTTGTCTTAGCGACACACAAGTGGATGAAGACTTTCTGAAAGACATGGTGCGATCTACAAGAGGTCTTCCTAACTTTGATATGTCTCGTTGATGGAATTCAAAAGGACTTTAATCAGTATGAGATTTGTTCTCTCTTGGCGATCTGAGGTGAATTTAGGGTGTTTCGGTATAACGAAGATATCTATATGAGGTCTTCCTGAAAGTGATATTTCATGGGGACAGGAATGAAAACGTGAGTTTTTGGTAAGAAACGGGATGCTCTATGAGATGTCACGCCAACTACACATTGTCTAGGCAAAGGCAGATGAAGGACACATCTTGGTGTAAGTGTGCTCTTGTCTTGGCGACTTGGAAATGATAAAGACTTTCAGTATGAATCAAGCTTTCTACGAGAGGTCTCCCCGATGATGGTAAGCTATAGCGACACTCATAAGACAAAAGGCTCGTCGGCAAGAAAAACATTATGTTACAATGACTTATAAGGGATAAAGTCTTTCAGTGAAACACAGTGAAATCTACAAAGCGTCTCCCCAACAACAAGATGTCACAGCGACAGCGAATGAATAATACTCTATGGAAGCCTATATATGAGACATGATGTATTCATTATGTGTTATTCCCAACTCTGATGGATTATGGAAAAAGTGATATCTAAAGGGATTGTCTGGTGATTTAATTGCCTTCAACAGGACTTGTTGATGTCTCAGTGAATGGTTAATGATGTCTCAAACTCTGTGGCCATTATGGAAATTTCAAAATACAATTGCATGGCGACATCCTTGGATTGGTATCAAATCTCTGGAAAATATTCTCAGAGATTTTAGAGGGTATGATTTTCTGTCTGTGGGTTTTCATGACTTTGATGAAAATCTTTTAGTTACAATTTGAAGTCTCCTGATTCAACGCAAAAATTAAAAGCTCTATGGATAGGCGTTACTCTATTTTTTACCTTCATCTACAGATCATTATGAATCAGCTTCATATTATAATTATAGCAAGAGAGTTTGAGAATCTTGTGAAAAATGCTTATTGAATAATTCTTGATAACAGACATACTTGAAATGTATATAATAACTAGTGTTGAAAATAGTGAATGCTTGTTGCTGGCCTATAATTCTAAGAGATAGTTACTTTGGCCATATCAAGAGATGTATTGAAAAACTCTATAATACAAGAGTTGGATTCCTAGAGTATTAGAAGCAGAGTGCTAATGAACTTAACTGTAAATAGAGAGATCCTTTGATATATTATTATTGTAATTCTGAAATCTGAGTAAGGGGTTGGTGCTCCTTGAGATTGGTGTCTCTAAATGAGGGGTTAGTGCTTAGAAATTTAGCCTATAAGGCATTGTTAAAAAGTGGTTTTTTGAAGATTAAACCAGTAAGGCAGTTTAGGAGTGGTTTTTCTACCCCAGGAGGGTTTTCCACTCGACAAATCTTTTGTCTCATTGTTCTTCTGTGTGCTCTCTATTTTTCTGTGTTGTTGTAGTTTTAGTTCACTGTTGGGTTTATTACTGTTCTCAATTATGTTTATGAATGATTACATTCAACTCATGAATGCATTAATCAGAGTAATATTGAGATCAAATCTGAGCTATGTTTTGGGAAATGCAAGATATATCACTCAAATCATATTTTCATAAGTTGTCAAATAGACTGAGTTAATGTTGTCATATCTTTGTGCTTTCAAAAGTGATTACTCTACTCTATTGTTGAAAGAAAAGGAAATTAAAATGAAAAATCATTGTCGAAGTTGAAAATTTTTTGACACTGATTCACCCCCCCTCTCAGTGTTTGCTGATAACTCCAACAAGAATGTCAATTAACTAATGAAAACCCTAATGCAATGTTAATGCAAGCAAGATCTAGGACTTTAATGCACTCCAAATAAGAAAAGTAGGTATTCTAAATGTAGGTTCACCAAAATTTAACATAGAAAATTGTCGTTGCTATGGTTTAGGACATAGGACCACAATCTTCTATACTCCACATTCAAGGAAGCCCTAGAGATCTCAATCGAAGGATGGAATAGGGGAAATAGATCTTATAGAAAGGTTGTCCTAGGGTCTGATTGTAAACTAAAGATGGGTTCACCACCAATCTAGGGCTTGGAAATACGAATGAAATGCAAGATATAATATCTAACCCTAATATGACGCAATCTTTCACTAAATGACCTAAAAATGTATGTAAAACATAACAAGAAGTTGAGAGATAAAATGTGTGCACTTGAAAAAATTGAAGGAGATTGAATGAAGCTTTGAAATGTTTGAAATACAAAAATTTGGGCACACTAGGACTCATGTGCTAGTCTGGTTGTATCAGTCCCAGATCAGAGTTTCTGGTCTAGAGCAGGTTTTTGGTAAAATGGTATCTAAATCTGCAAGAACTTCGAAAAATTCCTATAAGGGGACTCAGACGCCACTTTTGGTGTATCAATCCCATTTTGCTTTTTTAGGAATTAAAAGTTCAAATTTATGCTCTAGTCTCTACTCTTTCCTTCCAAATTTATTTCTAGATCTAATACCATGAATTCATACATGTAGATGACTTTTTGTGAAGATAGAAACCTTGCTAATGAGGGGATAACTCTAGCAAATTTCTCCAATATTGTAACCTAATCTTCAAGGGATTTTGAGCTCCAAGAAACCTAGATCTTCAATCACACATGTAGAGAAGGAGAAACTTGTTGATTGATAGTGAGTAGGGTTTTTCCTTGGTCAAAACCATTTTAGGTAATGTTATGCCTTGCATAACCACCCCATTTTATTCAGGAACAAAATGGTTCCCCCTTGGTTTTTTCCCTTTGGCCTTTGATTTTCTGCCTTAGGCATTTTCTTTTTTAAGTTCTGTAGGAGGTGGAACCAAAACCAATACCGGACTTGGAAATTCCTTCTAGGTTCTGGTCTTGTTCCATTCCCAGTTCCAGTTTCGGTTATGACTGTTCTTTGTCTTCTTCCTTTGTTCTTTCTCGGAGTCAGGTCCGGGTCCGATTTAGAATGTTGAAACTTGAAAAAGTTCCTCATTCGGGTCTCGTCCCAGGTCCAACTCTACTTTTCTCTCTCTTCTTTGTCGGCCTTTTTGTTGGTTTTTTTATGTCCTATGCCTTGGGTGTTTACGGCCCTGGGTGTCTTTTTCTTTTTGTTTTGGCAGGCCCGGAACCAGATCAAATTTTGAACTTGGAATTCCTTCCAAGTTTTTCTTTTCATTCTGTCCCTTGTCCCAGTTTTGCTGCTTTGGTTTTTCCTCGTGTCTTTTTCTTTTTGTTTCTAGTGGACTCAGAACCAGAACGGGAACTGAACCTTGAAACTTGAAAAAGTTTCTAGTTTGGGTTTCGTTCCGATCCCGATTTCGCGTGTTTCCTTCTTTCCTTTCTTTTTCTTCTTTTTTTTTTATTGCGGGGTGTTGTTCTTCCTCCCTTTCTCCTTCTTTTCATCTTTGTATTTTGTCAGAGGTGGGATCGGGATGGAATCCAAAATTGAAACTTTGAAGAATTTTCAATTTCAGATTTGGTTCTGCCCCCACCCCCATTGTGCTTCGCTCGAGGTAGGTTTTCGTTCTGACCTCATTGGCGTTTGTTTCTATCCTACGCATTTTGGGTTCTTTTGCGAACCCGGAGCCAGGACAGGGTATGAACTGGGAAGTTGTGATTATTTCCATGGCTCGTTCCCATCCCGACTCCGGTCTCGGTCCCGATTTTCTTTTGGCTCCGCCCCTGCCAGTTTCAAGGCGAGGGATGTTGTTTCTAGGTTGTATTTTGTCCTGATCCCAGTTCTGCTGGGATTCATCCAATTTTAGCCTCTCATCCAATTTTAGTTTTGGTCCCGGTTCCACCAATTTTAAAGAGAGGTATGTTCCTTTTTCAGTTTTGGTTCCACCTCCACTGGAGCTGTGTTTCTTTTTGATAAAATTAAAGATATGATTAATAATGATATATTTTATTACCTTCGAGAACTGATGGAGGGATCTGTTTTGTAGGATTGAGTTATTATCTGAAGGTACCTCTCAAGGAAGTATCAGTGACTGAAGGAAGTCTCAGCAACATGAAGGAGGCTCACCAAGAGATAAGTGAGCTCAGCAAGATGTCTCACCGATGGGGTGAACTCTTGCCAAAGTAAGGCGGTAGCAGTGAAACAAAATGGGCTCGACGGGGAGAAAACAAAAGGGTCAGCATGATATCTCCCTGACCATGGAAGGTCACGTCGAAATGAAAAGAAGTTGGCGCAAGAGGGTCCCACCGATAAAGTATGCCTTCGAGGAGACTAGATGTATTCGGTGTGGTGTCTAAGTGACTCAGAAATGTCTCACCGAAGTAAATGAGTCTGGCAAGAGTAAAGAGAATTTGACAAAACGAGCGAGCTCAGGGAGACTCTGAGCAAAAGGATCAGGGTCAATAAGATGTCTTGTCGACCCGATGATGTCTCAATGACAATGAGGAAGCTTGGCGAGAGTGAAAGAAATCGGCGAAAGGTCCTGCCAATACAAAAGAGTCTTGGCGACATACAAGGGAGTCACCATAAGTCTTGCTGACAAAGGTTCCCCAAGGGTTTTCAGGGAAGATTTAGACCCTCGATGGGAAGTCTAGGTGACTACAGAGAGCTTCACTGAAGCAAGAGGAGCCTCAGGCTGGAGGATAAGGAGGATGTCGTGGAGACTCCAAAAGAAAACAAAAGCTTCGCCATGAGGTCACGAGGACAAGTGATAGTCTCCCCGACATGAAAGATGAGCTCGCCAATGGATCCTAGGGTTTGCTATGATGTCCTACCGACTAGCGATTGTCATGTCGATAACTGTTGAAGGATGAGATCATATTGGGGAGACACCGATGGTGTCTCATTGACATGCAATACTATTCAGACCATTTTGAACACCTGATGGAGTTCATGTGGCGTATGCCCGACTAACCAAAAGGAGCCAAAAGAATGACTCATCGGTCCCTTTGACCGATTGACTACTCCTGCGAGGGAAGATCAACAGAATGCAAATCAGATGGATTCTTTCTGAGAACAAATGACAATGAGTTGGCTCAGGTGAAATATCTAGATCTACAAGTAGGCCCGATGATGCTTCCAAAGAATGATTAGCATGCCGAAGGGGTCCAGAACATGAAGAAGTCCAAAAGAAGGGCAAACAAACTATGAGTCATAGGGATAGTTGTGGCGACCATTGACAGAGGTAGCTTGACATTAATGGTGATATTTTAGGACATTTAAAGCAACCCCGCTAGAGTTCAAAGATGGACACAGAGACAAAATAATTAATGTTGCAGCAGCAAAAGATCTATAGGTCTTTTCTAGAACAATCTTCCAGGAATATGGATGGCAGGGACTCACATTTAATACAGGACCGACTCTCCCCAAAAGATCTGGACGCCGACCCTCTTGCAACCGATAAAAGATATTTTTGTAAACCCTAAAATAGGGGACAGTGCATCCTTTTGGGTACATTTTGTATATAAGGCATTCTTGCCTCTTTGTAAAGGTTAGAACTTCCAAGTTAGAAAGTGGTAGACAAAGAACTTCTAGTTAGTAGTTAGTAGAATAGGAATAGAGGGGATAGAAGCTAATCCTGATTCTTTGTAATAGGAGCTTCTTTTGTCTTCTTGGAGTAGGAGTTTGATTCAAAATAGTCTAATGTATCTTTCAGTTTCCTTAGTGTAAATGGGAACAATTTGAAATCACAGATTTTTTGTACACTAGTGATTGTGCCAGCTTTGTAAATGTTGCTTATTTGTTTCACTAATAGTAGAAGCAACCAGATTAAAGTCTATTTCATGTTGTGTTTTAGAATGGTGTTTGTCTTGAGTTGATCATTTGATTTGAGAAGCTTTCAAGGAATGAAGTTTGGTTTTTATGTTTCATTTAAATGGTGACTTATAATCTGCTGTTGAAATCAGCACTGTGAATGAATGGAACTATGTGTTAGTCACAAGTTAATTTTGTTCTGCAGTTTTAGTTAGGAGTTCCTTGGAAGGTGACAGGTCTAGTTAATTCAATTGAAGTATCATTCTTTTATGTTCCAAAGCCTTGATCCATCTTTTTCTATTTATTTAAAACCCCAGTTAGAGTAGGTTTAAATTTATGTTTAACCCAAAACAATCCAAAAGCTCAACAGCAATAGGCCCCTTGAATATTACTGTTACATTTGCCACTGAGTAACATCAGCACAGTTGAGACCCAACTACAAAGACCTTGGGAGCTAAGGCATCCATGTGTTGCCTTTCTCTTTCAGGAGAAGCAAAATAGCAATATTCTGCTTGCATTGTTGTGGTGCCAAAATCACCATCAATAGGAACTAGCACTAGAAGGAGGGCTTATGAGTAATTTTGGATCGTTGTGAGTTGGAGTGGGCTAGGTCTTTGAAAACCCAGCTCTAATGGGTAGCCCTTTGTATATGCCAAGACTTGTCCATGAAATCCCTAGTTATCTATATGATAGGCTTCCTTTATTCTTCCCTAACAATGGGAAAAATGCTTCTGAACATGTTGGAATTTGCAGTTGTATATTCATTTCTCTCTAGATTGAGCATCAGGATATCATCTGCCAGTTATTTGTCAAAACAATGCAAGGTACATCAAGGCAATGGTATGATAATCTTCCACTAGATTCTATTTGTTCATGGATAGAATTTAAAATATCATTTTTAGATCAGTTTGATCCTTATGCACATGCACTACACCCACTACATGAATTTTTAGCAATGAAAAGAATACCATTTGAACTCATTTATCAATTTAATCATAGATTTTTGTTTATGTACCAAAGGGTTCAATCTTTAGGTTTGGTTGTAGATGATTATATGCTCATAGAACATTATTATTGGGGTTTAAACCCTTCATTTGCAAGCAAGGTTAGATGTTGCAGTGAAGCTACATCCTTGCATGATGCATTAAAAAAGGCTCTCTTATTGGCACAGTTCAGAGGTGATACTAGGAATTTAGATAGCCTAACTCAGGGTTATAATCCTCTGGTGCTTGCAAGCTGCCATCATCCGGAGCCTTATGCCACTTCACCCGCCATCTCTACCCAAGTGCAATCATTCTCACCAAGCAGCTGCAACCATCCTAACATCCAAAGCACCACATGTTCCAACACCATCCGTACCCAGGTCAATCGCACACAAGACCATTGGGAGAACTCATCCCTACAAAATCCAATTACAAAGTCAAGTACTCCACTTTCCAATGAGGTTGTGACCATATCATCTCTTTTCAGTCATCTTCCAAAGCATAGTCCATTACATCAAAATGAGGTTCTAGGTGAAACATCTGATGTGCCAGAATATAATTTTGATGACTTGTTTGGTAAAAGGCATGAAATGGATGTAAATCCAGAGCATAATGAAAATCTTAATATAGAAGCTAGCTTTGTTGAAAATGCTAGTACTAACGATGGCTTTGAAGGAGCTAAGGGAAACTCTACTGATCAAGATGATAATCAAGGTGATGAGGAATGGATAAAAGAACATGGTTCATGCTAGATTGATATCCCTCTTATGCAAAATTGAATAAGGGATAAATTAGAGGAGTTGGGAGATCTGAAATTATCATAACTTATTGGGCCAAGTGGATGTAGGATACATCGAACTGATCAACACTCTCAGATGGATTGGCATGTCTTCCTAGGAAGGATGGATTTTTACTTCAAGAAAATGATCATTGTTGAAGGAATACTTATGGAGGATCCTTGGAGTACCTATCCCCCCAATGAATAGGATGAAACAACTGGCACGTATGAAAATGATAATCAGTTCATCCAAAATGATGAGAGTGACTCTGTGAGGAGATTCAATTCTTCCCTTTCTTTTGATGACCCTGATCCTTGCAATGAGATGGATTCAACAACTGATGAAACTCCTCTACCTAGTGCAGACTTGATAGAAGTGGTGGTCAATGAGGAAGAAACACACCTTGATCAGTTAGTGCAAGAGGATGACTCTGCTGATTTAAGTAGTGGACGGAGTGGAACAGACAGCATGCTTCAAGACAAGATTGCTAATGAAACTGGTGGTCAAAGTCAAGGACTTAAATGCCAACATGAAATTTTGAGGGGAGAAAATCAACTAGATGTGTAGATCAGTCAATTGTTCCCTGAAGAAATTCATGATAAAGTACATTTGGATGAAGTGGAGGAATGCCAAGAAAGCAACCACGAGGAATTTGAATTGAGAAAGTGCTTTCTTAACTTTGTCCCCGTGTGTTCAAATGAGTTCAAAGAAGATCCTTTTTCACCATGTGCCAGTATCCCTAACATCAATGATGATAAGCTAGAGGTAGATTCTCAAACCCTTGGGGATGACATGTTTCAAGAGGACGTTGAAAGTGAGGATTCATCTCAAGAAATTTAGAACATTTTTGACTTCGTGCCTGAGATGAATACAGAGATGCTAGTGAGTGAATATCCTAACTGCAAGACAAACCTTGATTTAGTGGTGTTCCATGAGCTAAGACCTCGTGAGGAGGAGATCATACAACACAAGCCTGCATCGGTAACCAGCAATCCTCTGAATCAGGTGGTGTCTTTTCATTATCCTCTATGTTTTAATAATTTTCAGTTTGATTATGGCGTAGAGGATAGTAAAACTTGTTTGTGGGTAAATCATGGAAAAATTGAGAACCCACAACTGATAATATTTCAACCTTTATGCCTCATAATGAACTTATTGCACACAAACTTCATATTTCTGAGTATAAAAATAAATTTTCTAGGTTTAGAACTATGCCTAGTAAGTTAAGATTGTTGCACATAATGAAAAATCAGTCAAGTCAATGTACAATTTTTTTTTACAGTCTTGTGTTTGCAAAGTTTAGCTCTGGAGTTAGTTTAGGGATACACTAGGTTAGTGTTAGTTTTGCGTTTAGTTATTTTTCTTTTGTTCTATTGTTTTCCTTTTCTTTTTCTTTTTGTTTTTGTAAATAGTTTGTTTCCCTGTTTGTGAATATTCTATTTGTTTGTAAATAGTTGGTTGTTTGTTGGTTCGTCCTTTTCTTTTTGTCTTTTTGTTTCCCTTGCTCTCTTTGCTTTCTGTCTTTTTTGTTCTTTTGGAGTTTATCTGTTTCTTTCCATCTTTGAAATGGTGGTTGTTATCTGAAGCATACTTTGGTCATTTGGAGAGAAATGGTTTAGATATTTTTAGGTTTGCTGATTGGGTGATTTTGTCCTAAACTTTTGTTTCATGCTTGTTGTCAATCAAAGTTGTGGAAGGTCTTGAAAATAAGGTGCCAAGTAAATTCCTTTCATTAGCTTTCCCTGAATCTTTCACAAATCACCAAAATCATCTCCTCTTCTAGTGGTATATTTGTCTTAGGATGATAGTGTTGTAAGATTTGAGTGAAAAATCCAATTGTCCAAGTGCTGTTATGAGGTCCATGGTAGTTTTTAACCCAGATTAGATATTAAACATCTGACATATTGAGAAAAAGATAATTAAATGAAATATCTCAAATTCCAAAAGAAAAAGAAAAGACTTATCAAAAGAAAAAGAGGATTCAATACGAATGGGTGATTCTAGTATCTCTACCGGGGCTATGGATGCCTGACTGGCAGTAGAGCAATGTTGTGAGAAAACTAGAGGTATCTTCATTGAGTCTATGGACACCTGACTGGCAGCAGAGCAATGCACAGGATATCATTGCACAACAGCCAAATGAAATCAACTCATGTAGTTTAAATCTTGCACATTGTTATCCAAAAGATGAGGAAAAATTCATGAGAGAGTGATGCACTATCAAGCACACACATTGATTCAAGGGGCAGCCATTGATTGACTTACATTTGAGATTCTAGCTCTACCTTGTTTTGTTATAACTGACCCAATTAGAGTTGTGATGTTCATGAACTAGGAGTTTTGGGTAGCTGAATCCTTTAGATTCATGGAAATGGTTAAACCATTTTCCCAGCTCAGTCGCCATTTGTTATGCCTTGCATAACCACCCCATTTTATTTTGGAACAATATGGGTCCCCCTTTGTTTTTTCCCTTTGGCCTTTGGTTTTCTGTCTTAGGAATTTTCTTTTTTAAGTTCTGTCGGAGGTGGAACCGGAACCAATACCGGACTTGGAAATTCCTTCCAGGTTCTGGTCTTGTTCCGTTCCTGGTTCTGGTTCTAGTTCCAACTGTTCTTTGTCTTCTTCCTTTGTTCTTTCTCAAAGTCGGGTCTAGTCTAATTCAAAATGTTGAAACTTGAAAAAGTTCCTCGTTCGGGTCCCGTCCCGGGTCTGACTCAGCTTTTCTCTCTTCTTTGTCGGCCTTTTTGTTGGTTTTTTGTGTCCTATGCCTTGGGTGTTTGCGGCCCTAGGTTTCTTTTTGTTTTTGTTTTGGTGGGCCCAGAACTGGATCGGATTCCAAACTTGGAATTCCTTCCAAGTTTTTCTTTTCGTTCTGTCCATGCTCCTAGTTCTGTCGCTTTGGTTTTTCCTCCTTGTGTCTTTTTCTTTTTGTTTTCGATGGACTCAGAACCGAAATAGGAATCGAACCTTGAAACTTGAAAAAAATTTTGGTATGGGTTTCATTCCAATCCCAATTCCGCGTGTTTCCTTGTTTCCTTTCTTTTTCTTCTTTTTGTTTTGTCGCGGGGTGTTGTTCTTCCTCCCTTTCTCCTTCTTTTCATCTTTGTATTTTTTCGAAGGCGGGATCGGGATGGAATCCGAAATTGAAACTTTGAAGAAGTTTCAATTTTGGATTTGGTTCCACCTTCGCCCCCATTGTGCTTCATCCAAGGTTGGTTTTCATTCCGACCCCGTTGGCGTTTGTTTCTATCCTACACATTTTGGGTTCTTTCGCAAACCCGGAGATGGGATGGGGTATGAACTAGGAAGTTGTGATTATTTCCATGGCTCGTTCCCATCCCAACTCCAGTCCCAGTCTCAATTTTCTTTTGGCTCCACCCCCACCAGTTTCAAGGTGAGGGATGTTGTTTCTGGGTCGTATTTTGTCCTGATCTCGGTTCTGCCGAGATTCGTCCAATTTTACCCTCTCATCCCGTTTTAGTTTTGGTCCTAGTTTCACCAGTTTTAAAGAGAGGTATGTTCCCATTTTAGTTTTGGTTCTGCCTCAATTGGAGCTATGTTTCATTTTGATAAAATTAAAGATATGATTAATAATGATATATTTTATTACCTTTGAGAACTAATGGAGGGATCTGTTTTGCAGGATTGAGTTATAATCTGAAGATACCTCTCAAGGAAGTCTCAGCAACTAAAGGAATTCTTAGCGACATGAAGGAGGCTCATCGAGAGACAAGTGAGCTCAACAAGATGTCTCACCGATGGGGCTTGCCGAAGTAAGGTGGTAGCGGCAAAACAGAATGGGCTCAAAGGGGAGAAAACAAAAGGGTTGTCATGATATCTCCCCGACCATGGAAGGTCATGCTGAAATGAAAAGAAGCTGGGGTAAGAGGGTCCCACCAATAAAGTATGCCTTCAGGGAGACTAGATGTATTCGACGTGGAGTATGAGCGACTTAGAAATGTCTCACCGAAGTAAATGAGTCTGGCAAGAGTAAAGAGAATTCAGGGAAACGAGCGAGCTTGGGGAGACTCTGAGTAGAAGGATCGGGGTCAGTAAGATGTCTTGCTGACCCGATAGTGTCTCAATGACAATTAGGAAGCTCGGTGAGAGTGAAAGAAATTAGTGAAAGGTCTTTCCAATACAAAAGAGTCTTGGCGACATACAAGGGAGTCGCCATAAGTCTTGCCGACACAGGTTCCCCAAGGGTTTTCGGGGAAGATTTAGACCCTTGCTGGGAAGTCTGGGTGACTATGGAGAGCTACACCGAAGCAAGAGGAGCCCAAGCCCAGAGGATAAGGAGGATGTCAGGGAGACTCCAAAAGAAAACAAAAGCTTCACCCTAAGGTCACAACGACAAGCGATAGTCTCCCCGACATGAAAGATGAGCTCACCAATGGATCCTAGGGTTCGCTATCATGTCCTACCGACTAGAAATTGTCATGATGATAACTATTGAAGGATGAGATCATATCGGGGAGACACCGATGGTGTCTCATCGACATGTGATACTATTTAGACCATTTTGACTGCCTGATGGAGTTTGCGTGGCGTATGCCCGACCAACCAAAAGGAGCCAAAAGAATGACTCATCGGTCCCTTTGACCGATTGACTACTCCTACGAGGGATGATCAACAGAATGCAAATAAGATGGATTCTTTCTGAGAACAGATGACAATGAGTCGGCTCGGGTGAAATATCCTGATCTACAAGCAGGCCCGATGATGCTTCCAAAGAACGGTCAACATACCGAAGGGGTCCAGAATGCGAAGAAGGCCAGAAGAAGGGCAAACAAACTATGAGTCATAGGGACAGCTATGGCGACCACTGACAAAGGTAGCTTAACATTAATGGTGATATTTTAGGACATTCAAAGCAGCCTTGCTAGAGTTCAAAGATGGACATAGAGATAGAATAATTAATGGTGTGGTAGCAAAAGATCTACAGGTCTTTTCCGAAACAATCTTCCAGGAATATGGACAGCAGGGACTCACATTTAATACAGGACCAACTCTCCCCAAAAGATCTAGATGTCAACCCTCTTGCAACTAACAGAAGATATTTATGTAAACCCTAAAATAGGGGACATCGCATCTTTTGGGTACATTCTGTATATAAAGCATTCTTGCCTCTTTGTAAAGGTTAGAACTTCCAAGTTAGAAAGTGGTAGACAAAGAAGTAGAATAGGAATAGAGGGGATAGAAGCTAATCCTGATTCTTTGTAATAGGAGCTTCTTTTGTCTTCTTGGAGTAGTAGTTTGATTCAGAATAGTCTAATGTATCTTTCAGTTTCTTTAGTGTAAATGGGAACAATTTGAAATCACATATTTTCTATACACTGGTGATTGTGCCAGCTTTGTAAATGTTGCTTATCTATTTCACTAACAGTAGAAGCAACCAAATTAAAATCTATTTCATGTTGTGTTTCAGAATGGTGTTTGTCTTGAGTTGATCATTTGATTTGAGAATCTTTCAAGGAATGAAGTTTGGTTTTTATGTTTCATTTAAATGGTGACTTCCAATCTGATGTTGAAATCAGCACTGTGAATGAATGGAACTGTGTGTTAGTCACAAGTTAATTTTGTTCTGCAATTTTAGTTAGGAGTTCCTTGGAAGGTGACAAGTTTGGTTAATTTAGTTGAAGTATCATTCTTTTCTGTTCCAAAGCCCTGATCCATCTTTTTCTATTTATTTAAAACCCCAGTTAGAGTAGGTTTAAATTTATGTTTAACCCAAAACAATCCAAAAGCTCAACACTAACAGGCCCCTTGAATATTACTATTACATTGGATACTGGGTAACATCAGCACAGTTGAGACCCAACAACAAATACCTTGGGAGCTAAGGCATCCATGTGTTTCCTTTCTCTTTTAGGAGAAGCAGAATAGCAATATTCTGCTTGCATTGTTGTGGTGCCAAAATCGCCATCAATAGGTAATTAAACTAAATGATGAGATAATGAAATAAGGACATGAAACTTGGAAATATGGAACATGAAACATGAAAAATGATACCTTGAATGATGTCTTGTAAATCTGCAATCTAACATGAAATGGCTATGAAGGATGTAGATGTAGATCTTGGGATAAGTGTAGAACAATTCTTGACCTTGGATCTTGAATGAAACATCAAAACACTAGCTCAATAACATGCTTGATGCTTTATGATCTTGACATGATGATGGATCTTGAATTGCTACAACAATTGATGAAGAAATTTCCCCTTGAATTTCTTAGAAATGATCTTGTAACTCTCTTGATGCTCTTGTGAAGTCTTGGAATGCCTGACTCTTGAGTGCTTGACTTGATATCATGAATGCTTAATGAAATAATGATTTGAGAGCTCATTTATATAGACAATCCATCTAATATCCCATTTATTAGATCCCACAGGCTGACATTCATGAAATTTGATCTTAAAACCCAAATTTCTTGCTCAA
This sequence comes from Sequoia sempervirens, assembly GCA_007258455.2. Lineage (NCBI taxonomy): Eukaryota > Viridiplantae > Streptophyta > Pinopsida > Cupressales > Cupressaceae > Sequoia > Sequoia sempervirens. The sequence goes on along the minus strand of VDFB02168118.1, from coordinate 122,033,705 downwards.
AACCATAAAAAGAGGCCAAATGAGACTCATACACCACACTTGGCATATGGGTCCCACCTGGGTGGGACTCATACTCCCAAGGTGGCATATGGGTCCCACAAGGCCTTTTTAGGTGGAAAAAGTGTCAGGGTGTTAAGAAATTAAGTTTATTTGATGTCTGTGTCAAGATTTTGGTTAAAATATACCTCAAGATGCACAATATAGGGTATTAGGGGAATATTAATGATGGTATTAAGGTCATATATGTAAGAGGGCCCAAAATTCAATGTGAAAGTGTATATAAATATACTTTACAACATCAAATTAAGGCATAAATAGGTCTTTTTAGCTTAAAAGGGTCCTAAATCCAATGTGAATGTGTACAACACATTACAACACTAGATTAAGGCACCATTAGGTTCAAGGGCCCTAAATTTAATGTGAAGGTGTAAATAAATACACTTTAAATCAAGGAAAATTTAGGTTTACTCAACTGAAAAGGGCCCTAAATCCAATGTGGATGTGTAAAACACATTACAACACTAGATTAAGGTGACATTAAGTCCACTTTATCATTAATTATTCCCAAATTAAATGAAATTGTACCATCTCCAAGGGCGTACAATTTCTGTTGTTACACATGCTTTTAGTTTACACATGCCAAAATTAGTTAGTCCCTTTCACCAACAATGCAAGGTACACTATCATAATTAATATAGATTTCTGAAAAGCTTTAATTATGTCTTTCATATTAACTTATGCATGTGAAATATTCATATCATTAATTTCCATATTATCCAATGAGGTCACTTCAATAATTAAGTTGGGGGGAGGGTACAACTGTACAACTCAGCCAATTTTTTTGAAATCTACCACCCAAATCAAATGCAATAGATAGACACGACATGCAAAACCCTCCTAAAATTACATCTAATTTTTGTTGATATTTCCAATTTCCAATAATAAACCCTAAGAAATTGAGTTAATTTCAACCTAGAGTTAAACCTAGAACCTATTTGTGAGCTCAAGTTAAGTTGATACTAGAACGGGAGTTGTAGTTATGGAATGATAGTGAAAAAGCATGAAGAAATAGCAGAAAGGAGAAGGGTTTTGAATTTGGTGGAGTGGAATTAAGTTGAATTTTCAAGGTTAAAAATATTGAACAAAGAGAAGAAATCCATAATGGGGGGAAATGTTATCAAAAGAGAGTCATCAACTCACAATAAAATACTGGAATATGAAATGGTCTTACCTATTTTTACCAGAGTTGGCTAGCTTGACTATTTCTTGAAACTAAAAGAATTCAAAAATGATATAGAAATAATGTTTTCATCCACACTAGAACATGATGAATTAATGGTGAATTAATGGTGAAAGGACTACCAGTGGTTGCATATGAGGTCGCCATAGCATAATTTTTTGGGTTACCTAGAACTGGAGCAGAGTTTCTAGTATGTGTTGATGCAGTTGCAGCTAGAGAGGAATTCTATGAACAAGGAGAGAATCTGGACTCATCTTCACAAGGTACAAAGAGACTCTCTCATCTATGGTTTTAGGATAATTACACTTCCTATTTTTCTATATATCTTACTTGTGATGATAGGAAAAATATTCTATATACAGTACATTTTAAATTGCTTAGTTACCTTCAACACAATAGGCTGGTAAATGTGCCAAATTTCCTTTATAACATGTTGAAAAGAATGGAATCATAATATCAAAGGAAATAGAGTGAAACTAATTTATCACACCACTATTTGATTTCCATTTTGGTGAAAAGAAGCTTAAGAATTTAGTACCCACAAGTAGATTGGGAAGATTTTAAGAAATGTGAAGATATTAATAGTTTACTGGAGGCACTTGTAGTGCCTAAGACTTTAGAGCCATAGGATGAACCTCTATGAAAAAGTCTCTATGCCTCAACTATGGCTTCACCTACCCATAGCTAAGGTGAGCCAAAGGAGCATAATGACCCAAAGTCTATATCACCAATAGTGGAAGAAATTTCATCCTCTTCAAAACCACCAAAAATAAGACTAGAAGTAGTACATCCACTACACCCACACCTTCTAAAAAAGAAAAGAAGAAGAAGGATGTTGCAAAGGAAAACCCTACACCTAGATGCTCAGGAAGATTAAGGAAACAAGGTATTATGAGGGGGAGTATGGAGAAACCTAGGGAAGAGGAAAAAGGAAAAGAACAATAGAAGGAAGATATCATGTTAGTAGAAAAATACTCTGAAGCAAATAGAAATATCCCTGGTAATGTAAATACACCTATGAAAAGGAATATATACATGTCTACTACTTCTAATTTAGAATTGGAAGATGTGTTTGTTGTTATGAAAACACAAAAGAAAACCATGGAAAATTCTACCTATGAGGAATATAAAGGGGGAGGTAATGAGAAATTTATGGAAATAGAAGAAATGTATATAAAGGAAAGAAATGTTTGGAAGGAACTCCAAGAAGCCTTGGACAAAATCAAACATTTGAAAGAGCTAGTATAGAACTATGAAAAAAAAGATAAGGAATGGGAAATAAAAATATAAGAAATGGAAGAAAATTGCAAACATATGACCATGGTACTAAACTTGATTTGTTGGCACAATTGGCCATAACTAAGACTGGGGATGGAGAACTAGTAGTACCAGATTAGAGATCCCCTCACATAAGAACTCCAATTCACCATACAACTTTGTCACTTGGTTATCAGTTATGGAGAGTGACTAATGAGTTTGCACATGAAAATGAAAAGTGGAAGAAAGAAAATAAATTTTGATTGAAGAACATGCTAAGGAGATGGAAAAGAAAGATATGGAATTAAGGAAATCAAAAGTTAGGTTGGAAGAAGTGGCTAAGAAAGCTACATAAATCATAAGATGCAGAACTCCAACAAGGACATATGCATTATTTCTACAAGAAAGATTTCTAAGTTTTTCAGTTCAATAGGCTAATTAGTAATCAATCAATTGGGATGAGTAGGCAGTTTGATTTTTTTAATATTTTTGATGATTCTACACTTGAGGACCAAAATCAATTGTGTAAATACTATTTAAACAACTATGTGGTGCCAGATGAAACATAATTGAATCCTCTAATATTTGTAGGGGATCTCCAGGTAAGGGCACTAGCATCTTATTACATAAATTAATAAATCAGGGGGCAAATAATGGGAGAATATGAGGAGAGGGAGAAATCAATTGCTCTCCCCATAAGGAAAGAAATTAAAAACCCTGATGTAGTCATAGAAGAATGGTTGAAACTCTTGGATCATAAGGGTGTGGGAAAGAAAATTATGAAACTAAGGACAACTTACAAAAGAATGCAAACATTAGCTATGGGTTTGGGTCAAAAATTCTATAGTTATATGCAGAAGCAGGTGGAATAGCTTGACCCCAAAATTATAGAGAAAGGAACCTCATTCCATGTATAATTTCACCACCATGCTTGAAAGGTTACACAAGTAGATGACAATTAGTGTTGACATAGGGATTTACTAGGTACCACTCACATTTCACCCACCTAGATGCTACTCTAACTAGTTCCATATTGGACCAGAGAGAGGTGAGGAATGTGAGAGAGTTGGGAACACCAGAATGAGGCAACTTGTAGCTTACAAGGGTTTCTACTTGAAACAAATCTAGGGAGTTGATGTTGTTATGGACCTAAGGAAGATCACCTTGCAATAAAACCTATACGGGCTAGTGTTTTGCTTGAGGACAAGCAAAAGTATAGTTGGGGGGAATGATGGGTTCCTTTATTAGCCTATTTTTTGTTAATTGTATGCATACTTTCATACACTTTAGATATACCTTTCAAACACTACTCCCATATAATACTATCTTTTCATACTTATTATACAGTCTTGGACTTAAATCATGATAATGGAAATATGGCTATGACATAGTAGTATTGCATGGTTTATATGTGAGTATGTATGAAATGTGGATGGAATTATGTGTTTAATTATGGTAGTTAGCTTTGTGCACATGTTTTGTGGATTAACCTTTTTGCATCCAAAGAGAAATTGTAACCCTTAGCAACTAAATTTGTAACCCGTAGCAAAAGAAAGACTAGGACAACAAAACAGGGGAAGTGCCAGATCAAACTAAATGCAATAGTTATTGAATGAAGACACCTAATGGAGTTGAAATTTCATCATTATGACAAGTTAATAAAGTGTTGGAGAAGAACTCTTTTGTCAATAGGATTCTGCATAACTGTTTGTGTGTTTTACATGAAAATCTATTTTATAGAGTTTAAGATCTATTAGGATTCTTCTTTCTTTTCAGTTATAGTTTGAACAATTCAATATTAACTATATGTTATGATATTTAGGAGTGAAAGTTAATGATTGTAGTTAGTTGTTGCTTAGAATAAGACTCCCCTGTGCTTGTATATAGCTGGTGGTTGAGTCGTTAGTTAAGTTAGTTGATTTTAGTATTATGTTATCAATTATTTTTCAAGTTATCTACATACATGATGGTTATTCAAATAATTTTCATTAAATACAATCTGTGAAGAATATTTTGTATAATATTTTGTGATATGCAATGAATGAAGTTCATTTTTTCATGGATGCATAGAATCTTATAGTTAGATTTAGTTTTAGTTAAGTGATGTAATGATAGAAATTGACCCCCTTCATGGAGATAGGTCAATTTCTCATTTAATCTCGACCTATTTTAGTATATTTACATTAATTACCCCTTCAAATCATCATTTATATGCCCCTAAGACCCATTATTTCGGATCTTGAGGCTCATTTCACCTAAAAATCCCATAAAATCACTTAAAACATTGAAAATCCCAAAACCCACCTCAAGAAGCTAAGGTGGGACCCATTCGCCACCTTGGGTGAAAGAGTCCCCTTAGGTGGGACCCATTCACCAAGGGTGGCAAATGAGTCCCATTTGGGGTATTTTTCAATTTTGAGTGGGAAATTCACCATTTTAATTCAAATTTGTAGTGGGTTTTGGCCTTTGAGATCTAAATAATGGTCAATTAAGTGTCAATGCCTATAAAATCAAGTTTCTAAGTCATTTTTATCAATCTAAGCAATTTGAGCAAGCATTTTCAAGAGAAAATTCAAGAGTCAAGTGTTGAGAATCTTTCACAAGAGCATTCAAGTTTCAAGAGCAAGCAAAGTTGAAGCTTTGGAGCAACATTAAATAATTTTTGTGGGTCTTCAAGCTCACTTTCATTCAAGATCTAGCATTTTTAAGGGTTGATCATGGTTTTCTATGGTGAATCATGAAGAATTCTAGTTTGGGGAGATGTAAATATCCATCAATCCAAGCCTAATGACTTGTTTTCTAAGTGACTCCTATTAGAATTCAACATGCTCTGATATCATGTTGAAATAATGGATGTTGAATCATCCAATGAAGTTGTGCACACTTCAAAGGATCTTCCCAAGAGAAATTACACCACATAGAAAGTGTTGCAACTAAGGGTTGCAAAGAGAGATTACTATTGATCTACAACATTATATCATAGATTGATATTTGATTGATATGATACAAATGAACAAGTTCCTGATTATATAGGCAGAGAGAAAACCTAAAATGCATGAGATGTTGCCATGTGTCATGATCTAACAACATGTGACAACATGTGAACCCTATTTAGGAAATTATTAAATGTTGAGATAAGTTCTAGAAGGAAAACTCATCTTCTAGAAGGAATCTTATCCCTACAAACAAGGAAGGGGACATTACCCATTATTAAATGATTTATTAAAAATGCAACCTAGGACTAAATGATATATGACCTAAGTTAACTTATGCTAGTGTAATAATTAATTTAATTACACTAACAATTCCATCTTCCATTGTCACTCTACTTTCAACCTAAGGAAGGTTTATGCATCATTGAGATTCATTTGAGGTGATTAGAGATCTCCTAAAGTGAGTCCCGCATCATTCAAGTTTCATTCATGCACCTTTTTCTTGCACATTAGAATATGATTACATCATGTTTATGATTTTTTAGTCTTAAACACACTTAAGGCTAGGGTTTTCATGCACATTTCATTATTCCCATCAAGGTTTAATTACCAAACTAGGGCTTTGACCAAGGAAAACCCCCCATAAGCAAATCAAGTCTTTTTTTTTTTTTTGCAGGTATTTTGGTAGATTTGGATCTAGAACCTAGTTTGGAAGGAAAGAGCAAGTGTTGAAGTATAGATCAGAGTTTCCAATTCCCAAAAAAGTGGAATGGGACTGATTTTCCAAGAGTGGCAAATGATTCCCACTGTAGGTGTCTTTCAAATATGTTTGTAGATTCAGATACCCTTTTTCTCAAAATAGGTTCTTGTGCAAAATCCTTGATCTAGGACTGATTCACCTAGGTTGGAAAATGAGTCCCAGTTGGTCAAAAAGTCAACTTTTCAATGTTTTAGAGTTACTTCCAGTCACTTCCAAATTTCTAGGTGCACATCATTCATTTCATTTCTTTTTTGTTCTATTTTGTTGGAATTTCTAAGTCATTTTGTAGGTTTTTACATTCAATTAGGATTTTGCATTTCATCTTGCATTTTATTATCTTTTCCAAGTCTAAACTTGGTGGTGAACCCCTCATTAGATCATATTTAGCCCCTAGGATAACCCTCTTGCAAGATCTCTTTCTCCTTTGCATTGAGATCTCAAGGGTTATCCTTGAATGAAATTGGAAAAGTGGGTATGCTCTATGTTCAAAATCACATGATAGCATTTATACCACCTTTTCATCATTTCATTTTGGTGAACTTGCATTTAGAACACTAAATTTCTGATTTGGAGTCCATTTTCATCCTAGATTTGGCTTGCATTAACATTGCATTAGGATTTGCATTGGTTAATTTGCATTCTAGGGTTTCAAATTTTGCATTAGTGAAAGCTCATATAGCTTGCATTTTTGCATCTAATTTCATTGAAAATCATTCAAAATTTGCATTTGAATCTCAGGATCTAGATCATACAGCATAGAAATCATAAAAATAAACTAAAAATTTAGAAATTTTTGAAAAAAATCCCTACTGGGACTCATTCGCCATCCCAATCTAATCAGTCCCAATACAAATTTAGAACTACTTTTTATAGAGTTAAATTTCCTATTTTTAAGCTTTTGTTTGTTGTTATTGCTTTCCTATTTCAGTTTTTCTGCATTATGTTACATTCAAATAATTAGAAGTAATATATTTTACATTCATTGCAATTGTGGATAGAATTATATTTTTTCACTTTTCATCTTCAGCATTTAGATTAGATTACATTAGACATACATTAGAAAACAAAAACCAAAAACTTGAGACCCAACACCTAAGCCACTTGGAGAAAGTGTAGTTATTTGACTATGTCAAATCTCTCTTTCCAAGTTAACCTAACCCTCAAGCATTTTAGTAGCGATGACTTTGGCATGTTATCTATGAAGCCCTTGAGGATTTCATCTCACAAGGTTCATCCACTAAGGCTTGTCATGACAAACCAAAAGCAAGAGACGTTAATGTGATTCAACCTCAACTCATCCTTTACCCACCTTCACACAAACATCAACCTAAAAACAAATCTGAACTTATACTTTACCCACCTAAGAATAATTTTTGAAAACAACCGATTCATAATACTGTTGCTCATACATATAACACTAGAAACAATCTGCAACCAAAAAAACCAATGCCAACAACCTTACCTTTGCCCAACTCCATTTTTCCTAGTGCTCCTTGTTTTCCTCTGAATAATGGGAAGGAGTATGATCTTGTTGAACAACTTAAGAATACTCCTGCGAAGATATCCTTTTGGGACCTAATTCAGAATTCACCTAACTATTACACTATGCTTCAAACAGCCTTACAACAAGTTGTGATCCCTCCTAATACAAATGCAAACAATGTGGTAGCTCTAATGCAAGGAATGAATACAATTAATATAGACAATGCTTTTCCCTTAATTTTGATAATGGATTTTCCCTTAATGTGTGCAGTGTGAATCTCTTAGATAGGTTGTGTGTTGATAAATCAAAAATTGAACCTGACTCCTTATCAATTCAAGGTTTTGATGGTGTAGGAAAGCAACCACTCAGTGTGATTACTTTACCTATTATAGTTGGAAAGGCCACCTTACAAAATCCTATTCATGTTATGCCTCATGACCTTTCCTACAATCTCCTTTTAGGAAGACCTTAGATTCATGAGATGCATGTGGTGCCCTCGACTAGCCATTATATCATGAAATATGTCTATAACAACAAGGTTTACCAAGTTGAAATAGACCCCGAGCCTAAAAGTTTCTTACAAGTTGAAAAAGGAACACTAATATCTTTAAGCACATTAATTCTAACATCACACATAGAACCCATAGAGGAGGACAAGCAATAAATGGAAACAGTGACAAAATTATTAGATGATGATTGGGGATCCTTGGAATTCACACCTTCATTTATGGGATAATACATAATCACAAGAAATGAGGATGAAAAGAAAAAGCAACCAATGGTTATGTCAACATAGGATTTGGAAGAAAATTCACAACCATCTACCTCATCTACTCTTGAAGAAGATGCAAGTTATACAAGAAACTTTGATGAGATAGATTATCAACAACCACCAAACCCAAAAGAAATGGAAAGGCTTTATGGGAGAGGTTATGAACTTATGAAGTGGGTTATAGTGGAAAAGGATGTGGAAAGAAAGAACAAGCATTCTTGTTCTCATGGAACCTAACACAAAAGAAACAAAAAATGGTTTGGGATATTGTCCCTCTAAGATAACACAAGCAAGTAAAATACCTTCGTTAAATATCAACACCATCATGTGCAAACAAAAAATAAATCTCACCTTGAAACATCCTAAATTGTTTGATATGGATTCTGAACCATCATGGGAGTACTTTGAAGATGATGAAGCCTTGAAACAAATGCTAGGAATTTATGATAAACCATCTACTCCTCAAAAGAAAAAGGTTACATGTGCTATGATTGGCACCGGACAAAATGGAGAAAATAAAAGTGATGAAAGAGACATGTGTAATGAAGAATACAACCCTAAATTTCCAAAACCAAGTGCACTCCCTTTAGGAGATAAAGTGGATATAACAATGGACATCAGCGATACCAAGAAGGTGATTAAGATAGGAAAGTGCCTTGATGATGAAGAACAAGAGGAGACTATAACTTTACTTCATGACTTTCCTGAACTATTCGCTTGGACTTATTTGGATATTCCTTGCATTGATCCTAAGATAGTGACACACAACGTCATCCTCACTGAAAATGCCAAGCTTGTAAAACAAAATATTCAAAAAGTGAATCCTAAGATAGCATTGCTAGTTAAGGGAGAAATTGAAAAACTTTTGGAGGTTGGTTTCATAAAACCTATAGATTATTCTCCTTGGATCTCAAACATTGTTGCAGTCACAAAACCTGACAATTGTATTAGGATGTGTACAAATTTTCATGAATTGAATAAAGAATCTTTAAAAGATGACTTTCCCCTTCCTAATATTGACATGATGGTAGACTCAACTGCGAGACATGCTTTGTTGTCATTCATGGATGGATTTTCTAGATATAACCAAATCTTTATCAACCCTCAAGACCAGTACAAAACAATATTTATAAATGTTTGGGGAAGGTTTTTTTGGGTAATGATGTCCTTTGGATTGAAGAATGCAGGTGCCACATATCAACGAGCAGTGACATTGATATTTCATGATTACATACATAAGATTTTGGAAGACTATGTTGATGATATTCTAGCCAAATCTTTAACAAGACAAGACATTGTGAAGTTCCTCTAGAAAATATTTGAGCAAATGCAAAAATACGTGAGATTGAATCCAAAAAAGTGTTTCTTTGGTGTAGATAGTGGTAAAATCCTAGGTTTTATCGTATCTCATAGAGGAATCGAGGTGGACACAAAGAAAATTGATGCTATAATTAACATGCCACCTCCTAGAAACATATCTCAATTGTGTACATTACAAGGACAAACTCAAGCTATCCATCGTTTCATAGCATCTTTATTCGATCAAATGTAAGCATCTTTGTTTGAAGGATTACCTTGCAAATCCACTTATTTTACAGCCCACTATGCAAAACAAATTGTTCATCCTTTACATAGCAGCATCAACCCATGCTATTGCAGCATTGTTGGCTTAGCAAAATGAAAATGGTAAGGAACACCCTATTTACTACATTATCCAAACCTTGATAGATTATGAGAAGCAATACACAACAATAGAGAAACAATTTTTGGTCCTTGCATTTGCTACTAGTAAGTTTTGACATTACTTATTGAATATAGAAATACAGGTGATAACAAAATTTGAACCCCTAAAACATATTTTCAATAAAAAAGATTTATCAGGACAATTGGCTAAATGGGTTATGTTGTTCACTAATTTTGACCTTAAGTTTGTTTCACACAAACAAATCAAAGGACAAGCCTTGAATGACCAATTAACTGATGCTCTTTCCCCCCTAACATTACCTAATCAAGAAACATTCCCTAATGATAATGTGTTAACAATCCAAGAGTATGAAAAAGAATGGGAATTATATTTCGACAGATCAAAGTGTAGAATGGGCTTTGGTGTGAGAGTTATAATTGCTCCACCAGAGGAAAACCTATTCCCTTATCATATCAATTCATTTTCCTATGCACAAACAACACCATAGAATATGAAGCATTAATTATAGGATTATGTGCCGCATTAACACTAGGAGCTTGAGACATCAAAATATTTGGTGATTCCTAGTTAATCATTAAAAAAATCAATAGAACATATCAAGCAAAGCATGAAAAGTTTTCGAAATACAAAGACCTTACAATGAATCTATTAGAAAAAATTGATGTGTTTACCATTGATAACATCCCATAGAAAGATAATAGACATGCAGATGCAATGGAAAGAGTAGCTTCTCTAATATCCCCTCATGATCCCTCAAAAGACTTCATATTTTTCATCCATACAATTATGAAACCTTCAATTGAGCGTAAAACAAATGAAATATTAGCAATCACCACATAACACTCTAGCAAATGGTATGCAACAATATTTGATTATCTAAAAACTAGTACCTACCCTAAATCTACAACTATGAATACTTGGTGACACCTTCGAAGGCTTGCATCCAAGTATATAATTCTTGTTGATATCTTGTATTGAAGGTCCTTTGATGGTCTCCTTCTTAGGTTCCTTAAAAAATAAAAAAATCCCTATAGCTCTAGAAGAACCTCACTCAGGTGCTTGTGAAGGACATTTTGGAGGAAGATCACTAGTACAAAATCTAATCTGTATAAGCTACTATTGGAGAAAATGGAACAAGATTTCTTTGCATATGTTAAGAAGTGTCACAAATGTCAGGAACATAGAAAATTGATTCATGCTCCTACTTTTGATCTTTGTACACAAGTTCCTATTTGGCCTTTTTCAGTATGGACCCTTGACATCATTAGAAAAATTTCAACCCCTTCCTCTGTTGGACATACATTCATAATCACTACAACAGATTATTTCATGAAATGGGTAGAAGTTATTCATCTTTGATCAACAACTACTAATGTAATATGTCATTCAATATTGGAACACATTATTGCTTGCTTTAGACTTCCTTCCACCTTAATTTCAGACAATGGGACACCATTTAAGAATAAGGATGTGAAGAAGTTCTTAGAAATGTTCAACATACAACATCACTTTTCAAGGCCTTATTACCCACAATCTAATGCTCAAGTAGAGTCAACTAATCGAACACTTGAGAAAATCTTAAAGAAAACAGTAAAAAATGCAATAAAGATTGGCACATGCAACTAACATATGCATTCAAATGTTAGATCATCAACTGGACATACCCTTTATAACCTTGTCTATGGAACTAAGGTGATAATTCCCTTAGAGTAAGACATTCCTTCATTGAGAATCACTCTTCAAGGGATTATTGATGAAAATACTTATCAAGAACAATGATTGCATTAGCTGGAAATGTTTGACGAATAGCGCATTAATGCTCTTGAGCATCTCCAAGCTTACTCTAGAAGAATGCAACTTAGTTACAATGGTAACGCAATCCCTTGTTCCTTTAATAAAGGTGATTTGGTGTTATCCAAAAATTAGCGTAATGTTAATGCTGACATGATGGAAAATGGAAAGTTCATCCCTAATACATTAGGCCCTTACATAGTTAATGAAAATTATGGATCTAGAGCTTATGCATTAACATAAATGGATGGTACACCTCTCAAAGACCCTATTAATGCCACACATCTACACCGGTATTATGTCTAACCCCCTTGAATAGTGTGAATGGTAAAGCAATGGTGTTAGAGTTCCTAGATAATATTCTATGTGCTCTCACATTGCTTCATTCTTGGCAAACAGTTATTTGTGTGTATTGAATACTAAAGTGATTATTTAATTCATTTTTAAGTAATTACTTTAGGTTTCATGCTATTCAAGTTCATTTTTGTATTTTGTGTAAGATTAGATCCTTATATGCATTTAGTGTCCTTTAGTTAGATCATAGGTGCATTTAATCTAGCATAACCTACTGAATCACAAATATTGCATCTAAGAGAAACTAGAATGAGTTTTAATTAGATCACATAAAGCATGTTAAAGAATGGAGACATTCATTAAATAGTCTTACAAAGATTATTTAATTGATCACATTTCCATTTAACATTCAACACATAAACACAAGTAATAAAGTATCAAATACTCATATATATATATATATATCAAATTTTTGTGTACATTTCATCAATATATACAATACTAGTGAGGTCTATGACTGCTAGATCCATCGGGATCTAGTGCTCACATCTGTCTAGTGGCAGTACATTAGGAGACTATAACCCCCACACCTATCCAACGGCCTCTTGACGCTCCCCTACTATCTGATCTCTCTTTGCCTATAGTCTCGCTACCTTAGATTGTAGTCTCTTGAACTTTGTTGGAGTCTAAGATGACTGTGCATCCTGGGTAGTATCAGCTCGGTGGACGCACCTCTCCAGACTATCATACATTTCTCGTAGTGTGACATAAGGCCTAAAAAACTCTAGGTCTCACTCCACGATGGGAAAGAGCTCATAGTTTGAATCTATGGCCTCCTCGTACATTGATGGTGGCACTATCTTCACAACCACTTGATGGTAGAGATCTTGAAGGTCTCTCACAGCTCTTGGAAGATAGAAAACATAAACATAATTAGTACACATCATGATATATATACATCAAATTAAAGCATAAAAATAACTAAAATATCATCACCTAGCTCTCTGGCAGGCTATGAGAAATCAACCTCGTCATGTGTAGGGGGCATGGAGGACATACTAGCCACTCTGTGGTTGTGGATAATGGTGTATATTGCAACTACTACTTATGATCTAGTAACATGAAAATGGGATGCCTCTCCCCACTCATGCTCCACTGGGTCCTCATCTATTGTCTCACCACCCTCACTCATGGAATTTCCTCCTCCTCATCCTCCTCTTGGCCATCATAGTTAGGATCTGCATCCTCATCGCACTCCTTTTCTATCACATCTACAAATATGTCTACATCCCTATAGTGTGTCTTCGCGGCCTTATCCTCCACCTTGTCTCCCTCATCTAGGAGTGGTCCTACACTGCCTATCATCTCATCCACCAGGAATATAGGAGTCGATTGTGCTATTGACCACCACTCCTCATAGTCATCTATAGAACAAATGTCATCAGTGTAAGAGATTGGAGGCATATCAAGATCTGAATACTTAGAGTCACTGTAGAGAACATGATCAGTAGTGAATCATCTCAAATCACTAGGTCTCTAGGAACTCCATATTGACATCTTGAAAAAGGATCATGCCTTAGGTGCTATATGAATTTTCCCAAATTAGCGAATGACATGATCATAGTAGAAAGGTCATACTGTGTAGTTGTGTCTTCCAATCAAGAACCTATCCATCTGTAATCATCTCATTTGTCAAGTCTCATCCCACCACTATAGGACAAGTTGATAAGGTCTCCAAAGGATCTCATCCTCCTCTAGTCAGTCAAAGTGGACTCTCCAAAAGTGCAAATCATCATACTGCCAAAATCACCATAAAGGATAGCTGAAAGCTCAAGGATACCCTAAGGTTGTCGAACATGGGAACCCTGTTGACCTAGTACAAGTGATATGCTCTAGGCACAACACCTATAGAAGCGTACAATGTACTTTTTCTTCAACCTCCCAAAATACAAATCGTCCAAGATCATAGTATAGATGCACTAGGATATTGCACCCCTAGGCATATACGATCCTGTCCTCTACCATCCTAAAAATCAAGTGTACTAGTCCTCCCTCTAGGTGCACTCCCCAGCCGTCAGGGATGAGCACTAGTGCTATTGTCAGCATCATAATCCTCACAACCAATGGATCTGATGAGTATGGTAACATTGATAAGTCTATATGTGGTCTCACCCTCTCATCATGTATTGGTCTACCAAGGCATAACTACATGCCATATTTCATCTCACGAAAGGATCGCTCTACTAGAAAACATACTCGCTCACCCTGAATCAGAACTCAAATTATGTGGTGTACATCCTCTAGTGTGATAATCATCTCTCTGATAGGTAGATGAAATGTGCATGTATGAATGTCCCACCACTCTACTAAGGCCATTAGCATAGGATCATGGTACCTCATCGGGGGCATGAGGTACGCTCAGTATAAGCCTACAGTTTGCAAAAGCTCTATATCCCCCATTGAAAGAGTGGGGGCTAAATCTTGAAGAAGGTTAATCTTTCTACCACCTAGATGTTGGCACGAACGAGTGGAAACCTAACAAAAAAGCAAAAATATGTCCTATAAGTAGTCTTAAATCTAAAATCTTTACATCAAAAATCATAAAATTGTACTAAACTTGTTCTATTGTCATTTCCTAGAGGTCCTAGACACTTTATACCCCTTTTGGGACACTTTGCAAAGAAACGATACATTTACGAAAAAGTGGGACACTTCGCGAACAAAAGGGACACTTTGCAAAAACAGGGGACACTTTGCAAACTTTTTTTCAAGGCCCTAAATTAACCTAGAAATGCATAAAAATCATAAAATAAATGTGTAAGGACAAAGCTAAGGCAGAAAAATCAACTCACCTCATGATAGTGCTTGGTGTGTGCCACCTGGTCTTGCAGGACGTCTAGTCTCAGAGGCCTATAATATTGTCAGCTTGACATTCTCACTACAAAAAGGTAAATGAAAAAATAGTTAGAATTTACTTTACTTTTTACTCTTATATAAGTTAAAACTACCTGGTTTTTACTATATTAGGGTTAAAAAGTTATTTTCATTCAAATCAACATAACAAGTGCTAGAGAAATCCGTTTCAGCTCCATTTACTGCGTTGGAATCACGATTCCTCTCCTAACATCATCAAATGTCTATCATTATATGGTATGGTACTTGGAAATACCCTATGATATGGCTTACCCTATTTGATGAGGCTAGGTTTCTACCTTCATTCCACCTTTGTAAAGCAAGTATAAGAGGATTTTTGGACAACTACCAAATTCATCTTGTAGGATGTGGTTCCTAACATTGTGGTTTTGTAGATAGCTGCAATGGGGGGCTTTATTCTCTCATATGAGTATCCTTTTATGACATAAAGTGTACCATTCAGATTCCTTTAGCTTACATATGCACATAGAGTCATATGGGTGCTAAAGTGGAGGCTATATGTAATGACAAAAAATAACCCCTTTCTTGGAGATAGGCTAATTTCTCATTTAATATGGACCTATTTTAGTACCTTCGCATTATTTTCCCCTTTAAGTCATTATTTATAGGCCCCTAAGACCCATTATTTTGGATCTCAAAGCTCATTTCACCTAAAAATACCATAAAACCACTTCAAATACTAAAAATCCCGAAAACCCACATTAAAAAGCTAAGGTGGGACTTATTCACCACCTTGGGCGAATGAGTCCCCTTAGGTAGGACCCATTCATAGAGGGTGGTGAATGAGTCCCATTTCAGGTCTTTTTCAATTTTGAGTGGGAAATTCACCATTTTAATTCAAATTTTTGGTGGATTTCAGCCTTTTAGATCTAAATAATAGTCAATTAGGTGTCAGTTCCTATAAAATCAAGTTTCGAGTCCTTTTTATCAATCTAAGAAATTTGAGCAAGCATTTTCAAGAGCAAATTCAAGAGTCAAGTGTTGAGAATATTTCACAAGAGCATTCAAGTTTCAAGAGAAAGCAAAGTTGAAGCTTCAAAATCAACATTAAATCATTTTTGTAGGTCTTCAAGCTCACTTTAATTCAAGTTCTAGCATTTTCAAGGGTTGATCATGGTTGTCTATGGTGAATCATGAAGAATTCTAGGTTGGGGAGATGCAACTGGCCATCAAGCCAAGCCTAAGGACTTGTTTTCTAAGTGATTCCATCTTCCATTTTCACTCTAATTTTAGCCTAAGGAAGGTTTATACATCATTGAGATTCATTTGAAGAAATTAGAGATCTCCTAAAGTGAGTCTTGCATCATTCAAGATTCATTTATGCATCTTGTTCTTGCACATTAGAATAGGATTGCTTTGTGTTTCAGATTTCTTAGTCTTAGACACACTTAAGGCTAGGGTTTTCATGCACATTTCTTTATTTCCATCAAGTTTTAATTACCAAACTAGGGCTTTGACCAAAGAAAATCCCCCATAAGCAAATCAAGTCTATATTCTGTTTTGCGGGTATTTTGGTATATTCAAATCTAGAAGCCAGTTTGGAAGGAAAGAGTAGGTGTTAAAGTACATATCAGAGTTTTCAATTCTCAAAAAGTGGAACGAGACTGATTTTCCAAGAGTGGTGAATGAGTCTCATTGTAGGTCTTTCAGATCTATTTACAGATTTAGATACCCTTTTTCTCAAAACAGGTTCCTATGTAGAAACCTTGATCTGGGAATGATTTTCCCAAGTTGGAAAATGAGTCCCAGTTGGTCAAAAAGTCAACTTTTTCAGTGTTTCATAGTTACTTCTAGTCACTTCCAAATTTCCAAATGCACATCATTCATTTCATTGTTTTTCTATTCTGTTTTGTTGGAATTTCTAAGTCATTTTGTTGGTCTTTACATTCAATTAGGGTTTTACATTTCATCTTGCATTTTATTATCTTTTCCAAGTCTAAAGTTGGTGGTGAACCCCTCATTAGGTCATATTCAACCCCTAGGACAACCCTCTTGCAAGATCTCTTTCTCCTTTGCATTGAGATCTCAAGGGTTATCCTTGAATGAAATTGGAAAAGTGGGTATGCTCTATGTTTAAAACCATATGATAGCATTTATACCACTTTTTCATCATTTCAAGTGCAAACAACCACTTGAGTAGGCCACTCAAGGTAACTATTCTTCACTTCATTTATAACTATTTATTTCTATTTAGAAGTTGTTTTCTATTTATCATTACTTCATGAATTACATGCAAGTTAAATTAGAATCTCATACTTTGATTATTAGTAGTAAATGTCCATGAGTATGCATGCATTTTGTTTAGTCATACTCCAGAGGTTAGAATTATTTGAGTTGTTAGATTTGATCAATTTTGAGTTGATTGAGTAATATTTTATTCACAACAGTTTAGTTGCAGGTTAATTTGTAGGTACCCATAGCCATTAGTGCTAGTTTATTTCTTTTATTGTTTTACAATTCTATGAGTTTTCACCAAGAAGAACTTCTTGAATAGGATAACTTAAGTAGCCTTAAGTCTTTGAAGGCACATACAGTGTAGCACCATCACAAGTTTACAAGCCTTGGGTTGACATTTTAATGTAGTCTTTGCAATACTGAGTGGACTGTTCAGCCAGATATACCTTTGAATTCTATAGGTTCTACCAAGTTTACAATATATTAGTTTAGAATCTACAAGTACAAAGATCATGAATCAAGAAAATTTAAGATTTCAGAATTAAATGGTGGTCATTTCAGTTTATTTCATCAAGCTATATTAATTATGAATTGTCTAGGTGTGTTGTTCAAAAAGAAAGTTGATTCGATGAGGTGGCACACGTCAGCATATTGAGAAACTTGAGGAAGGAATACGTGTGTGATTAGGCATGTGAATTAAATGAAGGGTATGATGGTTGAGCTTAAGTATAATTATGACAAGCCCGGTGCATTAATGTAAGTACAAAGCTGCCAAAATAAAAAAAATTCTCGCCAATTTTATTTTTGCTGGTTGCCATGGAAAGAAAAATCGAAGTTGGGTGGCAACCAATGTCTCTATAAATTTAGAACTAATCAGGTGATTTGATAACTTGCAGCTAAATTTTAACTTATGTTTACTTTTTTTTAGCAAATAGCAAATTGTAGTTAGTTGAAATTTCGCATAAGGACAATAAAATTTAGATGTAAAGTTTCACATACACAAAATTCATTAACTGAATATTTTGGGAATTAGTGAAGTGATGAAGGCTATTTGCATTGAGTGAAAAATCAAAAGGTAACCTTCGCTACTACTATAATTCCCAACCTAATAGTGGGCTTCATTGCTTGCAAGTTTAAGCAAAAGAGCTTACAATGAAATATCAAATGAAAATGTGAAAAGTGAATATCAAAGAAATATCAAAAGAGAAAATCCAATTGCTTGACTAGCAATAGAGCTATGTTTGAGGGAATTACAAAGATAACCTTGTCGGGGCTATGGATGTTTGATTGGTGACAAGGCTCTATCCAAGGTTGGCTTCGAAGGATTATCAAACTGTGTAGCTCAATGTCAATGAACTAATATTTTTTACAAGTTCTAGAGATGGGAATTAATCAATGCACATAGTGATACTTTCTAGTGGAGTTTTATAATTTTTATGCCAGGGTTCAAGAAAAGGTAAGGAGCTATTGTGGGAAAATATGCATAAGTTATAATTTATAGTGGGTATTTGATTCCCTAGTTTCTTTTAAATTTGGTTTTGTTGGTTGCAAGTTGTTGTGTGGTCTCACAACACACCCCAAGAGTGTAAGGCTTGGAGACCCAAGTTGAAAATTGATGCTTATGGAAGGCGTTGGTTGGCTAATGATCACTCAGAAATAATGTAAAAGTGAATTTTTTTCAAATAATTCATGGTTAAAGGTACTAGGTGTTAGGAAACCAAGTTTAAGTGAAATTTTTAAAGTGAAGTTTGCAAGTTGTAGTCTGGGAGTAAAGGCTTGGGGGTATAAAAGTTCTAGTGGTAGTTGAGATCTGAGTGAGTTTTGTTCTAGTAAACCTTAAATAAGTTGGATGCTAGGTACTAGGTAGGTGGTGCATCAGTGTTGAAGTGTTAAAGCTTGTTGTTTGGTTTTCTTGAACACCTAATATGTCTGGTAGCCCACCTAAAGTGATAATTACATGAGAATGCATTAAAGTGTGTTATTTATGAATTTTTTTAAAAGTAAATTAGTAATGGAGAGAAAATCTTATGGAGAAGAAACACTCTAAAAACTCATGTGAGAACAAAGCTTATGGAGAAGAAACATTGGTAATCGGGAGACCAAGAGACCGGGGACTTGGGTATTACACATGCGATGAAGGAGGGTGCCTAGCTACGGGGTGATTTACTTCTGGGTGTTTTACCCTGAAGTCCAAACCTGAAAGTAGGAAAAAAACTGTCGATGGATTTGAATAACTAGTTTCACTTGATCACTCTGAATATCCAGCAGAGGAAGTTCCTATATTTTGTTTAAATTTTTTTCTCAATTCAATTTGATTTCCTAATCAAATCTTAAAGACATAAGTCTAAAATTTTTAAGTGTTGAAGAAGGTCAAAATATGTTGACTTATTCAAAAGTTTCTCTTGCCAACTGTCATGTGCCACGTGTTTTGTTGTGATTCTTCCCTTGGTTTCCATCTCATGTGTTGATTGAATTTCCAAAGTGTCTTGTTCTTATAAAAGGCCGAGAGATGTATTATTTTAGTTAAGTTTAGAATTTGTGGATGTCGAAGAATTAAAAAAAATTCAAGCTTTATTTTTTTTCTTGTTTTTTGTTCTATTCCAGACTAAAAACTTGTATGTTTCATTAGAAGTTAACTAATATCAGAGTTAAATTCAAGGCTATTTTTAGATATGAAATCTTATGTAGCTGATTGTATGTTCCTATCGAACAAGACTGTGTGATGCATCGTTTAAGGGTGCATACTAACACTATCTAGTGGAAAATGATCCCCCCCTTTCTTTAAACTCTTGCATCATTCTATGCCTAGTTGTGAAGTAGTCTGGTGAAGTATAGAATGGTTTTATTTGGTTTAGTTATTTCTTGAGGCATGTGTGGATAATACCTGGGAGAAATTTTACTTTTCAATAACTCTTTTTATGCTTTATTTTAGAGAAGATGCTTTATATTCCAAACAATGATAAATACATTTGATTTTTATTATAAATCTTTTGATTCCATGAAGTTTTTGAATTCTTAATGTTAAATCTACTTGAATATGTATGCAAGCTATTTGAGTTCATGAAAGATTATTGCAAATTCTTTGATTTCATGAAGATATTAAGTAAACATTTGAATGGTTGAACTTAGATTATGTTTCTATATTTCAGATACCAACCAATTCTTAATGACCATTTACCCCTCATTTTTAATAGCAAAATCATAATGAACCCTGAGTGAACCTAGTGCATTAAGATGGTCTGGCATAAACAAGCCTTGGGATCAAGCTGAGTTTGCCTAGATTTAGGTTTCCCAATGGAGTATTTCAAGAAAGGTAGGTTCCCACAATACTTTGTGAGAATTTATTTGAATTTTGGTGTGTGTGTACTACATCTACGTCAACAATAGGTACATAACCCCATTCAAAACCTTCCTCGCCTATCCCCCTTTATCTCATTTCGGTGAACCTATTTTCCTTCATTTTAGAGGGAAATGTGATAGGAAGAGACTTTGTGGCGGAGGGAAAGTTGCAAAGAAGGAAATGTGGTAAACACAATATTAAGGGCAAGGATAAAGAGGATGAGTTAGATGCCATTTATGAGGGCACTAAAAAATCCTCAATTAGAAGTATTATTCCTCAACTCTTTTGAATCACTTGTTGATTTTTTATGCCTCTCTTCATCTCTTGAGGTCATGGCTTATGTTGTCAATTTGTTTGTTGATAAAAATAATCAAATGAATAAAGAGGTTATTATGTACCATAATATTCTCACTTGGTTCTTCATTTAGATCAAAATAATAAAATTCAAGATCTCCTTAATGAATGAGTGGAATGTAATGGAAGAAATTGATATACTAAAAATGGAAAAAACTAAATGAGATAAAAAGGTTGAAGTATAAGAAGACTTAGTTGAAATCAAAAGTTTTCTAAGTGTGGTGGATATCAGTAAAACCACCATCAATAAATCTACTAAAATCATCAAATGCTAAAAGAAAATTTGAAATCTGAATTTATTCTAGTTCAGGTTGTACCTAGTTTGAGAACCACAAGAAATAAAGCTAAGGTGATGAAGGATAGAGATAGGGGTGACACACGCTTTATGCATTAGCACCTCAAATTTTTGGAGGAATGGGATGTTGTAGCTTTCAACAAGCTCTAACTTCTTTGCAATCTATATTTTATATTTTCTCTTTTTATGGTTATATTCCTTATACTTTCTAGTCTTTGATCTCTTGTGATGGATTGGACCTAGCTTTTAATTTTTTGATCTTGTTGTTTTGTTGAAGTTTTTTATAACTAGATTATTTGGTTCTAGTTCTCTATATTTTTATTTCACAAGGGTTGAGGCTCTTTAAAAAACCTCCATATTATCCTATAACAAAAAGGCAGTCACAAACTTCATAAAAAGAAGCATTACACTTACTTTTAAACTCCTAAGTTTGTAATAATAAAAGGAACATATTCACACACCTTTTAGAGATTTGCACTTCAAATCTTTATTGATAAAAAACTGTGATATATTATAAATGGTAAGAGTGTATACTTTATTATTTTACTCCTTTATTTTAGTCTCACTTTTGGTATTGTTTCATATAATGCTCAAATTATCTTTTTTACCACACACGATAACCCTAGACTTGAATCTATTTGTTAACACTTGAAATTCCTAACTCCCAATTGTTAAAACTAGCACTCAAGCCTACATCCTTTCCTTTGTCATAATCTAAATTATGGATTTGACCTTGTCCCATAAACTAAGTTGCATTGCATTCTAGTCCTCCCATTTTGAAATCTATGCCAACATTTATGCCAAAACATCTTGAATTGAGGATATATTATATTGCATGTATATACATTCCTAGAGGTCATTAGTACTCATGATTGGTATGTTTTTCAAAGGACTATATAAAAAAAATTATATGCACTCCTACATTAGCATTACATTATCAAAGCATTTGCATCATTTTCTTGGCATTTCATTGATCTTTGTAAATAAAAAAATGTTCTAACTTGTTATCAATGAATTTGCAAGCCTTCCCTCTAAATGTGCAATAGATCCCCAAAATGATTTTCAATGCAAGGGCTCTTTCAAACAAAGGTAGAAGCAAAGATAAATAGACCCTACAAGTTTACAGTAATATATGGCATATTTCTGCTAGGACACAACCACACCAAGACTAGATTGTGAGTGAAAATTTATTATGTGCCAAAAAACCCTATATCAATTTCCCTCTACTATGGAAGCATAATTTAGTTATCAAGCTTGGATTCTATCACATTAGTTTTAGTGTACTAACCAATCAAAGAGAAAAATCGTAGTCACAATTACTATAGCCAAACTCTCTAATGTTGGGAAAATGTGTCTCAACCTTGCAATTACATAATGTTCATGTTGTTGATACATAAGGTACTATTGATACATCAGTGCAAGGGGTGCAGGGGTTCAAGGGGGCTCATCCCCCCCAAGGGGTTCAGGGGAAGTGCCACCAGAAAACCATATTTTATGTATATTTTACTATTGTAAATTTGAATCGTTCATCATTAGGTCTTAGATCTGATGGTCGATATTTTGTTGGCTTGACTTTCCCTATAAGGCAACCCTATTTTATGAGGGAAATTTATTTTGGTTGTGTATTGTGATGTATTCTGAGAGTTTGATAGTGGTGTTTCCTCTAGATCTTTGATTGGTGATACTCTTGTGAGAATCTTGCTCTACAAGTATATTGTAATCTTTGTGATTTGTGAATAATATATTGGGTGGCTTTTGGAGTGTGGGGTTTTTCTCCCGAAAGGGTTTTCCCCATGTAAATCATTGTGTTGTGTTATGATGATATTTATGTTTATTTTTGTTTAAATTTCTGTAACTAAAAATATCTGTAAAGTTTTGCATTATTCTCCTCTCAAAATTAGTGTAGGAAGTTATTTCGCTACCTTAGCTTCCTTACATCTAGTTCACCTCTTAATGTATTTATGATTTATATTTGTAAAGCTAAAAGTTACATGCACATTTTCTTTTCATTTCAATCTCACCTTAACTCCTTTGTCTTGAGTGTAATGATTAGCATACACGTGACATGTTTATATGGAAAAGCTACCTTGACTAATTTTGACATCACACATCCCAAGGTTCCAGACTTAATCTATAAATTACTGATTCATTATACTAGAAAAATTCTACAAACATAAACCCCTAAAAAATTTTAATTCAAAATTGAAATGAGCCCAAGCCAACCCCTTTCAAACTAGTCACTATTTGTCAACTTTAGTGCAAACAATTCAAATTTTGTGTTTTAGGGTTTTCTATTAAAGAACAAACCTTGATTCATTATAGTCATCTAGACTTAAATCTAGTACACATCAGGGAACATCACTTGATATCATTGTATCAATACTTGGCATCAACAAAACATCAATTGTTACACATGACTAGGTAAACCTCTTACATGATTGCTTGGTGTGTCTTTGGGCTTATCAATTTACTTACTTAGAAAGCTCTTTAAACTATTCATCAATACCTAGTACAAAATGGCTGAATTTGTGAAGTCAATTTCGCACATAGAGTTTAAATCTATGGATTCAAAGATCATTAGTGCAAGAGACCAAATGAACCATGAAATATAGCACAAAGAATTGACTATCAAAGACAAATAATCTAATAAATTCGAAAATATTAATACAATGATGAATCATTTAACAACAATTATCAAAACAAATCTAAATGCATTTATTTATGTCTTTATATATTTACAAAATATTTATTATTACAATCCAATTGTTAAAATCTAACTTAAAATTATAGAAAATATTAATTATTTAATTTACCTTAAATTTATTTATGGAACACTTCTTCTTTTCCTATAAATACATTACAAGCATTTGACTATCTTAATAAGTTCAACTAACACTAGCTCCAAACATATATTTCAATAGATAAATATTTAAATAAAATAATAGACACTTACTTCCAAACTACTTTTGTCTTTCAAATTCTTTTAAATGTTTCCATTTTTCATAGGCCGATCGAAATCAGTGGAAATTCCTGCTATTCAATCCCATTCATTTTCACACATCAGTCCACGTTAAATTTTAATATGTATAGTAAAATGACATGAAATTGAGGCTTCTAATTTATCTCTGCAATTTAGCAATGCTCAGGCAAACAGCAAATATTCAAACTCATCCAAAACAAAGGCCAATTGAGACTCCAACATTTTTTTTAGCTTTTTCCAAATTGAAAACAACAAACGAAGTGCAATGTACAAGCAGAGCAATAGCCAAAATACAACCAAATTTGGTATAAATACTTGGGAAACTGATGCACATCAGGCCCCTGCATTGCCAGCATTGGCAAAGAACATTTCCAGTTCAGGAGAGTTGGGGGCCTCCATATTTGAGCTCTGCTCTCTGTTTTCTTGGAGGCGATGGACACAACATACTTGTAATTTTTTTGTGCTTGGGAGTCTCACACTCCCACTCCTCAACACCCCCTTCCTCCTCTGAATACCACGAACTCTGTTTCTTCATTTTTCTTGACGAACTCCAACCGACCTGCAGCGACTCGAACCTTGATCACTTCTGTCAAACTCCTGTGCCTTGGCTTAATATTGCAGGAGAGGGAACAGACTCAAAAACATAAATATAAGCTCAACTCAGCTTGCTGGAGAAGTTTAGTGCAAACTCAGAGGCGGCAAAGTTGAATAAATTATTGGGCTCTGCTAACACATTTAATTAGTCTTATATTTTGTCCTCTAATTTTAGAGACGTTTTAATTTTGGATGCGGATTCGATACCCAGATCAGTGGAATTTAGTAATTTGTGTGATGGGAAGTAGTGGGGTACGTGTCTTATCGACGGCAACTGGCTTTCAACGTGGCAGGATCTGTACACCCTTGTTTTGGTTGCATTTTGAATGATGTGTTTGGCATAAAGAATAGGAGAGAGAGTAAATGCGTGCCCAACAATGGCGGCATTTGGGCAGTTTGAAATTTGAAGTTGGCCGCAAGGTGACGAAACAGAAGTGCACACGTGCATGAATTTGTACGAGTTGTGTACAATGAATCTATAGTATCAGCTCCTTATTTTTCCAAAGCCCTATCTAAGGGAGAGGAGCTGATTGTGGGTGTAGGTACACATATGGTATAGTATTTGACAGTCCTGACCAGTTTTGGGTAATAAAAGATCCAATAAATTTATATTTAATATCCATTGTAAATCACTTTAATTCAAAAAGTACACAAATTGACCAATCATGTGATGCCACATTAGCATACCAATAATACATGACTTAGTGACCCACTATTAGTCAATGACACATTTTGGCTTTTTTTTGTGGTTTTTGAAAAAAAGTTAGAAAATCTTGATAAATGTGTGCAATTTTTGCCAAAAAAAAATGTGGGAGTGTCACCTAGGGGAAAACCCCTGATTGTCGTTCATGATCCGATTGATGTTTACTCCTCATTCACCTGTCCCCCCAATATTCGTTTACATTTTAGTCATTAAAATGTTGTAGTTATGCCAATAAAAAATTAGACATTACACCAGTATATGTTCACTACTTAGTCTATAACCAACCAACCAACAAAAAAAAACAAATTTAAACATATATTGGTACAATTATGTTTTCAACACAAGTCAATTTGCACAAAAAAAAGTCATTTATGAATTAAAAATGGTACACTGATGTTTACAATAACCACTCCATGCAAGTGGCTTAAAGCTTCTAGTGCATTGTATTTACATGTATACATAAACATTTAATGGTGCACAATGTCACATAATTTAAAACATTATAAACAGTTAATGGTCCACATTCTGACATAATACAAATCATTGAACAACTTTATAAGCTATCAGTTGCACAATCACCCACACATCCCTTGACATCTTCATGCATTAACTCCATCAACTTTTGGTACCTGCATAAACAGTTAATGGTGTAAGGCTCCCTAATATACCAAAAAACATAGTATAATTCATATATCTGACTGAATTTAATAGAGCCACCTATTTTTACAATCAAACCAAATATAAAATTGATTTCCTAAAGGCCACGACAAAACTCAGGCATAGATGGCCACTGCAAAATGAAATGACAGATTGTTTCCCACAAAAAATTGAAATTTGAAACTCACCCACCATAATTCAATGCATTCAATTTACCAATTCGAATGAAGTTTTAAGAGGGAATTTCCACGATCATTTTCATTACGAATTCTCCCCTGCTTTCACTGAATATCCTCTACAAACTTCAGAGCTTACTAAAACAACTTCTGCACATTCCTCTTAAAAGGGAACTTATTCAGGTCAGTACACCCAGAATAAGTGAATTCATGTTTTTATTTATCGGTATACTGGATTTACATTTATGTTGTCTGTTTCATTATTCAATATTCTCTTTTATATTTATGTACTCAATGTTTACATTATTTTCAGCCTATTTGTTTTACATTTATGTTGTCTATTTCAATATTCATGGTTAATCTTTTCTATTTAACTACTCACTGGTTACATTTTTTTCAGCCATACTATTCTACATTTTTGTTGTTCGTTTCATTATTCAATATACTCTTTTATATTTATCAGGCATAATATTTTATTTATTCAATACATTCAGTGTTTACATTATTAATAGGCTTAATGTTTACATTTATGTTGTTTGTTTCATTGTTCAATATAATCTTTTATATTTATGTACTCAATGTTTACATTAATTTCAGGCATACAAATAATTTTTCTTTCACTCAGCTATTCAACTTAGAATTATTTAATCAATCGTAGTTGCATTATATTTATATTTATGTACTCAATGTTTACATTATTTTTAAGCATACCAATAATTTTGCTTTCAGTCAGCTGTTCAACTTAGCATTATCCATTATTTAATCATATCGTAGTTACATTTTTTTCACCTACATTCATCATAAATCAAAGATTATAATAGCAGCATTATACCATACATCAAATATAATAACATCAGCATTAACCATTTTTTAATTATATCACAGTTTTATTCTAAATCTATGTTTAATAATGGCGAGGGTTTCATCATAAGAGATTGTATATAGATATATAGATATATAGATATATATATATATAATATGATGAGAATGTGTAGGGTTTCATCAAAGTAGATTGTATATATATAAAATCTGATAAGAATGTGTACGGTATCATCATAGCAGATTATAAATATATATATATATATATATATAATCTGATATGAATGTGTAGGGTTTCATCATAGCAGATTGTATATATATATATAAAAATCTGGTAATAATATGGTGTTTGATTGCATTTTGGCATCTTTAAAAATTATTTTTGTGTATGGCATGAAGGTTTTGACTGTAATCGTTTCTATTTACATGTGATTGTCGACTGGTAGAAAAATGATCCCTCATAAATTATTCTGTCTTATTCTGTGATATTCTTATCAGACTATAGACATACATACATACATATATATATACATACATATATACATATATACATACATACATACATACATACATACATACATATATACATACATACATATATATATATATATATATATATATATATATATATATATATGTATAGTCATACCATGTATTGTTTCCTCATATCAAGCCGTGTAGAGTTTACATGTGACTAGTACAAATTTGATCCACCTCTCTCACCTGCAAGATTGTTTGTTCAATAGTAGATTTTTGTTGGGTTCGATGGTATTTGATTTTATTTTGGCATCTTTAAAAATCATTTCTGTGTATGGCATGAAGGGTTTGACTTTCTTATTTTGTCGTGAATTATTTTGTCTTATTCTGTCTATGCCATTGACTTTTTGACTGCTATGCCTTTTTTTGACATTATTCTATGAAGTAATCAAATGTAATGTGATTTAAACAAAACATTGACAGAATTTTCACCAATTATCATCATGAAATTTATTGGGTATATAATAAGCTACTTAATCTTCAAAGATTTTTTCATTTAATCTTATATGGAGCTGCAGAAAACTTTTCTGCCTCTTAATAACATTTTGTTTCCACAGTCCATGACATTACTAATCAAGATTTCTGGATAAAACTCTGTGCAATTTTTCTTCATCAACGTTTTGGATCATGGAAATCTTGATCCAAATGACATGGACCTTAACATATGTAATCTGATGGGTGGTATATATCTATATAAGACTATACATATGTAATCTGATATATATATATATATATATATATATATACTCTATATATATATATATAGATATATATCTATATAAGACTGTACATATGTAATCTGATATATATATATATCAGATTATATATTTATATATATATATATATCATATTATATATGTATAATCTTATATGGATAATAATGGTGAAAATGAGGAAGAAAACCACAGGAGATGAAGACTTTAGGGCTTAAAGCTGCCCAGCAACCCACGGTTAAGTTAACACATATGTGTGGTTTCATGAAGGCTTAAGGGGTACGTGGTTAACTCATATGCATGGTTTGATGAAGGAATATGGGGCACATGGAGAACATTTTAATGTGATGAGCTTGATGGAAAAGGGACCACCTCCTAATGAACCCACATGATATTTTGATGGGGAATTCTTGCATACAAACGTAACTTGAAATAGGTGAAATGATAATTGGAATAAGCAATGTTTCATTCAACACACCATTGTTTAGTAGGAAAATACAAATGTGAAAGTCAATCACAACAATTCAATGCATTCAATATACACATTGTAATGATTTTATAAGAGGCAATTTCCAGTGTCATTTTCCTTGTGAATTTGCATATGCTTTCACAACATATCCTCTACAAAACTCGGGCATAGGTGGTCACTGCAAAATGAAATGATAGATTGTTTCCCACAAAAAATTCAAATTTGAAACTCACCCACCACAATTCAATTTACCCATTCGAATGATTTTTTAAGAGGGAATTCTCATATAGTAAGTCTCCACCTCTCTTCACCTGCAAGATTGCTTTTTTAACAGTGTGTTTTTTGGGCGTCGTTAATGTTTGAGCGCTATGATTTATGTTGGCATTATTCTATGAACTAATCTCATGTTATTCTTTGTTGCACTAACAAGTTATTCAATTTTTACTGTCTATGCAGGTTAACTGGAAAACTATGCCACCTGCTAGAAGGACTACAAGGGTTGTAGGAAGAGGAAAACATGCAATTAGAGTAACTCTTGGGGTGCACTTCGTTGAAACACAACCTGATGAAGAAGTTCATGCAAATCCTAGCCCACAAGATGTTCCTGACTCTGCAGATGAAGCCACCAACACAACAGAAGTTGAATTTCCTGTTCAACCAAATGTTCAACCTGCTGTGCAACTGCCCTCACCTGTACCCATTAGGTAGTGGACATATGTTGATATGGAAGGAGCAGTTAAGAGTGTTGAAGAAAACAACATGTTAATCAGGGCAGCAGCAATCAAGTGGGGTATGCCACCTAGCAGTTTGAGGGCATAGTTGTTAGGACAAACCACCACAAAGAGGAGGGGTCCACGTACAATTTTAACTGAAGAGGAAGAGACTAAAGTTGTCGAATGGTGCAAGGACATGGCAAGATTGGGCCACGAACTGCAAGTAAACCAACTACAAGCCACTGTTTCCCAAATAACAACAAGTCGACCCAATCCTTTCACAAATGGGGTCCCCGGGAGGTCATGGCGGGCAGGATTTCAAAGAAGGCACCTAGATTTGACAATCAAAATAGCTGAAGGAGTGGACAGTGACAGAGCGATTATGGTTCATTCTTCTATCGTGCAAGCATTCTATGACAACGTTGAGAGCCTGATCAAACTTAACTAGTATGGAGCAAGTCGAATATGGAACTGCGATGAGACTGGTATTTAGGCTGTAAGGAACTGTGACATGAGAGTTATTGCCAAATTAGGTACAAAATGTGTACCACATTTGGTTTCAAAAAGTAGAGAGTGGATCACAGTGCTGGCTTGTGTAAGTGCAGCTGGGATAAGCATTCCCGGGTTCTACTTGTTCAAATCAAAGAGGCATATGCAGAACTATATCTTTAAATGCGAGGTTGGGGCATTGATGGCAGTCCAAGAACATGCGTGGATGACAAATGAACTATTTCTCAAATAGTTAGACCATTTTGTAGCCAATATCCCCGGTGGGGTTTCACCGACAAACTGGGCCCTTCTTATTTTTTATGATCATGGCAGCCACGTGGCTTTCAAGACCATTGAACAATCACAAAAATTAGGAATAGACCTGCTAACGCTGCCTACTCATACTAGTCACAAGCTGCAGCCATTGGATGTCAACGTTTTTGCTCCATTCAAGGCAT
>VDFB02168118.1:121982429-122002964 GCA_007258455.2 Sequoia sempervirens | reverse complement strand
TTAATCATATCGTAGTTACATTATATTTATATTTATGTACTCAGTGTTTACATTATTTTCAAGCATACCAATAATTTTGCTTTCAGTCAGCTGTTCAACTTAGCATTATCCATTATTTAATCATATCGTAGTTACATTTTTTCCACCTGCATTCATCATAAATCAAAGATTATAATAGCAGCATTATACCATACATCAAATATAATAACATCAGCATTACCCATTTTTTAATCATATCACAGTTATATTCTAAATCTGTCTTTAATAATGTGTAGGGTTTCATCATAGCAGATTGTATATAGATATATAGATATATATATATATATATATATATAATCTGATAAAAATGTGTAGGGTTTCATCAAAGTAGATTGTATATATATATATATATATATATATATATATATAAAATCTGATAAGAATGTGTACGGTCTCATCATAGTAGATTATATATATATATAATCTGATTTGAATGTGTAGGGTTTCATCATAGCAGATCGTATAGATATATATATAAAAATCTGGTAAGAATCTAGTGTTTGATTGCATTTTGGCATCTTTAAAAATCATTTTTGTGTATGGCATGAAGGTTTTGACTATAATCATTTCTATTTACATGTGACTGCTGACTGGTAGAAAAATGATCCCTCGTGAATTATTCTGTCTTATTCTGTGATATTCTTATCAGACTGTAGACATACATACATACATACATACATACATACATACATACATACATACATACATATATATATATATATAGTCATGCCATGTAATGTTTCCTCATATCAAGCCATGTAGAGTTTACATGTGACCAGTTCAAATTTGATCCACCTCTCTCACCTGCAAGATTGTTTGTTCAATAGTGGATTTTTGTTGGGTTCGATGGTATTTGATTGCATTTTGGCATCTTTAAAAATCATTTCTGTGTATGGCATGAAGGGTTTGACTGTCTTATTCTATCGTGAATTATTATGTCTTATTCTGTCTATGCCATCGACTTTTTGACTGCTATGCCTTTTTTTGACATTATTCTATGAAGTAATCAAATGTAATGTGATTTAAACAGAACATTGATGAAATTTTCACCAATTATCATCATGAAATTTATTGGGTATATAACAAGCTACTTAATCTTCAAAGATTTTTTCATTTAATCTTATATGGAGCTACAAAAAACGTCTCCACCTCTTAATAACATTTTGTTTCCACAGTCCATGACATTACTAATCAAGATTTCTAGATAAAACTCTGTGCAATTTTTCTTCATCAACGTTTTGGATCATGGAAATCTTGATCCAAATGACATGGACCTTAACATATGTAATATGATGGGTGGTATATATCTATATAAGACTGTACATATGCAATCTGATATATATATATATATATATATATATATATATATATATATATATATATATATATATATATACTCATATATATATATATATACTCTATGCTCTTAACTCTTTCTCCATATATATATATATATATATTATATTATATATATATATATGTATAATCTTATATGGATAATAATGGTGAAAATGAGGAAGAAAACCACAGGAGATGAAGACTTTAGGGCTTAAAGCTGCCCAGCAACCCACGGTTAAGTTAACACATATGTGTGGTTTCATGAAGGCTTAAGGGGTACGTGGTTAACTCATATGCATGGTTTGATGAAGGAATATGGGGCACATGGAGAACATTTTAATGTGATGAGCTTGATGGAAAAGGGACCACCTCCTAATGAACCCACATGATATTTTGATGGGGAATTCTTGCATACAAACGTAACTTGAAATAGGTGAAATGATAATTGGAATAAGCAATGTTTCATTCAACACACCATTGTTTAGTAGGAAAATACAAATGTGAAAGTCAATCACAACAATTCAATGCATTCAATATACACATTGTAATGATTTTATAAGAGGCAATTTCCAGTGTCATTTTCCTTGTGAATTTGCATATGCTTTCACAACATATCCTCTACAAAACTCGGGCATAGGTGGTCACTGCAAAATGAAATGATAGATTGTTTCCCACAAAAAATTCAAATTTGAAACTCACCCACCACAATTCAATTTACCCATTCGAATGATTTTTTAAGAGGGAATTCTCATATAGTAAGTCTCCACCTCTCTTCACCTGCAAGATTGCTTTTTTAACAGTGTGTTTTTTGGGCGTCGTTAATGTTTGAGCGCTATGATTTATGTTGGCATTATTCTATGAACTAATCTCATGTTATTCTTTGTTGCACTAACAAGTTATTCAATTTTTACTGTCTATGCAGGTTAACTGGAAAACTATGCCACCTGCTAGAAGGACTACAAGGGTTGTAGGAAGAGGAAAACATGCAATTAGAGTAACTCTTGGGGTGCACTTCGTTGAAACACAACCTGATGAAGAAGTTCATGCAAATCCTAGCCCACAAGATGTTCCTGACTCTGCAGATGAAGCCACCAACACAACAGAAGTTGAATTTCCTGTTCAACCAAATGTTCAACCTGCTGTGCAACTGCCCTCACCTGTACCCATTAGGTAGTGGACATATGTTGATATGGAAGGAGCAGTTAAGAGTGTTGAAGAAAACAACATGTTAATCAGGGCAGCAGCAATCAAGTGGGGTATGCCACCTAGCAGTTTGAGGGCATAGTTGTTAGGACAAACCACCACAAAGAGGAGGGGTCCACGTACAATTTTAACTGAAGAGGAAGAGACTAAAGTTGTCGAATGGTGCAAGGACATGGCAAGATTGGGCCACGAACTGCAAGTAAACCAACTACAAGCCACTGTTTCCCAAATAACAACAAGTCGACCCAATCCTTTCACAAATGGGGTCCCCGGGAGGTCATGGCGGGCAGGATTTCAAAGAAGGCACCTAGATTTGACAATCAAAATAGCTGAAGGAGTGGACAGTGACAGAGCGATTATGGTTCATTCTTCTATCGTGCAAGCATTCTATGACAACGTTGAGAGCCTGATCAAACTTAACTAGTATGGAGCAAGTCGAATATGGAACTGCGATGAGACTGGTATTTAGGCTGTAAGGAACTGTGACATGAGAGTTATTGCCAAATTAGGTACAAAATGTGTACCACATTTGGTTTCAAAAAGTAGAGAGTGGATCACAGTGCTGGCTTGTGTAAGTGCAGCTGGGATAAGCATTCCCGGGTTCTACTTGTTCAAATCAAAGAGGCATATGCAGAACTATATCTTTAAATGCGAGGTTGGGGCATTGATGGCAGTCCAAGAACATGCGTGGATGACAAATGAACTATTTCTCAAATAGTTAGACCATTTTGTAGCCAATATCCCCGGTGGGGTTTCACCGACAAACTGGGCCCTTCTTATTTTTTATGATCATGGCAGCCACGTGGCTTTCAAGACCATTGAACAATCACAAAAATTAGGAATAGACCTGCTAACGCTGCCTACTCATACTAGTCACAAGCTGCAGCCATTGGATGTCAACGTTTTTGCTCCATTCAAGGCATATTTCAGAGAGGAAAGAACTATTTGGCAGGCTGCAAACCCACATATTGGTATTGGACATGAAGAGTTGGCAAGTCTTGCAAGCCAAGCTTTCAGAAAAGCCTTGAAACCAAGTAACATTGTCAGTGGGTTCCACAGAACAGGAATATGGCCTCTTAATCGGTCAGCCCTTGACAATGACATGGGCCCAAGTGAGGGCTATGTTGTTGAAGATGATGTTGCAGCTCCTACAACTGAAGATGAACCAGTCACAATGGAAACTGAAGATGATGTTATGGCAGCATAGACATGCTTGCATCTTCTTGGTTACAATGAGGATGTAATATATGGTTTTGTGAGGAAATATGATGCAAGGGAAGTGGAAAGTGGTGTTGCAATAGAATGCAATGGGGGTGATGAATCTACAACACACATTCAACCAGAAATCCAACAAGTTTTAGCAGATTTCCAACCAGAAGTTCAATCAGTTATTGCACCCTCCACTGAAGATACAACCACTACATCAACAGGCCTGAGTTTGCCAACTCAAGTTAGCCAACCGGAATGGATGCATGAAGCAGCCACAAACCTTGGAGTGCAAATAAATCCAACTGAGGAAGAAGTCAGCCTCTCTATGCTTTCCCCACCACACGTTGATCCAGCTGAAGTAATACATTACTTCACTAATGCAAGGAATTGGAAAGAGCATAGTGATGGTCAAAGTGAAGATGACAATGCTATTAGTGAGGAAGAAGCTGAGTTTGTGCCATGCACCCCACATGATGGATCGCAAACAACAAGACCAATCAAAAAATTCTTGAAACTTCCAATGTAGAGGATGCAAGGAACATCACAGAGAGGTTGTTCGGGAGTGCTTCGCCTTATTAGGGGGTCCCAAGTACTAACATATGACGCCTTCATTGAATTGTTCAGCCAACAAGAGGCAGAGAAGAGAAGGCAAGAGGAGTTGTAGCAACATAAGAAGGAGCAAATGTTGCAGAGAAAGGTAGACCGTGAAGCAAAAACAATTATAAAGGAAGCAGCAAGGGCTGAGAAGCAAGCAAGGAAAGCAATAGAAGATGAGTAGAAAATGATAAGAATGCAAGAGAAAGCCATTCGACAGGAGCAAGCCAAGGCTGAACGTCTACAAAAGGAAGCAGAAAAGAAAGAAAAACAAGCAGAGAAGAGAAAACATAAGTCAACAATGGGGGATCCTATACCCACCCATCATCCTATCCTGCTTGATATGATGAGCATTTTGACACCAGCCTTTACAGCCATCAACAATATGCAGGTTGGAAGTGGCTCACAACAAATGGGATTGACTACTGATGCAAGCCAAGCATTACTTGCTCAAATAGCAACATTCCTTCAAGGAGGTATTAACCAAATATCACCTCCTCCAAGTGGACCTTACTCTGCTACTAGTGGATATATCATGCCTCCACCTTTTCCTAGAAATACGGACAGTTGATGATGTCCATATTCAATTTTTTTTTTTGATCGATGTAGCAGTATATTTCAGTGATCTAATTTGCAAATCAGATCTATTTATCTGCTTAAAGTTATAATTGTGATATGATTATAAGATGTGATAATGCTGATGTAATCATGTTTCAAGTATGTTCGAGCCATGTTTTTCTCTCGCACCACCCAATCAATTATTGCAGTTTGATTCAAAATATAACTATGATATGATTATAAAATGTCCTAATGTTGCTGTTGTTTGTTATTGGAACCTCAAATTTGTATGCCTTCTATGTTTGATGATGGTTTCAACCTTCTATTTTCTGTGTTCTCACTAATTACACTATGTTTCATTCTTTGTCAATAAAAAATAATCACAAAACTTTGTTACGTAAACCCATACGCGTGGTTTGATGAAGGCATATGAAGACAATGATATACTCTTATCAATTATCAGTATCAAAAATTAATGGAACTACATGTTAATTATCAGATTAATTATATATATACACATAGAAACACACACACACACATATATAGCTATATATGTACATACATATATGCATAACCATATATATGTATGTACATATATACCTATCAATATATATATATATATATATATGTATATACATGCAGACATATAATTAATCTAATACTAACTAATCTCATAATTATTGTATACTATTGCTCATTTCATCTAACTTTCAGATATATATAAAAAGACACATTTTTCAGTATTACTAGGTCATTGCCAAAGTAAAGTCATAGACTTTACCTGTCATTAATGTTGAATGTCTTATGTTGATTGCGGATAAGTCCTCGCATTCCTGCCATTAAGAGACCAATGCCAATAAATATATTCCTCCAATGAAATAAGCATCTGATAAGAAAAGTATTTATTTATGAACATGTGTATACCAGAAAATGTAAACATATCATGAAGCATTCAGAGCAAAATGTCCCTATAGAGTTTGTTGTGTTAACAAACACAACTTTGTTGGTATGTTGATAATCCACATGCTTGATTCACCTCTCCACGCTCCCACTTGCCTGCAAAATAATTGTAATAAACAGGGGTAGTACTCGGTACTCGTAACATTCCCACATCAAATCATCCTTACAATATTGCATGCACAACAATAAGAGTTTTGATTGGAGCATTAAAATCCACAATGTTTTGATCCTTGGTATGAAGCTGAAAATAATAGTGTGTATTACATATGATGGCACCATATATGGCAGAGTGCAATAGAATGGACATATATATACATATATATGTATATGTATACATGTATATCTATATGCATATACATGTACATCTATATAAATATACATATATTTAGTGACAACCATTGCATGAATTTATTTGACAGTGTGTATTGTGCAAATACTTTGTGCCACGACTTTCAATAAATATATGTATATCTATATAAATATACATGTCTATGTATATACATATACATGTATACATATACATTCATACATACATATGCATATACATGTGTATATATATTTGTATATACATATACATGTACATGTATATGTATATGTATATACAAATATGTAATCTAATTATTGAAACTCATAAAATAAGTGGAAAATAATGTATCGCTGAAAATAATGTAGACACTGAGTTCATAAATATAAAAGAGTATATTGAACAATGAAACAGACAACATAAATGTAAATCCGGTATACTGATAAATAAAAACATGAATTTACTTATTCTGGGTGTACCAACATGAATAAGCTTCCTTTTAAGAGGAATGTGCAGAAGTTGCCTTAGTAAGCTCTGAAGTCTGCAGAGGATATTCAGTGAAAGCAGGGGGGAATTCGTAATGAAAATGATAGTGGGAAATCCCTCTTAAAAAATCATTCGAATGGGTAAATTGAATTGTGGTGGGTGAGTTTCAAATTTGAATTTTTTGTCAGAAACAATCTGTCATTTCATTTTGTAGTGACCATCTATGCCTGAGTTTTGTAGAGGATATGCTGTGAAAGCATATGTAAATTCGTAGTGAAAATGACACTGGAAATTGCCTCTTATAAAATCATTAGAATGTGTATATTGAATGCATTGAATTGTGGTGATTGGCTTTCACATTTGAATTTTCCTGCCAAACAATGGTGTGTTGAATGAAAAATTGCCTATTACCAATTATCATTTCACCTATTTCAAGTTACGTTTGTATGGGGGCCCCATCAAAATATCACATGGGTCCGTTAGGAGGTGGTTCCTTTACCATCAACCTCATCACATTAAAATGTTCTCCATGTGCCCCATATTCCTTCATCAAACCATGCATATGAGTTAACCACGTACCCCTTAAGCCTACATCAAACCACGCGTACATGTTCACTTAACTGCAGGTTGCTGGGCAGCTTTAAGCCCTAAAGTCTTCATCTCCCGCGGTTTCCTTCCTCATTTTCACCATTATTACCCATATAAGATTATACATGTATATATATAAGGTTATACAAGATTATATATATATATATATACATATATACATATACATATCTATATATATAATTATATATATACAAACATATATATATATACACACACACATATATGTATATATACATATATATATATATATAAGATTATACAAGATTATATATATATACATATATACATATACATATATATATATATATATATATATATATATTATATACTATATATATACATATATATATATATACACACACACATATCTATATATATAATTATATATATACATATGCATATATATATATACACACACATATGCATATATATATATGTATATGTATATATATATATATCAGATTACATATGTACAGTCTTATATAGATATAGGTATACCACCCATCAGATTATACATATTTTAGAATTCAATTCTCCAAATTGTTTTTATTATATGATTTAGATTTCATATACATGGTTATGACTACAACTATATGCATAAATTAAACCATTTAGTGGATTAGATGACTAGTGAGTTTGTTAAATATTTTTGGGAAGAGTTAAAGGGTTAAGTACTCTACTGTATACACAGTGGCAGCCATTGCAACTTGGACATTATTTGCTTAATTTCATCTAGTCGGTCCATTTCTTAGTCTGGTGAGATGAATTGAGGTACTTTTTCCTTATATCGTTGTTTAATTGTTTCTCCATGTAATACATTTTAATTTGGTTTCATGTGAATAAATTTTGAGGGTTCCCTTGTTTGAGTAATTATGCCAAGAGGTGTAACTATAGTGGCAGCAGGGAAGAATTTTGACCATAAAATATATATTATGTGAAACTATTGAAAAGTAACATATAATAGTTTACTACACTTTTCACAGTAAAACCAAAATAAAAAAATTACCCAAGTTTTAGAATTCAACAGGCAACCATCAGAATTCTGGATTTATACTTGTGGAGATTTATGAGAAAATTCATTTGTTATAGAGTCCTCTCAGTCTGCATTGCTAGTTTCGTCTATGTAAGGAAGCAATCTGTTTTTATGGAAGCTTCTTTATTAGATAACAATGTAGTGGTCTAGAAAAACTAAAGCAGTTTCAATGAAAATTAGCTGGTTCACTTGATGAAGAAAAAGATCTTTTGAAATTTTAACATGCTCCACTTCATTAGAAAACAATGGTATGTTAACATTATTTATTTCCCTCCTCTCATTTAGTGGATTACTCAAAGGAGGTATACCTAGATTACATTAATTAGCCTTGATTAAGGCTAAATCTGAAAGCTTGGTGCACTGCTTAACCTGTTAAACTATTGCCAAGTGGCAGCATGAGTTTGGTCCAAAATTTTATTTAATTTTCTCTCAAATATTTACCGATAATTTAAGATACAAATTTATGGGAAACTATGGACTGTTCTGTTTAGATCTCTGAATCATTGTTGGTCCATCAAAAATGAAATTAGAAACAAATATTTGGATAAAGTGGACTGTTATGATGTTGTAGTGTAACTGTGTAAGTGAGAAACAAGTAATAT
Source organism: Sequoia sempervirens (assembly GCA_007258455.2). Taxonomy (NCBI): domain Eukaryota; kingdom Viridiplantae; phylum Streptophyta; class Pinopsida; order Cupressales; family Cupressaceae; genus Sequoia; species Sequoia sempervirens. The sequence goes on along the minus strand of VDFB02168118.1, from coordinate 121,994,029 downwards.
GATGTCTACCAATCAACCAAATTAGACCAGATTTAATCAAAACCCAAGTGAGTGCTACCAAAGGAGAATCATCATTTGAATTGGTTCATATTGTGGATGATGGGGCTTGTGACTCGTGATTTTATGGAATGGTATGAGCAGGCCTTAAATCAAAACCTCAAGCCATGAGGCGTATTGATTTCTCATCATTATCACTTATACAGTGGGATCGAGGAAGGATGGGAAAAACAATGCAATTAATGAAAGGGTCAAAAGGAGACATTGACATGGAGACCTATGCAAAGTTTGGGAAGGTAAACGGTTTGGAGAAGGGACAACCGAGCAGTCTGAGGAAGGTCGAGAGCTTCCAGACTAGTGAGAGGGGATTTTAGAATAATGTCAACAGAAATCATAGCACTCAAACATTGACGACACCCAAAAAAACCACTGTTGAAAAAGCAATCTTGTAGGTGAAGAGAGGTGGAGACGTTTTCTGCAGATCCATATAAATTAATTGGTAGCACTCACCTAGGTTTTGATTAAATGTTTAAATTTCATATAATAATTCACGAGGGTTCACTTGTCTACCAATTGCTAGTCACATGTAAATAGAAATGATTACAATCATACCCTTAATGGCATACAGAGAAATGAGTTTTAAAAATGCCAAAATGCACTCAAACACCATCGAACCCAAAAAAATTCCATTGTTAAACAAGCAATCTTGCAGGTGAAGAGAGGTGGAGACGTTTTATGCAGCTCCATATAAGATAAAATGAAAAAATCTTTGAAGATTAAGTATCCTATTATATACCCAGTAAATTTCATGATGATATTTGGTCAAAATTTCGTCAATGTCCTGTTTAAATCACATTACATGTGATTAATTCATAGAATAATGTCAAAAAAAGGCATATCAGTCAAAAATTTGATGACATAGATAGAATAATTCACGAGGGTTCATTTTTCTACCAGTCGGCAGTCACATGTAAATAAAAATGATTACATTCAAACCCTTCATGCCATACACAGAAATGATTTTAGAAGAAGCCAAAATGCACTCAAACACAATTGAACCCAACAAAATTCCACTGTTAAACAAGCAATCTTGCAGGTGAAGAGAGATGGAGATGTTACTGGCAGCCGAAGGTCGTCCCGTGGTCGTTGAGCCAAAGTTGGTGGCGAGAGAGAGGAATCGTGGTTGCGGCGAGGAACATTCGGGAAAGAAACCGCGAGAGATGAAGACTTTAGGGCTTAAAGTTGCCCAACAACTCGTGGTTAAGTTAACACGTATGCGTGGTTTGATGAAGGCTTAAGGGGTACATGGTTAACTCATATGCATGGTTTGATGAAGGAATATGGGGCACGTGGAGAAAATTTTAATGTGATGAGGTTGATGGTAAAGGGACCACCTCCTAATGGACCCACATGATATTTTGATGGGGCCACCATACAGACATGACTTGAAATAGGTGAAATGATAATTGGCAATACGCAAAAAAAAAAATTCGGATTTGTAATGAATGGGTATAGGCGAAATAGTGAAGATGTAGGGGACGGAGGTAAAAAAACCCCCTTTTTGACCACCTTTCATTTTACGACTTCCACAAGACATGTTTGAAATACCCATAAGCCAAATTTTTATTTTTAAGGTCCTAACTCGATTACGAAGAAGCCCAAAAAAAATTGAAATCGGGCCTATTTTGCACTCTACACGAATGCACGAAGTTAGCCCTAATGGCTACTGGTACGTTTTCCCTAGATTGTGTAGGGACGTGTGAAATTTTTTTTTATCGACTCCAATGCTGGTGGCGTGGACCCCTCACTCAACATCACCCTATCCATCACTTGTCCCTCTCCCTTAGAGTGCAAACTGATTTCCAAGGTTGGGGAGGTCTAAGACATACTCGGCCACATGGGAAAAAGGAAGAAATTGAACTACATGCCTAAGGTGTCATCTTGGTTGCTAACCACTTTAAGCAAATCTAAGCTATAAACTAAAAAGCTTCAAACTCACAAGGCTTAGGGAAACACAATAAATTTGATTTGTGCATGAATATTTTTACTAGTACCTCATATTCAAGCATATGGGAAAAAGGAAAAACTTGAACTCCATGTCTAAGATGTCATTTGGTTGCTAACCACTTTAAGAAAATCAAGGCTAAACTCAAAAGCTTCAAGCTCATAAGGCTTATGGAAACAAAGCAAAATTGATTTTGAATTTGATTTGCACATGAAGTTTTTCTTCAGTACCTCATGTTTAACATTTGAGTTCATCTTCTAACGAAAGCATTTAGATTTGGGTGTGATGTTGGTATCATCAACTTTTAATCATGGATCTTCGTCAAAATGAAAATTATTATATTAAGGACTACACATTCCTTTGTTTTTAAAAAATTAGAAATCTAATTTCACTCTTCTTTCATAATTTGAATTGTTAGATTAGTTCAAGTTATAGTAAGAATTATCATCATCAAATATAAATGATTTAGGCATCTCATGTGAAGAACATAATCCTTTTGCAAACTATCATGGGGCTAGACTGGTTGAACTCTTTTCTTCAAAACTTCCAACCCTTGTGTGGCACTACCAAATCATACTCACGGCTCCCTCTTCGGACAAGCCCTTTCTAATCCTAAGACTACGCCTTCCCCCAACTTTGTGGTTCCATTTAAGGACTCTGACTTTTGCACATGCACCATGGAATAACACACATGCAACTCTTCACATGAGCTCTCCAACCTTGAGTGCCCTGGACACTCCTTCACTCTTGTGCTCCCACACCAGCTTCATTGACCATAAAAGGAGCTCTCTAGCTCTAATGCCAACTCCCTGACATCACAAGAGTTACTCCCTAACTCTGCTCCACCTCCTAGGCGCTCCTTGCTCCATGCTTTTGACATTCCTCATTATCCTACCCCTAGCACACTTCTTGGTCTACTTACTTGGACTTTTGTTGCACCATGTATAGTCTTTCATGGTACTCCCAATTTTTACCCTTGTGTCCCCCATAAGACCTGAGTTACTTTCATGTAATATCCATTGCAAACTCTTTGAACAAAAAGCTATCCATCATTCTTTGCATCATTTTAGGTAAGGAAGTTAGCATACATCACACCAAAAGAATAAATTGTTGTATTTAGAAACTTGGTATTTTGTATCTAAATAATTTAAAAAGCAAGTCCCTTAGACTAAAATTTACATCCATGTCTCCATTAAAGTATTCATTTTGGGATGTAGGATTATATTCACTTACCTCTGTTTAGCATACACCTATAACATCCTTCATATGAGCACTAACATACATAAGTTTTCTCTCAAGGTGATTATTTAAATTAGTTGTCCTATCAACATCACCCCTTGAGGGCATCACATTTGAAATAATTGACGCCTCTTTAATGTTTTCAATGAGACCAACCCAATGATAGGCTTGGTGAAGGCTTGTAGGCTTCAACTACTTTGGAACTAATCTCAACTTAGAGTCAAGTTCCTCACAAAATAAGCTCGCACATTTAAATTGGTTGGGCCTCTTTTTCTCATAGATATTCAAAAAATAAATACAAAATTGTTATTAATTTAAACAAAGACAACCTCTCCTTCAAATCTTTGGATATCAACAATTTCTCATATAAGCAAACTAGAGTCTATCTCATTTACAAAATACTCATTAAAAGTTGCAATAAGATCAAAACAATAAGAAAAATAGTGGTTGTGAAATTCATACAATCAATCCCTTGCACACCTACTCAAGGATAAATTACAAAAAATATCAATTATATCCTCATTATTAACCTCAAAAGCATTCATTAAATTAGAAAATACTTGGGCATGCATATTTCATCATGCTACATCACATCCATCAAACTTGGGTAGTTGGTTGCAAACATTGTTTCTCATATAATTAAGGAAACTAGACATCAATCACAAGTTAATTTTCTCATACTTATCAACAAAAAGGGGAAAATTGGGAGGCAATACTTTCTTTATTTGAGGGATGATAGGTTTAATTTTAGATTGTAGAAGATCATGTTTTAGAAAATTAATTTGTTGTTCAAGATTATCAAGCTCTTGAGTGGACATGACTAGATCATGACATGGGTGACAATTTGACTCATGGTATCCAACATAATTAGATAAGACTTCACATGGGATCATCCCACAATAATGGGTCCCAAACTTGGGACATCCTTATTTTTTCTTGAAATCACATACTTTTTAGAAAAAATAATGGTTTAAGCCTTGAGAGGTTCTATTTAAAGGGTTTTAATTAAAGAGGTTTAGATAAGACCCCATTAGATCAAGCTCCCCTAGATAGAACCCCTCTAGTCTTAAGTCATACCCACAATGGAGTCTCCTTTAGACCTATCAAAATGTTGTCAAAAAACCACTTTTTATTTACCTTTTAAGGGATCAAATAAAGTCATTTAGAAATTATGTTTTGTAAGTATGTAGCTATTATTATAAACTTTCCAAAAGGTATAATTTTGAATATTTTTATTTTTATTATTATATTTATGTTTTATTTCTTGTGAATGTAAGTTTTTCATCAAACATCAAGGTATTTGTTTCACAGATGCAAAAAAATAGAAAAATAAAGATTTTTTTTTTTTAAATATGTGTGCACTAGGTATTGATGTCCTTATTTTAGCCAAAAACATAAATAGTAATTTCAATACATACAAAAAAAAAGTTATGTGAGATAACATACACCTACGCCCATCTTATAATTAATCTGACTTCGAAAATTAATTTAAAAAATATATAACAAAAAATTATGCAAAAAATCCTTGCACTATATATTGATGTTACAAGTCTAAATTTTAAAAATTATAAATTTATCCTTTCAATTAAAAAGTTGTGTTACGACATAAACGCCACTTTTTTAAGTGTTGTTTACTCTAAAAAAAAAGTTATTAAAAGTTATGAAAAAAAATCACTATATATATATATATATATATATATATATATAGACACACACACAAAAATCCTCACAAATAACTAATTCACATCATCTCCAATATTTTAATGGTTTAGTTGCTATAAGTTTCATAAAGTGAAAATTTGGTGAAACATGCTAATTTCAATGTCCTACTTTGGCCAAAAAGTGGGACATAGTATTGTGTGTTGATCCATGGATATTCATAGATTTCATATTATGTATATTGGTATGAGTCAAGTATGTTAGATGATACATGAGAATAGGGATGACCAACATTGTCTTCATTTCATAAATCAGTGTAATAATGATAGCATGGGTTAGGATTAGATGGAGCACAATGATGATCAATGTTAGAGTAGTTATGGCACCAAGAACCAATACGACAATTTTATTTAAAATGTAAATTTGTTGCATCCATGTAAGAAAAAATAAAATAGAGAAATATACATTGTTCATTAGAAAAAGAGGATAACAGAGGATAACATATTGCACCTTAAACAATCATTGGTCCAAGATATGTGCAACAATAATGCACATAGCCAAAACCTTGCCAACAACAAAAGATTACAAAAAATGATCAACAAATATGCCACCTTAGTACACGAGGAAAAATATGAAGCATGATTGATCTTTAATAGCATGAAATGATCTAGGCTAAATTACCAATAAAGTCTTCCACTTGCAATAGTCCAAGAAATGAGAAAAAAAAATGGTATAGCTACAAAATAAATTGATTGTCACTTGGAATATGAGAACAAAGTTTTCAAACACTAGCAACAAATGTCATTGACCAAAGTGATATTTGTTGGTTGTTAACCATTCTTTTGTTACAAGAATTCCTAAATATTTCTTAGGTATCAATTGATACAAATTCTATTTTCCAATGGTTGAGAATACTTAGTATGAATCTTGGGAATGTGTAATCTAGTAAAAGTAATCCATAGTTAATGCACCCATGACTAACAAGGATATTTTAGAGAGTTTCGTGAGTGTGCCATATAATTTCTCTAGTTATATTTGTTGATTTGATTTTATCAAAGGAGTACTCACTAGTACAATATTAAAAAAATTACAAGATACTTGCAATGATATTTATCTTAATATAAATGGGATGCTTTTTATTATCCATGAACCTTGAAGCATATTTATTATGTGTTTCTCTTGACTTATGGTTTGTATACATATGGAAGTTTGGGTCTAGTGTCAATTTATACGTATATTATACTTTCTCCCTGCAGGCAGTGACTTTATTGATCATTAGATAGGCATGGTCTTAATGGTAAGAAATTAAATACTCAATAAAATTTTAAACGTCTCTTCATTCTCAATAGTATAAAAGTATAATAGGTTATGCATGTTGTCATGATTTAGCAGCATACATTATGCCAAATCCTTTGTAATCTCACGGTGAAAAATTAATAGAGAATCATGCAAGTGTGATTATAAATTGTAAATATAAGCAAGGTTAAGGGACTTAAATATGAATTAATATAAATATATTTCTCATCTTCAATTGCATGTGTAAATCTATTGTAATATTCTAAAAAGAAGCTATCAGATCTTGAGTTTGTAAGCCTACACAATAAAGTTTAGTGATATTTATTTTATAATAACCTCAAGGATTACCCTATATGTTCTAGCACAACTTAAAGTGAAGAAGGGTTGCCCTAACTTAAGCAGTGGTCTTGAGATTTCTCTTGCCTAATCATAATTTGTGGAAAACTACTCTTAATTTGGCATCCATAACCCTAGCAATTAGTTTTATTTATATTGAAAATAATTAGATAAAATAGATATCAACATCTTTGTCCTTATATGGCGGATTACAACATTATTAAGGATCATACATCTAAATCAAAATCATGTTTTAGCTAAGTTGTCAAGAATAAAGGGATCTAATTTATCAAATTCAACCAAGCATTGAACTTGGCCCATCACATCTCCAAGGAAATTGAAGCTTGGTGGATGACATAATTAAGAAAACATATCAACCAATTGAGCTACAAACTTTTAGTTATTTATTTGTTTTAGATAACTCTCCTCTTTAAAAAATTAAAAGTAATTTGAAATTTATCTTAATGATGAGTAAATTTTAAATTTTGTTTTAAAGTTTTTTCTAATTTAATTAGCAAATATGTTTGGTCCATAAAGTGGTAAAATAAAATAAACTTTTCTTATGGTTAACTTAGATTAATTCAATGAAATGTATACGATGTAATCACAATTAACCTAGAGTAATGATCATGTGTAATGAACCCATTATTTTAAATATTTACCACTTTTTTATCACCAAGCTCCCATTAGGATGAGGTGAGAGCATACAATGAGCATTACTCAAAAAAAATTGACCACCAAGTGTAACAACTGAAAATCAGGTTGGATGTTATCACATGGCTTAGGACATAGAGCACACCCACTTTCCAATTATTTCATTAAAGGGTAACCCTAGAGATCTCAATGCAAAGGAGAAAGAGATCTTGCTTGATAGGGTTGTCCTAGTGGATGAATGTAAACTAATGAGGGGTTCACCACCAAGTTAAGACTTGGAAAGATAAATGCAATGCAAGATGTAATACTAAACCCTACTATGATGCAATGACTTGCAAATGACCTAGAAATGTATATAAATTAGAACATAAAATTGTGAAATCAGAAGTGTGCATCTAGAAACTTGTGGAGGCTTGAATGAAGACTGGAAATGCTACAAATATTGAATTTTTGCCTATTGGGAATCATTCGCCAATCTGGGTGAATCAGTCCCAGATTTGGGTTTCTGTACAGGAACAAGTTTCTCAAAAAAGGGTATCCAAAACTGCAAAAATCTAAAAAATTGACCTAAAATGGGACTCATTCGCCAAAAGTGGTGAATGAGTCCAATTAGGGTTTTCTAGAGCTTTAAAATCTAAATCTGGTCTTCAATGTCTACTCTTTTTGTTCCTCTTTGTATTTTGGGGTTGTAGGTGACTTTTTGGTGAATATTACAACCTTGCAAATGGGGAGACAACTCCAACAACTTTCTCCAAGTTTGTAACCTAATATTCAATGATCTTCAAGTCTTCAAAGCACCTAGATTTTCAATCACACAAAGAGAGAGAGAGAGAGAGAGAGAGAGAGAGAGAGAGAGAGAGAGAGAGAGAGAGAAGTGTTGATTGTTAGGAAATAGGGGTTTTCCTTGGTCAAACCCCTTGTAGGTAATTAAACCAAATGATGAGACAATGAAAGATGAACATGAAACATGAAACATGAGCAATGATACCTTAAATGATGCCTTGTAAATGATGTTTTACATAAATCTGCAACTCAACATGAAATGGCCATGAAGGATGTAGATCTTGATCTTAACAATAGGTGTAGAGCAATGCTTGATCTTGGATCTTCAACGCTACATCACAACACTAGCTCAATATCATGATTGATGCTTGATGTCCTTGAAATGATGATGGAGTTTTTGAATGTTGTGGATGTTTTGCTAATATGTGGTTGTCATTGATGTCAACACTATTAGCATTTGGTGTATTAAAGGTTGTATATGTCAAGGATATTGAGAAAATTTTAAAAGAAAGTGTTCCAAGTTCCTAGTGGAACTGTGTAGGTATGAAGGTGTTTTTCTATGTAAGTTGAAGATCAGCTGCTATGGACTAAAGGGTTTATTTTTGAGAGTATCTAGATCATCCACCAGAATTTTCAAATGTCTATGTATAGATTTGATCATGATGTGGTCTGACAATATTTTTGTGGTCTCTGTCAACATTCTTGAGTGAAGATTGTGTAATTATGGTAATTCTAGTTGCTATGGATGCTTCTCTATTGTTTCTTGGTTCTCTTGGATGTCTCTAGATCATGTTCTATCTTTTTGGTATGTCCACATTGATTGGTGTGCTCGTGGTCAAAAAAAATTCTTGTGTACATTCGGCTTTTCATGTTCTTGGCCAACATGATGGTGGTAATGAGTTGTGGATCCTTGAAAAATAAAATTTGAATATTTTGCACACTCGTGAATATTGTCTTGGGTCGCATCATTGTTTTGGCCAATGGTGTTTTGATCTACATTGAAAATTAATTTTAAAATTGGGCTGACATTGCAAATATGGTTTATTTTTCTAGCTGACTAAGTTGATGAAATCTCGTGTAGCAGATATATAAGAGCGATTGTTTCATTAGTGAAAAGTGTGCTTCATGTGTTGGGTGTGCTTCTATGTGCATATGTGTGAATATCATTCAATTGCGGAGCAAAGTGTGAAGAAGACCGAGCAAAGTGTGAAGTAGTTTGAGTGAAAAGTGAAGGATTTTTCTATGCTTAACTAGAATTGTAATTAGGCTTGTGCAGAAGCTATTTTCTCAGTTTGTACCCTCTAGATTTTAATCCTATTATTTATTTTTGGGAAATGAGCCCCTTCTATAATTGAGCAGTGAACTCTAGGAAGTGTGCCTAAATGGATGTGCATTACCCTTTATTGTTTTCATTATACTTTTAACAAGGTATAACATTATGGACTAACATCCACCATGGTTGTTCCCCTAACAAGGTTTCCACGTAAAAATCTTGGTGTTTTTTGTCTCTCTGATGTGTTAATTGTTTATGGTTAATTGCTTATTCATTAGATCTAAGATTAAGTTAAGTTTGAAAAGTTTATTATTTTGTGACAATTGATTCACCCCCTGCTCTTAGTTGTCTATCCTTGTTTTACCAACAAGATCTTGAATTGCTACAACAATTGATGAAGAATTCTACCCTTAAATTCTTTAGAAATGATCTTGAATGCTCTCTCGATGCTCTTGTGAAGTCTTGGAATGCCTAACTCTTGCTTGCTTGACTTGATATCATGAATGCTTGATGAAATAATGATTTGAGACCTCATTTATACGGAAAATCCAGCTAATATCCTGTGTATTAGATCCCAAAGGCTGACATACACAAAATTTGAACTTAAAACCCAATTTTTCCCGCTCAAAACCTTGAAAATAGGCAAAATAGGACTCATTCACCAAGCTTGGAAAATGGGTCCCACCTAGATGGGATTCATCGTCCAAAATGGCGAATGGGTCCCATAGGTCCTATTTTGATTGCTAAAGTGTCGGGGATGTGTAAATTAAGCTCATTTATTGATATTGTCAAATTTTTTTATTAAAATATGCCTTGGGATGCATAATATGGGGACATAGGGGCCTATTCATGATGATATAAATGTCATAAATATAATAGGACCCAAAATCCAATGTGAAAGTGTAAATAAATACACTTTACAATACTAAATTAAGGAAAAAATAGGTCTATTTAGCTAAAAGGGGCCCTAAATCCAATGTGAATGTGTAGAACACATTACAACACTAGATTAGGTTCACTTAATTTACAAGCCTCATAAATTTAATGTGAAGGTGTCAATAAATACACTTTACAACATTAAGTTAGGGAAAAGTTAAGTTTATTTAGCTTAGAAGGGCCCAAAACCTAATGTGGATGTCTAAAAATCATCACAACACTAGATAAAGGCGATATCAAGTCCAATTTATCATTAACTACTCCCCAAATCAAGAAAGGAAAAGGAATACTTTTTCGGTTGCCACACCAAGATGGCATGAAGTTGAGGTGAGAGAATACAATGGGTGAATAATAATTTAAAAATTATTCAAATAAAGAATGGTACTTGAAAGATGGAATAGATTTTAGGGTAACTACATGGATGTGGGGGAACAATAGGGGCTCTTATGTGGCCACTTTTTTTGGAAAGTAGGAAAAATTGATCTTGGATGAGAAATTGAAGATAGTTACACTCAAATTATGAAAATGCAAAAAGAACAAGAGTCAGAGTGCTTTGAATATATTTTCTATACTACATTTTTTGTAAATGGTGGAGAATAGGTCCTTCAAATAGGGGGCCACACAAAGTGCTCCTATTTTTGTTAAAAATATATAATATAGTGGCTAGTGTGGCCCCCTAAAATTTTAACTCTTTTTTAGTATTTCAAAAATCACATTGATGAAAAATTAACTAACACCATGTAATATGTGTTCAATGTGTTTGCTAATTTTTTAATAAATATATCATTTTTAAATAATTTTCAAAGTGGACACATCTTGAAAAATTGAAAAAAATTGAGCGTGTGCCTCCTAAGTTTTTTGGAAACTACTAGAAAATCAAAATTTTAAAAATTGTGTATAAAATAGAGTCTAGTTTCTAAAAAAAATTAATTTATTTCAAATTTTGATGAATGTGTAAAAAATGAAGTAAAAAATAACATATGTAGGTTTTTGACAAAATATGGACACTAGCAAAAGAATATAAAGATCAAAACCTTACCATAATTGAAACGTACAAAAATTACATGATTAGAAAGTTAAGAGAGAGACTATTAGTAAGTTACATTTTTAACTTGACATTGAAATACGTGCAAACTTGATGGAGATCACACTCATGTCCATTTTTTTTATTTTTCTAGAATTTTTGAAAAACATGTCTATGGGCATTGAAATATAAGTCTGCCACTTTCATTGGATTCCCAAGGAAAATCTAACCCTAAGGGTTAAAATTACCAAAGTAGGCTTTCATGTGAGCATATTATAATGTGCTAATGTTTTTTGTGGATAAAAAATTATCTTTCCCTCACCTCCCCTCCCTTTCTCTTCACACAAAAATGATTAAATTTTAATTTTCTCACATTTATGTGAAGAAAAAATTATCTC
>VDFB02168118.1:121920983-121982329 GCA_007258455.2 Sequoia sempervirens | reverse complement strand
TGGGAGGACTACTTTCCTTTAGCAGAATTTTCTTACAACAATTCTTACCATTCTATGATAAAGATGGCTCCTTTCGAAGTGTTATATGGCTGGAAGTGTCAAAATCTTATAAGTTGGGATAGACTTGAGGATAGGGTGAGTCTTGGGCTAGAGATGTTGGCAAAAATCGAAGAGAAAGTGAAGATTGTTAAGCAAAGGTTGGCTGAAGCTAACGACTGACAAAAAAGTTATGCTAATGTTAAGGGAGTACCCAAAAAAATTCCATAGGTGACAAGGTGTTGTTCAAAGTGAAACCTCACAAGAGCTCCATTAAATTTGGAAAGTCTTCCAAGTTAGCCCCACATTATGTAGGACCTTTTGAGATTCTAGAGGAAGTGAATCCAGTAGCCTATCAAATTGCATTGCCACCAGCTCTTTCCAAAATGCATAATTTCTTCTATGTGTCTTACCTAAAGAGGTATATCCTAGTGATAATCATGTAATTGATTGGACTGCTTTATAGGTACAGGACCCCGAAGTGGTAACACTTGAGCCCATCAAGGTGTTTAGAACATGTAAGCTTCGCTTGCATAACAGGGAGGTTCTCTTGTGCAAAGTCCAGTGGGATCAATATGCAGAAGAATCAACCACTTGGGAGGATTATGTTGAGTTTCAACAAAAGTTTCATCAAGTTTTAGATGCTTAAAAACAATATGTTGATTGTTTGTTTTGTTTTATGTTGCTACATAAAATCATCGGGGATGATGATTCACAAGGGGGAGTATGTGATACCCTAATTGTGTTATTACTATTTACTATTACTATGCAAGGTAAATTTTGAATGTAATGTGAATTTTGAAGATGAATAAATTGTGCTTGCACTTTGTTAACAATGTATTATGAATAAATGTTATCTCATTTAAATGTCATATGAAGAAATACATATATGTGAATTGGATGGATATTGATTTGATATTCTAACTTTGGAGATGTATTATGTGTAATGCATATTTTTTTGAACAATTGACTACCTTGGGAATATGTTAGTGGATGAAAGTATATTTTCAATCCCTCTAGGCGGAGGGGAGGTATCACTTAGGAGAAGGTCTTGGTCGAGTAACCAGTAACGTAACATATATGAGCTTACACATGTACCACAATAGAATAATTGAGTCAACTTATGTGGGGAGTTGGTAAGTCATCCTTAGTTAATGTGTTTTCTTTAGTAAGAGTCTTATTTACTATTGAATGTGTTATTGGGTGATGTTTGTATTTTTGAGCTTGTGAGTTTCTTCCTTATTACTATACTTGTATCAATGAGTAAGACATACGTGGAATATGTATATGTACACACATGCATGTCGATGATAGACCATACACATGAAGGAACACATACATGAGTGTACATAGGTAGATGTATCTATGTACACTCATGCACGAGTTTCTTATGCACATGGAACTTTCAAATGGATCTAATAACATGTATATGTATACGTATAGATATATCACAAATAGGTACTTATCGATATAGTAGTAATTGTGTATGACTTTTGTGTGAATCGAATGTGTATATATACATATAAAGTATTAAAATATATCCTTATGTATATATGTATCGATATAAGTGTATGGTGGCAAATGGACGTGCCCGTACAAATGTATCGATAAATGTATACATACATATACATGTACATAGAGGCATATATATATATGTGTGTGTGTGTGTGTGTGTGTGTACATAGCTGATATATGGTTATTACTATGTGAATGTTATCTAGTTTGTATTCATTTGTATATCAAGTGTAATCATACTTTACTGGCATGTGATATATATGAGTATATAATAACATATATATACATATAAATATATGTACATCGATATGCATATATATGTATATGTAATATATGTGGGTGAAGCCACAATAGTCATTTACAATTTTCCAGTGAAGAAGGAAAACTCACAAAAAATGACCCCATGCCAAAAAATGTGATTTTGGGGATTCATATGAACCTATTGGTTTGAGCAAACCCATAAAGGGTTCGGTCGAACCAGGGTTTGAGAGATCCCATTCCCTAGTTTCCCACCCAAAAAACAAATAAAAATTCATTACATGAGGTGGTTCGCTCGAACCCCTAGAGGTTCATACGAATCCCCCTTAACCCTCATTCTCCCCCTTAGACACAAAAAAAACTTAAATTTTTTCATTTTGAAACTCGATTTGAACATGAAAATGATCGATACTTCACAAAACCAATTGGAATTAGGTAGTCCTCAGAACGAGCTATCCAACGAATATAATTTTGATATGTTTTGGTTTTATTATGTATTTGTTTTTTAGTTTTATTAAATATAGGTTTTTCACCGAAAATGAAGGTCTCTGTTCTACACATGTGGAAAAATAGTAGATTATCAAAAATAAAATTTGAAAAATATGAGTGCACCAGATATTGAAGTCCTTGATCCAACCAAAAAAAATTGAATTTCTATATATACAAAAAAAATTATGCGTTATACAATCGCACTATGTCTGAATTATAATTGGTTTGACTTCAAAACTCGATTAAAGAAAAAATATTCAATAAAAAACTATCTAACCAAGTGGAAGCACTAGATATCAGAGTTACAAATCTAAATTCAAAAGAATTAGAATTTTATCCTTCATGGAAAAAAAATTATGCATTATCACGATTGATATAGCCACTTTTTAAAAATGTTGTTTTATAGAAGAAAAACCCAATTTTTGTAAAGGAGATGGAAAGAAGTGCAATTTGATTCCAAAAGTTTTGAAAAAAATATTTTTAGAATCTAAAACAAAATGTGACGAGACTCTAGTTTGCATCATCTTCAAATTCCTCATGGTTTAGCCGCTATAGGTGCCCGAATGTGAAGATTTAGTTAAAAAAATAATTTCAATGTCCAATTTGGCCAAAAATCGTAAACCACTATTTTGGGATCACCCATGTTATATATTTAAAGTTTTTTATATGCTTTGAAGTCAATTATCATTGATAATGATTATATGTCAATTTATTAACTAAATCATAGTCCGAGTATATTAAACTTGTGATTGTATTTCAATGGTCAACTATTACTCATACTGTCTACACAGTAAGAGCAAATAATCTGCAAATTATTTAGCAATCATGAAGTCGATAGAAGTAGAAGACTTGGTCGATGCATTTTAAGGAATTTCCTTTGACTTAGTAAACTTCTTATTGCCATATCATTGTGTAAATATCAACAACTAATAAATGTGTATGAGATTGTGAACAAGTAATTGAAATGGTCAAATTGTTTTAAGTAGTGAGTCAACTCATGCTAAGACTGAGTTGATGTAAGTTATTGTTGATGGTGTTTTCTGCATAGCAACAACTCAGATAGAATATAATATCCTATCTCTCTTGAAAGGTAAATCTCTATTAGCAAGCCTCAAGAGATAACCCCAAGGTTTCTAATGTCAGGTCTTGACAATGCATAAACAACTCAGTGATAAAATGTGAAAATGCTGGTAATCACAATGGGACCTTACTACAAGCAAAATACTGAATCGATTTCACCAGATCTAACAATCTGATGATACTTCAATCTTAGATCTGACCCAATAATCAAAGAAATAGAAAAATATAAGGGTTTCGAAGAGATTTCTAAATTTAACGCTACTCCTAAGATTAACAATAAAAGTAACCAACACTCGAAACAAACCAATCCCTCAAAACTGATCCCTGCTTGACCCAGATAAATTTGCAATCTCACAGAAAACAGTGCAATCTTCTGAGGTGTTAGGATTTTCAAATCATGAAAATTTATTAAATAACCCTATTGCAGTTGAAATGAAAAAATCCTCACAATCGAACTAAGCACACTGAATATGAAGTCTAGGCTAACTTTGCAAAGCAACTAACAATCAGTTGGTTGCGAAAAGTATGGACTGAAGGATTGTTGCAACATTCGAGTATTGAATCACAAACATTATTGAATCAAATATAATCTTAATATTAACCTCCTCAAAGCAATTTTAAAGATGAAATAACAAGAACCATTCAAGAAAAGAGAAAACAAGTATGGCACCAAATCACAATGTCATTTCTTGTATTCAAATTGTCCACTGTAGCAACAATTCTAGCTTTCTATTACAACTTGAGAACAACTACTTGTTAACTTACTCTACTTGCTTCTAACTATTTTAATCCTTTCTATTATTTCTAACTATCTAAAAACAACCCTTACAAATGAGGCGAAATTCCAAATATATAGAATCCCCCCAAAAACCCGTCGGCCAAGCAAGGGTTTGCAACATTAATTAGGCACCACCAGTCGGCCAAGAGAAAGTCAAAATGGAACAAAGGAATGTATTAAATGTATGAACAACACCCAGGTCGGCCCAGGATTCCCAATGCAGCTCAGACCAATGCAGGGCATGATAATGGGGAAGCACAAATCCTGAAGTAGTCGGGCATTAACTGCCTTCCCCTTTGTTTCTATTCCGATCCGGCCCTTCATGAACCTTCAAGAGCACTGCATCCAAGTCGGCCATAGGTGGTAAAGGAAAAACCCTAAGTTGTCTTTCAATAGATGCAATCTTGTCCCTTGATTATTTGATCGACTTATCCCAATCCACCTTATACGTTAGGCACTTGCCAATAACTGCAAGGTAGGTGGCTGCATCATCCAACTGGTGCTTAGAAATAGAATCATCATTATCTAATGCATAAACATCATGCCACCACTTCCTCAACTATTCCAGGATCAAGTACTTGGGCACGATCTTCCTTCTTCTTGTCATGATTTCAAAGAAGGCAATGGATCTATTGTGAACACCGGCTAGGGTATCATCAATTTGCTTTCTTTTCTTATAAATCCTCTTCAACACCTTCTGCCTAATCTGCAACATTTCATACCACTCCCATGGTTCAGTAGCTCTAGAAGAAGGAAGGATCCCATCACTCACCAACCTGTCCTGGGTGTACTCCATAATAGTTCTGGTTTTTTGCAGAAGAAGATCTGTATCTTCTTTATCTCGTGCCAACACAGCCTTCAACCACTCAGTTGCCATGACAACATCCTTTCCTATTGATAGGATTTCCTTAATAGCTTCATCACCCTTAATTTGCACTCCTTTCAACCAATTCAGAGTGGCAAGGGTGGAAGATTTCATCTTTTCTAGCTCAGTGATGGTCTCTTGAGGTAGAGGATTTGTAGCAGAGGAAGAAGGATTAATGGACTGCAGTGGTTTCATTAAGTCTTCCAAGCATTTCCTGAGATTTTCATTTTCTTTCTTCAGCTTCTGCTTGGTCTCCATTTCCTTCCTCAATCTACCCATAATAACTGCACTAGATCCCTCATAATCTTCAATGTCTTGATCGACTAATGTAGGTCCTAGATTGAAAGTCTGAATATGGTAGTCCTTTCCAACCACATCATCTCTATTTTTATCTGGAGTAGGGGTAGCAATGTGAACAACTCTACCATGAGCCTCATCCCTTTCAATCCTTGAGATCATCCTATCCTTCTTCTTACCTTTATCTTTCCCATTTTGGTGGACTATCTTCCATAAAAACTTGTTTTCTCTTTATCTCTTTGTCCAGCCAACCTGGAACAGTGGGCTCCAATTGCACCTCACTTCATTTCTCCTCTTGTTGATCTTTAGGTGCCTCCTTACTTAAATTTCGTTCATCAGGAGTCTCATTTGTCTTACTTTCTTCTTCTTCAACATGCTCCTCCTCTCGTTCAGGTGATGGATATTTCACTGCCTCTACTTCCCTTGGAGGAGATTCAACTTCTTCAGTTCTAACAGGAGAATCTGCATGTGCAACCATATGGGACTACATTATCTTTTCAATTTTTGCCTCCGCACCATGGAGGTCACCTTCATGAAACTCCCCCCCTTCAGTATCCGAATGATCCTCAACATCCTCTGACTCACTAGGCTTGCCTTGAGCTCCATGAGTGGAAGGCACATCGTCATGCTATTCCTTATGAGAAACCACTGGAGGGAGATCAACCTTGGGTACACTGTCCCTGGGAGAAGGACTCCTAGAGCTCCTTGCATACACCTTGGCCTTCTCCTCTGAGCTTTCAACATTTATCACTGGTGGGGAAACTTCTTCCTCCCTAATCTTGGAGCTAGCCCTCCCTGACAGTTTTATGATTCTCCTCCTCTTGGGCACAAGATTATCAGCCTCAGGTACTTGATTCTTAGTCCCTTTCTGTTCAAATTTCCTAGTCCTTATCCTCTACTTGGCCTTTGGTTTTCTCTATTTTTCTGCCTCCTGGGCCTCTATTTCTTGAACTCCTTTAATCTTGATTTTGAATGGGGAATCCAACTTACCCTTTCCCTTAGGATCCTACTCGGTAGATTCTTCAGAGGTGGAGTGGGGATCCAAATCTCCCATTAGCGCATAGCTGCATTGTACACCATTATTTTCCAACTCCCATAGCTTATGCTTTAGCCACATCCTAGTAAATTTGAGAACTGGATCCAATAGTTGTTTCAATTCTGTCTTTTCCTCCTCTTACCAATCCACATCACCAATTGGTCTATCCTTTATGGCCTCATAAGCATGATCTTGTATCAAGTTCCCATCGTCTTCCAATTGATCAAGAACTGCCTTTATGTTGTATAATTAGACTAACTCAACTGGAAGCTTGGAGAATTTCTTCTTTTTGACCTCAAATTCATCACTACAGTTGGCCCAGTAGTCTTCCAAATTTACGTTATGACTATACTCCTTGCTGGCCTTCTTTTGGGCTTCTCCTGTAATATCAAATCTGGATCTCTTGGAGTGGAAAGACAAGCCAAGAGTATTCATTTCTTCTTCTGAAGCTTGGGCGGAACCAATGGAAGGACATACCTCTCCAGTGCCAATCCTCAAGGGAAAATCTCCACCAAATCCTCTCTTATGCTTGTCTTTCTTGACAATGGCATCAAAGTCACAGATCTGCCTAGTGACTTCTAGCAGTATAATGTGATCAGTAGGATACCTTGGAAGTCTGTATGGAGCCCTTTGGAAGCCATCAATCCGAATGTAGGAGAAAGTTGGGAATTGAATAAACCATGCCCCATATTTTTTGATGAGTTCCTTAGCTTGATCCAAAATCCTGACATGCTCTGCTTCTTGAAGCATTTTGGTGATATGCATGGTGAATGCATCGTTCACCCTCCTATAGTCCAAGCTCCCTAAATATAACTGAGGGAAAACTTCATAGATGATGTCCTGTCCAGAAATTCCCTTTGTATCCAATCCTTTGTAGGGATGGAATCTAGCCAGTGCATACACCAAATACGAAGTCATTATGAAGGTCCTTGTTTGCAACACATTGGACAACTGCTTGTGAATTACTTGGCTAATGACTCCTGCCCAAGTAAACACTTTGGCTAGACCTCTTGCCAACTAGGGCTCGTCTTGCCGATGGTGTATGAAAATGCATGTCGATGAGAGATTTTCTTACGGGGTGAGGTCTTGGTGAATCCTCTTTGTCTCACTGATTGACATAGGAGACTTTATCGGTGTGAGAAATGATACTGTTAGAACGATCAAATAGGAACTTAGGAAGGCTTCTCGACGAAATACAGGGTGATCGATATGACATCTCCCCGACTTTGAAGTGCCACAATAAAGAAAATTCAGAAGGGATGGAGAGTCACGATTTCACCCAGACACCAAACCAATGCAGAATTTCAAAAGGTTTAACTCAGGACAAGTCATGGATGGACCTTTCATAGATTTTCTTTGTGTTTCAGGCCTGTTTTAAGACGAAATAACTTGAAATGACATTGCCCTCATTTTGAAACCCTATACATACGCCATTAGTGCACAAGAAAGCTTAAAATTCAGTTTTTTCAACTACTAAGTCGTCACTAGGGTTTACTAATTATTCCCAGGCAAGATTCATTAAAATGCAGATAGACAAGTGAGTTCAAAACTCACCCAAGAGATGACAAATAATGCAATACTGAACAACCCTAGCATGAAATGATCAAATACGTAGGAATTCAAATCCCATAGGCTCTCATAACATCAACGTGCCATTCATAATTCTCAATCAAAGGTAGGGTAATAAAAACATACCATTGTGAAGCGGAAATTGATCTGAGAATTAACAAATGCGAAGCCCAATGGTGTCCACATAGAACAGAGGAAAGAACGCACAAGAAATTGCCACTAATCGATCAATTCAAGCTCAAATGCCCAAATCTAACCAACAGCTCAAAGAACAAACTCTAAGGATATAGTTCTCAACTTAGACAATGGCAAATAGTGAGCACGATGGTACAAAGATCCAAAAATCAAGTAAAATCTAGCCTTCAGAGCATGTACGAAGCCATTAATGCAATTGATAAGATGGTAAGGAAACCTGGGAAGCCAACGACAAGGCGGAATCCAAGAAATTCCAGACCACATGGAAATCTGTGAAAACAAAAAATCCCCAAACAATAGGGTCCAACTGGAATCCAAGCGGGATCCGGGAAAATCCAACCAAGGTGGACAATATGGAATCCGAGCAAAAGCTCAAAATTTGTCCAAAACTTAGGATTTTCAATGCATAGCCAGGGGAAACACTTAGGGAATCAAAAAAAAAAATTTAAGCACATGCCTAAATAAGACAAAACCTCAAAAAGAAAGGGCCAAGACACCAAAACCAAAGAGAAAGAGGGTCCCTACTTTTAGTGGGCCGTGTGTGCAAAAATTGCACAACAGTTATGTGTTACAAATTTCATATTGACTAATTCAAATATATTGTAAACCTCGCCAACTGTTGGAGAGAGCTATTTATCTTGGTACCACCTTTTAGCTAAGTCAGGTGAGTGGCTATGCATGGTAATTGTTTTCAACACTCATTCCTATTTTGTAGGATGAGAAGTCTCATTTCTGTTGTATAAATAGTAGAGAAAACTCACTTGTTTGGGATGCATCCATAAGCAATTTTCTCTACATTATTATCTACTTTATTCTGTTATATTTGAGAGAGTGATTTATAAGTATTTGAGAGAGGATAGTATATTGAGTGAAGTATTTTATCAACTTGAGAGATAGAGGTATATTGTGGCATCACTTGAGAAGTCACGATCAAGCTAGTCGATGTTTGGGAAATCTACTTTGCAATCAATTAGTTGGATAAGCGTTAACATGCATGAGGATAATTATCCTTTATTTGTCTTGAATTTTGTTAGATTATTTCATGAATGCTTTGGTTAGTCTTTTTTGAATGTTGCAATTGGAAGGAAATAGTATTTTCTTTGAAAAGGAAATAGAAGCTATTTATATTGTTTGTACAATGCTTGTAAGTACTCCATAATAGGAGGACTATGTTTGTCATAGGTATTGCATACTAGATATGATTTAAACATGTGTAGCATAAGGGTTGCTCATAGCTAAGTTATTTAATTATAAAAGATAGCTAGAGGGTTACTCCTAGGATTGTGAGTCCAATGAAGGGGTGAAACTTTTACATTTACTTTAAGAATAGATATACCTTAGGGTATGTGGAATTAATGATAAAAAATCCTGGGCTAAGAATCTATCCATGGGACGGATTACCTTGAATATATTATAGTGGCCTTAAGTCAAAACGAGCTTTAGAAGTGTAAGTGAATGTTGACCTTCACTTGAAGTACTGAGTGAAAACACTTTGGCCAAAGTAGTGTGATTTCCTTTGGCTCCACTGTTAGTTCATCGTGTCTATGTAGTGCATGCTAGTTGCATATTGTAGGGAATACAAGTTCTAGTCATGTAGGGAACAACACTAAGCTCAGTGTGGTTTGTCGCATAGGGTTACTCAATCAATCTCTTCATCGAAGGGTAGGGCCATCTATCATTGATAGATGTGCAGGGGACCGCATATGATTCTGTGGTTAGTGGAAAAGTGCTTGAGTGATGCTTCTCCTCCTTAGCAGGTGACATAATCAAATGTTTTGAAAGGTGTATCTTGGACCATCTATATCTTATGCTCTGAAGCTCGGTTGAGCTATGTATGTAATTGTGTACATTCTTGGAATATTGTAATTTGTGAAATTATTATATTGAATTGGAATCTTTATTTTTTATTGTCATGGCATCTTTATTCATATATTCTCAATAAAGAAAAGATTTTTTTTATTACAATGGATTATTACATAGTTGATTTACTCAAATAGCAAAAAATTAGGAAAAATTTATGTTGTTCATGTTTTGCACACATGCCCCATCGTGGGCAGGGACCCCCTCTTTTCACTCCCCACGGGTTGCTTTGCTCCCATCTCATTTTGTGTGCCCCTTTCCTAGAGCCTAAATTGGTCATGTGCCTTCAAACAATCAAATTCCCTTGACAAAATTCACCTACCTGAGTTTCGCCAAGTCTTTTAATTTTGCAGAAGTGCCCCTATGGGTTTCCCTTCATCTATTGCCTTGCTATCCTCTAGGCCTCACAGACCCATAGCTGCGGGTCACACCATATGGGTTTCTGCTCATGTTTCACTATTGATTAGCAACTAACACCCAACTTATGCCCACATGGTGTGCTCTACAATTAGTTTCTTTGTTTGAGCCTTGACCAAGCATCCAACCGAGCATGGGTTCCCGCATCTCACCTAATTTGGGTATGCCATGCAAAGAAATCAATGCATACCATTAATGGAAATTGGCCTATAAATAGTACTCCATGCCCTTGATTTTACTTGGGGCATTCAAATTTGGAGAGAAGCAAAGTCCCCCCTTCCATTTTCCTCTCTTTACCTTGTTCCTACTAACTTGGTCCCTGCTCACTTGATTCGATTTTTCCTTCATTTTTTACTTTGGGGACAAATTTCCTATGGATTTGGGATGTTTTCTTGGTGCCTAAGTGGACTGACAAGGTTTCATTAAGTTTTGGGAAGTTGAGGAAATTTCATTTCGGGCTGCTGTCCCTCTGTGGTCATTTTTTGAGACTCCATCCCTCCATGGCCATTTCTGAGATTTTGTCCCTCCATGGCTGTTTACAGGACTCTATCCCTCCATGGTTGTTTTCTAGGACTTCATCCCTCCATGGCCATTTTTAGGACTTTGTCCCTCCGTGGCCATTTTTTGGGCCGTCATCCCTCCGTGGCCATTTCTGAGACTCTGTCTTTTCATGGCCATTTTCTGGGACTCTGTCCCTCCGTGGCCATTTCTGGGACTCCGTCCCTCCATCTAGAACTTCCCTCCTAGGCCACCATGTGCTCATTGTTGTTTCAAAAGAGTGGCAACCCTCTGACTTCCCCCTTCCAAATTTCCACATTTTTCAAAATGAGTCAAATCTTAAGGAAGTATGTCTTGGCACTCTTTTTACCCCTTTTCCCATGTGCTAAAATTGAAAGTCTAAAATTTGCTAAGTTTTGTGAATTTTTAGAACTTTCATTCTAGGACTCCATCCCTCTGTGGCCATTTGAGAACTTCCCTTACGTCTGTCGTCCTTCCGCACTTCTGGGTCTAGCCTTTCAGAAGGTTGTCCATTGTCCACCTTCCATCTGCCTCCTGTCTACCTTCTGCCTTCCCTTCCATCTGTCGTCCACCATCTGTCTATCATTTATCACATGTCATTCATCATCCTTCTTCCCAATAGCACTCGCACCCTTGAACACACATTAATGTTTATGGTCCAAATGAGCTCCAAATGTGGAACAATGATGAATATTATGATCTTTTAATGATGCATGGATTGATCTACCAAGGAGTTTGCAAGGTTTGAATAATGTTTTCCTTGATTTTTGTATAAATTCACTTACGACACTTCATGTATGTAGGATTCAAGGAGCCTACCACTAGTTCGTCAGGGAGACCCATTGAGAAAGTTGAACAAGGAAAAGCACATATCTCCTATCACCATTCATTTTATGTCCACCTTTCCTCATAACACCCATCAAAAGAGATAGCATTGGAAGTAGGCCTATGTCAAGGGAGTCAGTGAAAAATCTATAAAGGGTGGCCTTGAAGGTGGTGGGAGGGAGCAATTGTTTCCTCCCTCCAAAAAAGTGATCACGATTCGTTAGGAGTTGTCTCATCATATCATCTGATCCATTTAACAATGATGAAATGTTGTAAAAAAGTTTCATTTGATCCAATGGACAATGCTACAAACACATCAAGAAAAGAGCAGCCTTCAAG
This sequence comes from Sequoia sempervirens, assembly GCA_007258455.2. NCBI lineage: Eukaryota > Viridiplantae > Streptophyta > Pinopsida > Cupressales > Cupressaceae > Sequoia > Sequoia sempervirens. The sequence continues at coordinate 121,970,251 of VDFB02168118.1, read as the reverse complement.
TAGTTTCAGCTATAGTAAAAGGGAAATCAACAAGAGGACAAAACTGCTACAACAACTGGGCACTACAAGACAAAATAGGGAAAAGACAAAAGATGTATTTTAAATTGTTGAATATTGTGGGGTAGGTGAAGCCCTAATGTAATCAAATCTGAGTCACACAATGTAATTCAATCCTAGACATTCATTCGGGCTTTGGAAAACTATAAATAGGGGTCTCCCCCTCATTTGTAAATGGTTGGAAAAATAGTGTAAATACATTTTGCAGCAATAGAAAGAAACATTGTATGATTTATGGGTGTTCCTTTTAAGTTTTCTCATTATGTGTGCATGGTTTTACTTCCATTTTAATTTAGTTGTTAGTTGCTTGAATGGAAGTGATGATGGTGATTTTTGTTTCAATATTTGATGAATTTTCAACTCATGCTTTTTGTGGTTCATTGATGATGAATCACTTTACAAAGCTAGTCTGAGCTTCTTTCCTTTATTGCTGCAACTTAGTTCAATTACATGTGCATGATGTGTGTGTGTAATCCAAAAATTTTTATTCCTTAAAAGATTGCACTGGTTTTGTGTAACTGTAGGCTTCTCTTGGTCAAGCAAAACCTAGTTTAGGGATTTTTTCTACTGTAGCAGCCTCCATGATCACTGTTCATTCATAGTTTCAAATCTAGGAACCTCTTCCCTTCCCTGCCCTTTTTCCTTTTTTTTAATAAGTGACCCATGCTAAGGTTCATTGCACATTGTAAAGCCAAATCCAATGATAAAATGGAGTTCAAGATTGTTGTTTGAACCTATATCAAACGTACAACTCTCCCATCCTAAGAACTCCACTTGCAAATCCAAATTCCCCACACTTTGTAACTCATTCGTAAGTCCGCCTTGTGATTCCAAAAAATTACATGAAACAACTGATATATTCCAAGCACTGTCAAGACCTGACATTAGAGACCTTGGGATAGTGTTCTGCAATCTGATTGTGGAAGATTGTCTTTCAAGAGAGGTGATGCACCTATGCATTACCTAGGTTGAGAAGTGCATAAAAAAAACATCAACAATTTACTTCAGTGAATGATTGGCATGTTAAAATTATGTTGTGAGGTTGAATTTGGACAATATCTCTAAGAAACTCTTATCACCATGGTTTTTCTCATTTTGGGTTTCCATGTGTATTTGGTTTTCTCTGTGTGAATGTGTGCATCTTTGTTTCTTAATTGTTAAGGAAATCAATACTTGCTTCTTCTTTTTTTCTAAGGTTCATGTTTGGAGAAGTTACTAATGGTAATTAATGTTGAATTAAAGAATTTTTCACATACTGATCCACCCCCCCTTAGTATATTGTGTTCCCTTTAATTCTCTCTCTACTTTCTATCTCATCCCTCTCTCTTCATCTCTACCTTTCCCTTCTATTGAACACTTAGAATATTGAGAGTGGGGGGTGAATTAGTATTCTTTTAAACCACTTAAGCATTTAAACATTCAATCCTCATAGTATATTCAACTCGTAGTAATGAATGAAAGAGTGAAAATACCCAAAAACATCACATAACACATGAACACTAGATTTTTATGTGGAAAAGCCAAAATGGGACAAACCATAGTGAGGATTAGCTCACAATATATTATAACTAGTTATAGTACATTACATAAGTGCTCACTATAGGTGGACTCACTATCCAAGTGGAATGACTACCCATTGAAAGAAGAAAAGTTAGAAGAGACTATGGCACATAGCTAGGACTTTTAACTATTACAAATGCATCTACAACATGCTAGAATACAATTCCATTGAAGCTCAAAATATAGACTTCACACACTTCATACTGATCTAAATTAATACTCTACTCTTCTTTGTATTCACCTTACACTCTGAAAATTTTCATCAACTAATATTTATCATATGTACACACTCCCAAAAACATCAAAATATCTTTACATATATATTGAATTTATCCACAACACAAAATGTAACTTGTCGGCTCAATATACATAAATACATACACACTTTGCACAAAGATTCAAAACTCATAATAATTCAAAATAGGTATGCATAGACCCAAAATAGCTCCTACATAATGGATCAACACTTATTCAAACTTCTTAATACACAAAAATTATTAGGTTGACATCGATAGTGATCTAATAACAAAGTTTTCCAACTATACACCCACATTCAAACATGCAGGCCTCCAAATTTTATGCCATTTAGAATATACACACTATTGACACTTGTCATCATTTCCACAAAACTACAAAGCTATATTCCAATCCACGGAGAAGTGTGGATTCACCAAAATAATATGCACTAAACTGGAAAACACCTGTTATGCCAGATTGATATACTGTCACTCATAACTTCAACACTTAGATCCCAAAGAATATGAAATTTGGATTTTAGTTCCTCTATCATCCAATAAAATTATATCAAAATCATAGAGCAATATCTTATATAGCGAACCAATGTGGACCCAAAAATTAGATGTCATGTTCACAAAATTACTTGTATTGGCACTTAGTCAATTTTCATATCAACTACCTTTACTAGATAAAACCTTCTTACAAAATTGTACTTGATAATCATCCTCAATCATGCTCAAGCTATCCAAACTGATTTACACAATGATCTTCATACCATAATACAATGTTGACATCAATGACAACATTGAACTGCATAACTATACAACTTGTGCTCATCCCACATTCTCATGTTTCCAACAAATGCACCACTAATGAAATCATTAGTCTTCCAACAACTCCCTCCCTCCTTCCCTCTTTACTTCTCTCTATCTCCACACATACTCTCTCTACTTCCTCTCTATCTCTCACTCCTCTCTCTTTCTTCTCTCTATACCTCTCCCCTCACTCTCTCTCTCTCATCCATTTCTCCCTCCTATATCTCTCTCTACCTACCTCTCCCTCCCTCTCTCTCCCCCCTCTCTCTCCCTATTACAATTCTCAAGGCAAGTTATAACATGAGCGCATTTGTTGGATTCACAAAAAAATGGTTAAAAAGACATGGGGCTCCCATGATTCAAGGCCCACATGCTCTATTTTATTCTCAAATCTACACTTTATTTGGCATAGAAACACACTAGTGATCATTTTAACAATTCCACTGGACCTTTTCTTATTTTTTCAAAGTAGAAGAACTAATTTGCATGTTTTTAGATTGAATTTGATACCATGAACTAATATTTTCATGTTCCTATTGATGGAATGATAATTATCATGTTTTTGGTTTGAATTTGATAATATACAAAGGTTTTTTTGATGTTTTTTACTAATTATATTAGATTAATATATAATTTAACATTTAATACCAAGAAATTTGGAATAAACTCAAATTTTGGAGGAGTGTTAATTCAAAAATGAATTAGATAGTATTGTGTGATTGGTGAAATTGAATCCCAAATTTTAAGGTATGTTCTCTTTGTCTTTTTATCTTTTTTCCATACCACCTTGTCAACATAGTTCATGTGTTACATATCATAGTGTTAAATTACTTCATTTCAACCCAATTATTGACTTGAAACACATAGCTAAGATTACTTATTTAATATTTATGCCTTCTGAATTAAGGATGGCGATTCTTAAGACAATAGTCTAGGAAATAATCCTTATCTAAAATAATAATCTAAGAAATCATATTTAAATCAATAACCATCATAAGTAATATTAAAATATAAAATATCATCTCCACAATAACACCTACTTGCACATCCATATTATGTAATAATCTAATAATAATTCTATCTAATAATAATAAAATACATCATCTCAATAACCCCTATCAATGCAATATAATCCATATGATAAACATACTAATATTGCCACTATTGAAATAATCAACTTATACTCAATATCCCATCATAAATGAACATATAGATCAACACATAATTACATAATCAATGAAGGGAACTCATCTAGTTATCACAGAGAAATCACAACAACCATTAGTTAGATAAAATTAGATAGTAAACCATATCCAATAACAGCCAAGCATATGAACATTATTGATGTATACAAATCATGTACAATTTCTAAATGTATAAGCACATGAAACATTAGACAAGAAACATCAAAGACACATAGAATCAACAAGATCACAAAAAGGCAAGGTCTCACAAGTCCAATGATTGACTTACATTTGCAAACACCCAACTCGTTATCGCAGTAATAGCCATGATCAAAATATTGAGTTCATTGCTAATTTAAGTGAGTTGGATTTCCATGACCTTGTCCCTTCTTATCAAATTTTGGAGTTTCTTAGAAGATATGGTAGAGGATTAGTTCCTAATTTCCATAATAGGTTTTTCCTATTTGTAATAGTCTCCCATGTGAGTGTGGGCCTAATGATAGTGAGAGCATAGACATGTGTTGTGAGGCATTCTATACTGGTGGAAACATGCTTCCTGTTGAGTATAAGTTGAAGAATTTAAATGTGTTATTTACTTGGGCCTATTATGTTCAATCAACTTTTCATAATTTTCTTCACATTCTTGATGGGAATGTGTTTAGGTTGATGGGCTAGCTCCAATGTTCAATAGTGACATTATAATTAAGGATTTAGGTAAGGAAGTTGAGGTGCATCAATTATAGGGTCTATGGAAGATCATGAGGGTCCAAAAAGTGGCAATGTGAAAAAAAGGCATTTCAACACATCCAAAAACATGAAATTCACACCTTTGACTTTTTGTAGTACTACGTACAATATCTGTTTTGGTTTGGTAATATCGAACCAAAACAAATATCTATTTTTTTTAAAGCAATGCTTATAATTGCGTCAGGTTTGGCCCAACCAATTATTATATTTTATATAATGGATATCCGTTCTTTGTGTTATAATTAAAAAAAACCCAAGAGGTCATATTATATAATATTATACTATATTATATTATAATATAATATAATTTATAATATTATAATATAATAGTATATTAAATTATATTAAATATTAAATATTTTAAAAAAATAGGTGTAGCTAAATATGGTTGGGTCTCGGACCCGACCATGTTTTATTAAAAATTCTGTAAATCAAAATGGATATCCGTTCTTTGTGTTATAATTTAAAAAAAACCTAAGAGGTCATATTATATAATATAATATAATATAATATTATATTGATATTATATTATATTATATATATAATATAATATAATATAATATAATATATAATATATATTATACTATAATATAATTTATATTATATTAAATATGAAATATTTCAAAAAAACCATGTGTAGTTAAATATGGTTGGGTCTGTAGAACAAATATCCGTTCTTTGTGTTATAATTAATAAAAAAACCTCAAGAGGTGATATTATATAATATAATATAATATCAATATAATATAATACATATATTATATTATATTATAATATAATATAATATATGTATTATATTATAATATAATATTATATTATATTATAATATAATACATATATTATATTATAATATAAAAATATAATATTATATTTGTAGACACGTAAAATGTACCGATTGACATTGTGCATCTGATCTTGACTACTAACATCATTTCGTCTTGAATCATCCTTCAGTCTAACCATTTAATCAAACCCCCTTATCTGATTAAATTCATTAATATTCCTCTCTTAATTAAATAAATCATTTTTATCCAGTTAAGTCACCTCTTCTCGATAATTAAATTAATCATCCTGATCTAATTATCCCTATTTATTTAAATAATTAATTTTATTTAATTAAATCCCTCAAGTCTATCTATTAAATTAAATATATTAAAACCTTGTTTAATTTAATCTAACATCATCTCTTTTTAATTAAATAAATCAAAATCTTTATTTGATTAATCTCTTATCACATTCTTCTCATTATCTCATTTAAATAAATCCATAAATTTAAGTCAAATAAGTCACATCATCTAATCTCCTATTAAATTAATTAACCCTTGATTAATTTAATCTCCCCTCATGTCCCATCCTCTAGCTTTTCCCACTTGCACATGAAAATAGATTTAATTCATTTATTAAATCTCTATTTTCCTCACAAGACATCTTTTGGAATATTCCTCCAAGTTTTAATTCAAAAATTCCAAGTTGACATGTACATCCAACAAGGCATTAACTTCATCTTACATGTCCTTTGTCTTGAGCTAAGTGGCATTTATTGCATTTTCCTTTCCCTTTTGCATGTCATTTCAACAAATTTGAAATTCAAAAATAGGCATTTAATGGCACAATCCTCAAAACTTGTACATCCTCTATCCTCTCATGGGTTGACAAGTGACATCTTTCCATTGGATGAATGTTAGTCCCACATTGCTCAATTTTGGACATTCATCCTTCATTTGATCATCCACAAATTATGCAAAGTTACCATGCTCAAATATCTATCAAATTCCATCCATCATCATTGAATCTTAGCTAGGTTGTGTAGGTTTTTTTAGCTTGGAGCACTCTCCAACATTATCAAAGTGGATCAATTATCATCAACACATCAAGCTTGCATCATAGGAATTGGGAAAGGGCCAATTTTCATATCAAATTGGTACCAATTCCCCCATGGGATCATAAGTTTTCTAGTTCAATTAGGATTCAATCTATTTTGTTGCTTTCTTATTGTGTTTTTCATTGTTTTCTTTTCTAATTTGAACTTGGTGAATGTATTTCATGGGGAATCTATGTTCTTGCTTGCATTCTCTAATCTAATGTGTTTGTTCTTGTTGTTTTGCAAGTGTTAGGATTGGGTTTTGACATTTTGGCACTAGAAGGAGGGAAAAATCTCATTTCAATCACATTTTTCTAAAAAATTCCATGTTTCTGTTTGTGCATAGGAAAATTCCAACGCTGGAAGCTCAGTGTCATTGTTTTAGCACCACTGGCTCTCTAGTGTCGCTTTATAGAACTGCTGAAAAATCAAACTCCGACGCTGAAGTCTTCTCGCCCAAAAATGTGAATTTCAAACTGCGACACTTGACCAATCTAATCCACGGGAATTTTCAAAAAATGAAACAGCGACACTAAGCAAAATTCCATCACAGTTGAGCTCACTAGACTGGATATAGAGCGCCACTGTCTAGTAAGTGTTGCCATATAGTGCCGCTGAGAAATCAAACTCCGATGCATTCACGGGTTGCGTCGCTGACATGGAGTAAAAAGTTAAAATTTAATTTTAGCACATGCATTTTGTCATATGATCAATTTATCTTATGTTTTCTACTTTTTAACCTTTGTTTTTTGAAGAATCTGACAAGTTTTCATTCTTGAAGGTTGGATCAATCAAAAATGAAAGAAGGAGAAGCATGATAATGATATTTTACAAAATCAAAGTGTTTTTAAACACTTTAGTGTTTGCTCAACACTCTTAGGAAACTGTTATTCCTATGTGCTTAGGATACTAATTTCATTTGGGCTTTAAAAAGAATCCTTTCAATTTTTGCAAAGGCTTAAAATGAACTTTAGGAATACAACTTACTACAATTTATTTTTTCGTTAAAAATTAAACAAAACAATTGTCATTTTCCTTTTGGTGCTTTAAAAAGAATTCATAATTGCTTTGAGGGTTTTTAAAATGAACATGTGCTATTTTGTTTTGTGATGGCTTACTTGAACTAACTTCATTGGAAAAGGACATATGAACTTCTCTCGCGCTTTATAGAGATTTTGAGAATCAAAAGGCCTTTTTCATGATTTTAGGTTGAGATAAAGTAATCACCTCCACACTTCATTTTGGGTTTAAAAATTGAACAAAATCTTGTGTGAGTGTGAATGAGCTTATGAAATGTGTTCTCCCTTTGATTATAAACAAGGGTCGATCGAACTATGAATAAGTTTATTCACTTTTGTTTATCTTAGAGTGCCTGCCTTGGGTAAAAAGTACTCACCCAAGGGAATGACTCAACCGGTAACACTCTAAAACCAAGAGTATTTCTAGTCGGGATATAAATGTGGGTATTGGAGTAAAACCCCAATATCATACGGTTGGCTCTGATGAGATGAATCTGAAAAGGAACTCTCACCGTATGAGTTAATCTCCATGAATAGAAAGTCCTAATTAAAACCCATGTTTTAGAATTTCCAAAATCCTTGATCTATTTGTTGGTGCAAGAATGGTTGTTTTGAAGCCACTCCACACTTTTACGATCTTTAGTAGAAATGGAAAACATGCCATGGGAGTTTCATGGGTGTTGATGCTTGGCTGCCTCGTATAAGTGAGTGTCATGGAGGGGAGCCAGTGGGTTCAAGCATCTAACAATTCGCTAAAGATAAGCATCACTGGACTTGTCCAAGTGGGGATTCAACAAATATTGTCTTCCATATCCATAGGGTTGTACTTATTCTTGGTTACAAAATGCATTGCTTGATCGAAAAGATCTTGGAAACAAACACTTAAACATCATCATCAAAATTTCAAACCCTTTAGGAGACAAATACAATTGACTCAATTCATGTGTTATTTCTTTCCCTTGGGATTCTATCCTTAGAGGTTTCTAAGCACTTGGATTACATCTCAATTTTTCTACTAAAGTTAAACAATAGGTAACCCTTGCCTAGAATTCATCAAATTTCCACATAAGATATTTTGTGGGATTGAAAGAAATTAATACATTGGGCATATCGTTTGAAAAATAATCAAAGAAAGTTCTTTTGGTAAAAGAAATTCACTAGGCAAAGAGAACAAAATTGACTCTTACATGTGTTGAAACCTCATGATTTCCAATAAGGTCAAAATCCCAAAACCAAAGTCTTTGAGTCAAAGTTCAAAATTTAGAAATCACACTCAAAGGATCATCAAGAAATACAAAAGAAAGTGAAATCAAAAGCAATACATCAAGATAAGAAAAAAGTTCACAAGGTTCTATAGGCTCATCCCTTTGAACAATCCTAAAATGTATGCTCAATTTGAACCACTTCTTGGTTAGAGAGGTCCTTAGAAGCATTACATGTTCTTTAATACCTAGGTCTAGGTAAAACAAAGTGTCTTTTTTAGGCACATCTTAAAGATCAAAAGAAATCAAAATATTTTTTCATCCATTCATCAAACATAAAAAAATCACCTCACCATCACCTTTTAAGAAATCTTGAAATTATCCTTCATGCTAGGCTTTTTGGAAAAAATAAAAATCATCAAATATTTGAAACAAAATCCTTGAAATCTTTATCAAATCATCTTTGGCTAGGTATGTGTATATGCATCCTTTTGCATATGCTTAGTCAAAGTTATCAAACCATCTTGTTTAGTTAGGTATATGTAGATGCATCTTTATTCATATATTTGGCTAAATTATCATCTTGTTTTAATAGGTGTGGGTAGATGCATCCTTCTCCCTACACATATTCAAATTATCATCCTTTGAGAAAATCTACTCCTTAAGATAATCATCCAACATCTTAGGATCTATTTGTTCAAATAAAAGCAAACCAAAATCAATCAAGTCAAGGACAATCTCAAAATAAAAATTCAAAATGTAAAAACATATCCAAAAGTCCTAAAAGTCTATCATTCCCCTCAAGATTTATCAAAATATCAAAACATCCACATCCTCCATCTCTTACATCATCATCATATCACCCCTTTTGATCCTCAAGATATCTTAAAATTTTCTCTTTTGTGCATAAAGTAAAGATAAATCCAAGGAATTAAGAGATTCATCTCCCATATTCTTGAAAATTGATCCTTGTTTTATGGTTCAAACTAGATCTCAATACAAGAAGAACATGGAAGCTGACAAAGAAACACCCACTTCAAGTGATCTAAGCCAAACAAACATTGAAATGAATCTTGTCAAATCAAGAAATCCCTTGGCTATATCATCATAAAAAAAACCACAAGAAGAAACTCAAGGAGAAGATCCTACCTTTGGGATGTCGCATGAAGAAATAACCAAAATTCTTCAAAATCCAAAAAACCATAAGATCATCAACATCATGATGAGGCTTAACACTTCACTATACATGCTTGAACTAGCAAAAAAGGGGCCAAATTACCTTCTGATTTTGACATGAGTACTATAGTGGAGACATCTTTTCCCCCAATCTCATCCACATTCCCATCTCATTTGCACCCCTATCCCAAAACATCACTCAAAACATTCCACAAATCACAACATCATTTGCTCCAACCCAACCTAATGTTAATAAGGGAAATGCATTTCTTAATTCTATTCAAACACACCCCCTTGTTAATTATCAAGACTTGGATGCAAATACCATCTTGGAACAAAATATACCCCAAATTCCATTACATAAGAATGTCCCTCTCACTTTCCATAATGATCCAACATCATCATTCTTCCATGCAACACCCCAAACTTCTCTCCTCACAAATTCGCAAGAGGAAGGTGACATGTTTGGACAAGGGGGAATTTTTGATACCACACCCCTCACATATCCACCACTTCCACCATTTCCATCATCATCCACACCTCTCGTTAGGTTGGGACTCCCACCTTTACCAAATATCACTCAAAACCAAACCAACATCCCGAATATCAATCAAAACATCACGCAGAACTTGTCATCGATATTGCAACAACAGATGAAAACTACACAAGCAATCACGACATCATCAACAACCCCCTAACATATCAAAGTATGGTTTCCTAAGGACCAAAACCCAACATGACAACACCATTCACCACTCAAAACACCAACATGACATCACCACTCACTACCACCACAAACGCCATTCTGAATCCACCACCACCCCCACCACCACCAACTTCCAGCATATCAAGCCAAAACCACATGGCATTGCAAGCAGCTCAATAGGATACTTTTCAAAGGGAATTCCAACAAGTGCAAAAGAAAAAATTCACACAACTAGTTGTTCAACAAGCCGCTGAAGCTGCACAAGCTTCCCAAGTCGCCCAAGCTGCATTACAGGCACAACAAGATACACAAGCCCAAGCGTTATTGTAACAAAAACAAGAAGAAGCTACCCAAGATACATTACAAGTACAAAAGGATGCTCAAGCCCAAATTCTATTGCAACAACAAGCAACACAAGCACAAGCGGTGCAAGCACAAGCTCAAGCTCAAGAAAATGCCCGATATCAAGCACAACAAGCACAAGCACATGAACAACTTACACAAAAAAAAGCAGCACAAATGCAACCATATCAACAAGCAATACAACAATATCAAGAACAACAAGAAGCGGTGGAACAACAAGCACAACAACAGGAAATCCTAGCAAAACAACAACAACCACAATAGCAAGCAATCCTAGCACAACAACAACAATATCAACAAGCGTTTTTCATACAACAAGTACAAGCATACTTGGCTTGGTAGAACGTGTAAATACCATCAAATAACACACCAAACAACCCAACCATCCAACCCATTATCGAAACACCCCAAAATACCTTCATCCCACCCCCTGATCCACAAAATGATGTAATGACACAAATCAGGTTGCTTTCGCAACAAGTGCTCGATCTTTAATCAGGGCGAACCACAAAAACACCAAGCAACTTGTGTCCCTATCCATTTGACAGGATCCTTGTGATGAAACCATTCCCAAAGGGATTTTAGATCCCCAAGTTTAAAAAATATTGTGGGATGAGAAACCCTAAAGATCACATCAGGGAATTTCAGGTTTATTGCATGGAAGTCGCATATGATGATACTTATCTGATGCAGCTATTTCCTAGAAGCTTGGATAGCCATGCAATCGAATGGTTTTCTCGCCTACCTATATGAATTAGAAAATTCCCAGAAATTATAAATACATTCATTAAAAATTATGCATGCAATATCACAATGGATGTCAGTCTAGAAGAACTCTCAACTCTAAAGCAAGGTAAGAATGAATCATTTGCTTCAGGGCAATCAAAGAAAGTGGACCATGCCTAAGGAACAACAAATTTTCACCATCATATCCAACCTCGATGGCCTCTTGGCATTTCATCTCAAGGTCCAAGGGATTACCACATATGATCAATTGATCTCCAAGGAACTCAACATCGAACGAGCCCTTATGACACAACTAGCGGGATCAAGTTCATACCTCGAACAACAACATAATCACCCACCCTCCAATTACAATGATAAACCTTGCACGTGGGCAAGGAATAAAAATCTTACCAATGATGGTGTTGTCGATGCCAAAGTTGTCATTAGTGCTCCTCGTCAAAACATAACCACACCAAAAATCCAAATCCAACACCAAAACAACCATCAAAAAACACAACAACCAAACCACAATCTGACAATCAATAATCTCAATGATCAAAGAGGACCACCCCAATGGAACATGAATTACCCCAAACAAAAATAAACTTCTTTGGGGGAACCACTTGAAGTCATCATGAAGAAGGTGATAAATGAAAAAATCATCAAGGCCCCTACCTTTGAAAATTACCAAGAACCAGATGTGAAACCTCCTTGGTATAATGAAAATCAACTCTGTGAATTCCATAAAATCAAAGGTCATACCACAAACAGTTGCATGAGATTAAAAAACATAGTTCAAGATCTCATCGATCAAAGGATTATAAATGTGGAATAGCCAATAGGCAACCAAGATCTTAAGATATACATGAATATGATGCCTAACCATGGCAATTAAGGAAATAATAACACCGATAAAGGGAAGGGCACCCACACAAAAGTGAATCATGTTTATGAAACTGTCATTGCATCCCTAGATGAATACTACATAGTCATCATCATCAAAGTCACCCATGCTAATTGTGGAGTCACTACAAGAGGTGACAAAGTCACCATCACAGGATTATCCCAACAAAATAGAGTCCCTACATCCAAATCTATCCCTAATGGCTACAATATCCTAGATCAACTCAAAAGAAAACCAGCACAAATCTCCATCATGGAGTTGCTAAAAATCTCATCTTCCCATAAGAAAATCCTAGAGGAAGCATTGGCTTCATCCATTGTCCTAGTAGATCTTGACGCAGAGCAATTCCAAGCTATGCTTAGAAATATCATTACACCAAATCTCCTCCCATTCTCTGACCAAGATTTTCCCACTCAACCATCTCACAACCATGCACTTCACTTAGAAGCCATAGTACATAAGAGAAAATTCAAAAGGGTCTTAGTGTGTGGAGGTGTGGGTTTGAATATATGTTCTCTCAACCTCATCAAACAATTGAAAATCTTAGAGGATTCTATGCACAAATCAAATGGTATCACAATAAGAGCATACGATGATCAAGAAAGATTATCCCAAGGCACAATCAAATTCCCTATTCAAGTAGGGCTGACTATTATGGAAACCACTTGTCAGGTCTTAGACCTCGACTTGCCGTATAACATCCTTCTAGGACGTCCATGGATTCATGCAATGAAGGTAGTAGCGTCAACTTTTCATCAATGTGTTAAATTCACACATGAGGGACAAGAAGTTACCATCCATGGAGATCCCGAACCCTTCTCCTATTGCAAAAGCCTTTAAGCAAAGTACTATAAAATCCCCCAAGTATCAAACAATGATGAGGGTCCATCTACACCATACATTGATCCCGCCACCCTCGCATCCACTTTTGCGACAGAGACACTCGTCACTCCCACCATTCCCACCATTTCTAACATTAAGCTCATTATCCAATATAATGATTGTGGAAACTACAAGCTCCCTAACAATGCTTTTATGATCGGAGAGTTACCACAATCTCCTAGATCACGAGGATGTCCACAAGAAAACAAAGCCTCCACATCTCAAACGTCTCCTAAAGACTATCCCGAATTCACAAGTTGGGGAGACCTTGGCTAGGAAGTTATTAAGGTAGATCCATCACATATGCTATATCAAGATGAAAGACCAATAGCTAATTTACTAATGGATGACAGAAGCAAGGGTTTGCAAATGATCCTCACAATGGGCTATGACATAAATTAAAGACTTGGGAGAAATGACAATGGGCTTATCACTCCTATCATTTCAGAGACGCGACTAATAAAAAATCTCAGCCTTGGATGGGTACATCTGAGTATAACCATATTTCATAGGAGCCCTCTGGTTAGAACGGTTAATAATCCTCCTTAGCCAATTGCAATAGAACTACGATTACCAGTATCCACAAGTAGATTCATAGATAAATTTACATTTGATATAATCGACGTTTGTAGTAGTAGTGATGATGAGGATCCCACATCCAATCTACCTAGGATTTTTGAGGACACCACTCTTTGCATGATTAGCACCCTCTCTTTTGAATCAGACCACCAAAATCATGAAATCCGCCTAGTATACCCCCAACTCATCGACTATGACCAATGAGGACCACCAATTCTTGATACATTTGAAAACGATGAGATGCTCTCAGAATTCATGGGACTGCGGGATAATGTTCCATGTGGGGATCACAAAGCAGGGTTCATACTCGAGCTAGATACACATGCCTATTACAGGGAAATGATTGAATCCCTCAGTTGCAAAAGTGAAAAATTAAGAATCATATCCAAGTCCTTGAGTGAAAACCACACTATGGCATTCTCTAACCAAAAAAACGTAAAAAGAAAGGACACATCCAATGGTGAAAACCTCTCTAAGTAACCCGACGATGGGGGATTCAATATTCCTTCTAGAGCTATTCATCAAGAAAAATCACCAGTCTTGGTAGAAAGGTGCAATCCAGTCAATCTAGGAACCGAAGAAACCCCACACATTACATTCTATGCAGAGTCATTACTATCAGAGGAACAAGAGCTCCTAGCAGCATTCCTAAGAGAAAGACAGATAAACTTCGCATGGAGCTATGTTGACGTGCCAGGTCTTGATCTAGAAATTGTGGTCCACCACTTAGCAGTATATCTAGAAGCAAAACCTGTTAAAAAAAAGCTTCAAAAAATGCACCCTTAGATCGCCTTATTGGTCAAAATGGAGTTAAAAAAGTTATTAGATGCAGGATTCATCTGACTGATAGATTATCCAAAATGGGTATCAAACTTGGTACCTGTTTCAATACCTAATGGAGGCATCAAAATCTGCATGGACTTCAGAGACTTGAATAAAGCATGTTCAAAAGATGACTTCCCACTTCCAAACATTGACATGATAGTAGATATGACGACCAAACATGAGATGCTATCACTAATGGACAAATTCTCAGGGTACAATCATATCAT
Source organism: Sequoia sempervirens (assembly GCA_007258455.2). Classification (NCBI taxonomy): domain Eukaryota; kingdom Viridiplantae; phylum Streptophyta; class Pinopsida; order Cupressales; family Cupressaceae; genus Sequoia; species Sequoia sempervirens. Next base: position 121,955,181 of record VDFB02168118.1, on the reverse strand, counting down.
GATAGCTAAATGATAGAACAAGGGTTGGATTGAGATAGTCACAATCTCAATGCTCTGGGTCTCTAATAGTTAACCCCTTGGTGTTTCACTCCACCACTCAACCTATAGGTCCTAAAGATATTTAGGCACCCCTGGTCACTTGCCAACCCTGCTATCAATTCCAGTTTGCTGCTGCTAAACAGTTCTTGGTGCTTATTTTCTAGTTTGCTGTCACCAATTAGTTCTTGGTGCTTTTCCTCATAAACTCCATCTAGCCCTTAGTTCTTATAAAGACTAGTAAACTCCTATCATCTTCCAACTTGCATACGGGGGTGTGCATGGGTTTTCAAGGCTTTAAAATAGTCAAGGGAAGGTTCTTGCACAAACTCAAAGCTCCTTCCTTCTATTGCTTTCATCATACCCTAGGTTAGGGTTTTAGGAGGGCTACTAGGATTAGGCCTCCTCACACAAGAAAAACACTTATCACTCCTCTCCTTCACCTTATCAAGACAAACTTACTTCTGCCACCCTGGCTCAAGTTTGGAGCACTTCAAGATTTTTATGGTTCAGGACCTTTTCAGGCCGTACACAAGGCTAACACAGATTTACACAAGAACTTAGGGTTTCTAAGGTCTTTTCTTGGGCAGTTTGTAACTTCTAGCCTTCAGATGATCCAACAAAGCTGCTACCTTCTTGAAAACCTTGGTGAGGGCTCCTGCAATCACTGCCCACTCTGCATTGTCAAACATACAACACCCCTGCCACATTGGAACAGTGTAAAGACTGTCTTTTCCAAGCCGGGCACCATTAGTCTCACCTAGGAAAAGACATTTTGCATGCTCCAAGAACTTCTAACATTTCCTACCACTAACCTATGTACAGATAAAGATCTTGGCTACCTTCCCAATGCACCCATGCTTGCTGGCACAAGAAGAACGCGGCCTAAGACCCCATTTTCACCAGTTTCAGATAAAACAACAATAAGAGAAAAAAACAAAGAATGTACAAGAACAGTAAACAGCAATGGATTTTCTATCTAAAATGCCACAAGACTGATTCAAAGAGTTACTCTACATGCTAGACAAGCCAACAAATGCTTAACTAAAATCATTTACTTGCTGTTTCAGATGCAAGAACAGGAAAAAACTGTATTTTCACATCAAAAAACCACTTTCTCCTTCTATTCACATGAAAACTCCAATATCATTTCACTCCAACCTCTTCCAAGGTCGAGAAAGAGCTTTTTCCATGCCTCCAAAATAGTTAGGTTTACGTTTTTAGCCTAAGAATGGCAAAAAAACTTGCTGTTTGAAAACACAATATGTTTTCAAACTTTTACAAAAAACATAGGAAATGGCCACCAAAACATTTCCTAATTTATTCAACTTTTACCAATGAACCAAAAAATTTCCCAAACACAATATAAAAGGTATTAAAGACCTTTCCCAACAAAATAAGATTGATTTTAAAACAAAACTTCAAAATCTACTTGTACTTTGGCACCTTGGCAGGTGCTCCTGCACCATTCTCCCCCTCTTAGCACAAAGACTAATGAACTTGAGGAGATATTAGCAAGAAATCAATTCCTTGCTTCTTGAAATCTGCTTCTTCAACCCAGGTAGCCTCAGATTCAGGTTTTCCCTTCCACTTGACAAGGTGTTCCATGTATGCCTTGTGTCTTGTTGCTTTCTTCACCCTGGACTCCAAGACCTTCTCTGCCTGAGCTTTCTCTTGACTTGGAAGGGGTATATTACTGATATCCTTAAAGATTTCTTGACTGTTCTAAACTTCATCATTGACTGTTCCCTTGTACCTGATGAATCGACAACATTGAAGACAGCAGATATACCCAAATCTGATGGAAGCTCTACCTTGTATGCATTCTTCCCATACTTAGCTAACACCTTGCATGGTCCTACTCTTTTCATCTGCATTTTGGTTGACATGCCCTTATACAACCTTGATTTGTTAAGATGAACCATCACATAATCACCTACTTGAAACTGCACATCTCTCCTTGACTCATCAACTTTATCCTTCAATTTTTGTGTTGTTGCTGTGATTGTCTTCTTAACCTACTCATGAATCTCCTTCATGGTCTGAGTGAAGTCTTTTACATGTATACTCCTATTCTCCATTGTTCCAAGGTCTCTGAGTTCACAAACTCCTCTTGGGTGCATCCCATACACCACTTCAAATGGACTTTTTCCTGTAGTTCTGTTCACACTATCATTATATGCATATTCAGCTTGAGAAATCACCACATCCCATGTCTGTCCATATTTATTTGTCAAGCACCTCAATAGGTTACCTAACACTCTGTTAACCACCTCTGTTTGACCATCGGTCTGAGGATGGTATGCTGATCCAAATGACAAATTTGTTCCCAATCTGCTCCATAGTGTTTTCCAAAAATGGCCCATGAATTTCACATCCCTGTCTGATACAATGCTCAATGGCAATCCATGGATTCTTACTATCTCCCTGAAGAAAAGATGGGCTATGTAACTTGCATCATGTGTAGTCTTACAAGGGATAAAGTGACTCATCTTGTTGAATCTATCCACAACTACATAGATACTATCAAAACTAGTTTTGGTCTTAGGAAGACCTACCACAAAATCCATGCTCACACACTCCCATGGTCTATTTGGAATAGGCAGGGGCTGATACAACCCAACATTGCTAGCTCCCCCTTTGGCTTTCATGCAAACAACACACTATTTTACATACTTCCTAACATCTCTTGCCAACTTAGGCCAGTAATAAAACCTTTGAACTAGCTCTAAAGTTTTATTTACTCCAAAATGCCCATTAAGACTCCCATTGTGTTTCTCTTGGATCAGATTTTCCCTCATTGATCCCCTTGGGACACATAACATATTACCCTTAAATAACAATCCATTTTGTAGTGTATACTCAGCATATTGACTATGAAAGTGATTTTCAAAATTTGAACATACCTTGTAGGCTTCTGAGAAATCTTCATCCTCACCATAGAGGTCTTTAAAACTCTCCAATCCTATGCTTTTCAGCTGTATCTCTTGGACTGTCAACATTCTCCTGCTTAATGCATCTGCTACTTTGTTTTGCTATCCCTTCTTGTGCTTAATGGTAAATGTAAAGGCTTGGATGTACTCCATCCATTTCAAGTGTCTATTGCTTAACTTCTCTTGGGTGTTGATGTAACTGAGTGCCTGGTTATCTATGAAGACTACAAACTCTTTGGGCAATAAATAATGCCTCCACTTCCTAAGGGACTGCACTAAAGAATAAAGTTCTAGATCATAGGTGGAGTATTTTTGTTTGGCTTCATTGAGTTTTTCACTGAAGAAGGCTACAGGCCTACCTTCTTGACTAAGGACTCCTCCTACTGCTACTCCACTTGCATCACACTCAATTGTAAATAACTTATCAAAACTAGGCAACAAAAGTATAAGTTGGGTTGCTACCTCGTGTTTCAGCTTTTCAAACCCTTTATCAGCTTCTAAAGTCCACTTAAACTTTTTTTTCTGACCACCCTTGATTGTATCTAGCACTGGTGCATAGATGCCACTAAAATTCCTTATGAACTTCCTATAAAACTGAGCTAAACCATGGAAACTTCTTACCTCCGTGGCTGTGGTTGGTGTAGGCCAGTTTAGGATGGCTTCCACCTTGCTTGGATCCATCTTCAGCATTCCTTGGGATACCACAAAGCCTAGATACACAAGTTCTTTTTTGAAGAACTCACATTTCTCAAGGTTGATTTCCAACTGTTCTTCTTGCAGCCTTTTAAGTACCATCTCCACATGCTTCAAATGTTCTTCTGCTATCTTACTGAAAATCAGTATATCATCCAAGTAGACTACCACAAAAATCCCTATGAAATCCTTAAGCACCTCATTCATTAGTCTCATGAACGTGCTAGGGGCATTTGAGAGGCAAAATGGCATCACTTTCCACTCATACAAACCATCATTTGTCTTAAAAGTTGTCTTCCATTCATCACCCTCCTTAATTCTGATTTGGTGATACCCGCTCTTAAGATCTAACTTAGTGTAATACTGAGCACCTGCAAGGCAATCCATTAAATCTTCAATTCTAGGTATTGGGAATCTATACCTAATGGTGATCCTATTAATTGCTCTAGAATCAGTACAAAGTCTCCATTTACCTCCTTTTTTTTGTTGCCAAAACAACTGGGACTGCACATGGACTAATACTCTTTTGAATCAAACCTTGATTCAACAATTCTTCCACTTGCCTAGCCACCTCTTGGTTCTACTCAGGAGTGAGCTTGTATGCTGCTTTGTTAGGTAATGAGGCTCCAGGTATGAAATCAATTTTATGGCTTATAGCTTTCTTTGGAGGTAGAGTTGCTAGTGTCCCATCACTCACTATGCTCTTGTATTTGTCAAGCAAGTTTTGGACTGCTGCTGGTAACACTGTCCTTTCAACCTTTTCCTCTTCTTTGGGCTGCATCATGATCACATACCCTTCATTCCCTTGGTGTAGATCCTTGATGAACTCCTTCCCACTGCTCAACATAATGTTAGGAACCTTGGACTGTCCTTCATCATCCTCAATCAATGATTGCAGCTTGAAGGTTCTTCCATCCTTCTTGAATTCAATGGTGTTCTCCTTTCCATGATATATAGCACCTCTGTCATATTTCCATGGCCTACCAAAAAGAAGATGGCATGCATCCATGGGCAGTACATCGCAAATAAGCTTGTCTTTGTAGCCTCCAATTGAGAATTCCTTTATAACCTGCTCATTCACTAGAACACTCTGCCCTTTGTTCAACCATGTGACTTTATAGGGATTGGTATGAGGTACCTTATGCAATTTTAACTTATTTACTACCTCCTCAGAGATGATATTATCTGTAGAACCAGAATCTACAATGACCTTGCATACCTTTCCCAATATCTTGCACCTTGCTCTAAACAAAGCTCTCCTTTGCTTGGGTTCTTCCTTGACCGGTTGTCTGATCAACACTCTATTAAACATCAGATTTTCACCTACTTCTAATTCTATATGACTGATCTCAGGTGATTTGACACTCATGGTGTCCTCTTGTGCATAAGCTACTCTTTTCTCATTGTTAGATGAAACTTTCTCCGAGCATCTATAAGCTGGATGACCTAGTTGATTATAGTGATAGCACTTCATGGTGGAAAAGTAGGAGTTACTTCTGTCTGATCCTCTTCCTCTGTTTGAACCCCCTTGAGGTCCTCTTCCTCTATTAAATCCTCCTCTTGAAGATGTTTCACCTCCATGCTCAGTAAGCTTAGATTCTCCTTGGGTTCTTTGATCATTACCTTTTCCTTGGTAACCTCCACGCTATCCTCTTTGATCTTTGCCTCTGCCTCTACCCTTGGAGGACTGATCATGCTTCCTTTTATTCCTCTCTTCAATCTTTATAGCTAGCTAATAACATTGGAGGACTATCTTGGGGCTGAGTAAAGCCATCTCTTCCTGTATGTTCCACTTCAAACAATTGAGGTATCTAGCCACTTTTAGGCTCTCATCTTCTGCCACATTTGATCTCAAACAAAGCTTCTGGAACTCTTCAGTGTAAGTGTTGACATCTTGATCTTTTTGTCTTAAACTCTGCCTCTTCTTGTGAAGTTGAATCTCATAATCATCTGGCATATATGCTTCCTTCACTTTAGCAACCATTCCTTTCCAGGTTGATATGGGTTGCTTGCCTTCTTTCTCCCTTTCAGTCTGAACAAATTTTCACCATGTTAAAGTTGATCCTCTCAACCTTGATTTTGCAACCTTCACTTTCTGAGCTTCAGTAACTCCATCACATTCAAAGTGATTCTCCATTCCATCTATCCAGTCCATGACCAAATCAGGATCCATCTTTCCATAGAACAATGGTATGCCCTCAAGTCCTTTCCCACTTAGGGCTTTTAATGCCTTCAAGAAAGGCTCCTCCTCCAAAATAGAGTCAGGTTCAGGGACTTTGTCCTCCTCTGCAACCTCTTCTTCCTTTGGCACTATTCCTTCCAGTCTTGCATTGTTCAATGCCTTCTCCAATTGCTCAATTCTTTCTTTCAGAGACTTGTTGTCCTCTTCTTGCTCTTCAACCTTCTTGGCTAACTGTGCATTTGACACCATGGCTGGGGTTTCACTAGATTCAACCTTTGACATATAAGTTGCTTTCCCAAATCTTTAGCTGGGCTCTGATACCAATCTGATAGAACAAGGGTTGGATTGAGATAGTCACAATCTCAATGCTCTGGGTCTCTAATAGTTAACCCCTTGGTGTTTCACTCCACCACTCAACCTATAGGTCCTAAAGATATTTAGGCACCCCTAGTCACTTGCCAACCCTGCTATCAATTATAGTTTGTTGTTGCTAAATAGTTCTTGGTGCTTATTTTCCAGTTTACTGTCACCAATTAGTTCTTGGTGCTTTTCCTCATACACTCCATCTAGCCCTTAGTTCTTATAAAGACTAGTAAACTCCTATCATCTTCCAACTTGCATACAGGGGTGTGCATGGGTTTTCAAGGCTTTAAAGTAGTCAAGGGAAGGTTCTTGCACAAACTCAAAGCTCCTTCCTTCTATCACTTTCATCATACCCTAGGTTAGGGTTTTAGGAGGGCTACTAGGATTAGGCCTCTTCACACAAGAAAAACACTTATCACTCCTCTCCTTCACCTTATCAAGCCAAAATTACTTTTGTCACCCTAGCTCAAGTTTGGAGCACTTCAAGATTTTTATGGTTCAGGACCTTTTCAGGCCGTACACAGGGCTAACACAGATTTACACAAGAACTTAGGGTTTCTAAGGTCTTTTCTTTGGCAGTTTGTAACTTCTGGCCTCCAGATGATCCAACAAAGCTGCTACCTTCTTGCCAACCTTGGTGAGGGCTCCTGCAATCACTACCCACTCTACATTGTCAAACATACAACACCCCTGCCATGTTGGAACAGTGTAAAGACTGTCTTTTCCAAGCGGGGCACCATTAGTCTCACCTAGGAAAAGACATTTTGCATGCTTCAAGAAATTATAACATTTCCTACCACTAACCTATGTACAGATAAGGATCTTGGCTACCTTCCCAATGCGCCCATGCTTGCTGGCACAAGAAGAACGTGGCCTAAGACCCCATTTTCACCAGTTTCAGACAAAACAACAATAAGAGAAAAAAATAAAGAATGTACAAGAATAGTAAACAGCGATGGATTTGCTATCTAAAATGCCACAAGAATGATTCAAAGAGTTACTCTACATGCTATACAAGCCAACAAATGCTTAACTTAAATCATTTACTTGTTGTTCCAGATGCAAGAACAGGAAAAAACTGTATTTTCACATCAAAAAACCACTTTCTCCTTCTATTCACATGAAAACTCCAATATCATTTCACTCCAACCTCTTCCAAGGTCGAGAAAGAGCTTTTTCCATGCCTCCAAAACAGTTAGGTTTACGTTTTTAGCCTAAGAATGGCAAAAAAACTTGCTGTTTGAAAACACACTGTGTTTTCAAACTTTTACAAAAAACTTAGGAAATGGCCACCAAAACATTTCCTAATTTATTCAACTTTTACCAATGAACCAAAAAAGTTCCCAAAAACAAGCTAAAAGGTATTAAAGACCTTTCCCAACAAAATAAGATTGATTTTAAAACAAAACTTGAAAATCTACTTGTACTTTGGCACCTTGGCAGGTGCTCCTGCACCACTAAAGAGGACCAACATAAAATAACTTTTACTTGTCCATGGGGGACTTACTGCTGGAACATGATTCCATTTGGATTAAAGAACATAGGAGAAACATGAGGGCCATGAAATTGATATTCCATGACATGATTCATAAGACGGTCAAAGATTATGTTGATGATATTCTATCCAAATCTAGAAAGAGAAAATATCACATAGCAACACTAAGTGCCATTTTTGAAAGACTCAAGGAGTACAAGGTCAGACTAAACTCAAAGAAGTGCGTCTTCATAGTACAATCAGGTAAACTGCTAGGCTATATAGTGTCAATGAGAGGCATCGAGGTACATAAAACAAAGGTAAAAGTAATCCTCGAGATGGAGGCACCAAAAACATTAAAGCAATTGAGAGGTCTCCAATGAAGGCTCAAATCCATTCATAGATTCATATCACAATTGGTAGACAAACATAACCCATATTCTCACCTACTCCACAAGGGAGTAACGTACAAATGGGATACTAAGTGTGAAGAGGCATTCAATAAAATCAAAGAATACTTGCACCACCAGTCTTAATGCCACCAATCCCAAGAAAACCATTGATCCTCGACGTATCAGCAACAACAACAGCTCTTGGAACTCTCCTAGCTCAGCATGACAAAAATGGAACAAAAAGAACTATCTACTACATCATCAAAACAATGGTGGGGCATGAGATAAATTATTAATTCATAGAGAAAGCATGCCTAGCAGTAGTGTTTGCATCACAAAAATTCAGACATTACATGTTGGCACAAAAAATAAAACTCATTCCCAAAATCGACCCCCTCAAATATTTATTATCAAAAGCAATGCTCATGGGAAGAATGGCCAAATGGGTGATGATACTGTCAGAATATGACATTGAATATGTGGAGCGCAAAAGCAATCAAAGACCAAGTCATTGCATATAAACTTGCAGAAGCACCAGTTTATTCAGATAACCCTCTCATTTTAGAGTTTCTAGATGAATCTATTTTCAATCTCAACATAACTAACCACTAGAAACTGTAATTTGATGGCTCATACACACAGCATGGAATAGGAGCTGACATCTTCTTTATCACCCCACAAGGGGATTGCACACCAAGGTCCTACAAATTGGAATTTCCCTGCACCAATAATATTGCAAAATATGAGGCCTTAACCATAGGTCTCAGAATAGCAGTGCAATGGAACATTATAGCTCTCAAAGTATACAGAGATTCCCAATTGATAATAAATCAAGTGAATGATGAATACCAAACCAAGGATGAAAAGCTCAGTCCATACAAGAAATTGGTGGAGACTCTAAAAGAATCCTTCATTGAAATTACATTAGAATAGATTCCTAGAGCCAACAACAGAGCAACAAACACCATGGCAACAATTGGATCCTTAGTAGATATCCCCCACAATGTTCCAAAATATGAATTCCTAATAGAGCAGCTTCTCATTCTTGCATTCAAGGTACCAGAATCAGAATTCATGTGCAAAATCATTGGTCCTAGTGATCCTTGGTACCATGACATTTACACATACCTTCAAATAGGAGTCATACCCGCCAATTTACCCTCAAACCTAAAACGAACCTTTGTAAAAAAGGCATCTAGATTCATCATCCTAGGAGATACCCTATATCATAGGAGCATAGAAGGAACCCTACTACGCTACCTAAATGCTAAGGAGGCATTGACTACTCTAACTAAAGTACATAACAATATTTGTGGTTCACACTCGAGTGGGATGACCATAGCCAAGAAATTGCTAAGTATGGGGTATTATTGGCCCACTATGGAAAGAGAAGCACATGACTATGCCAAAAAGTGTCTACAATTTAAGCATCATGGGGACCTCATCCATGCTCCAGCTCAAGAGCTTCATCTTATCGTCACACCATGGCCCTTTTCGTAGTGGGGACTTGATCTCATTGGGAAAATCACACCCACCTCATCTAATGGCCATATGTTCATCATAACAGCCACGAAGTACTTTACTAAGTGGGTAGAAGCCATACCCATGACGTACATAACTGGGAGGTAGATTTCAAAGTTCATCCTGAACTATCTCATTTGTCATTACAGTGTCCAACAAGCCATTATCTCAGATAATGGGACACCATTAAAAAATTAGGATGTTCACAAATTGTGGGACAAAATCAAAATCCAACATCATTTCTCCACCCCGTACTATCCCCAAGGAAATGGCCGGATGTTTTGATGTTTTTTGATTTTTTGATTTTAGGACTTGAAGAACATACATGAATCTGATCTGATGAGAACATGCCCCCAGCGTGATGCAATAGACTACTCTGATAAAGACAAGACAAACTGACCTTGAGGATGGGCCGAGTAGTACTAGGAGGTATCATGATATGAAAACAAAACCAAGCTATGATGCAGATGCGGGTGGATGAGTGATGGATGAAGATCTAAATGCGATGGATGATGCAACATGATGGACGGATGGTGCAGAACAAGTTGTAAAGATCCATGTGGATGGAACATGCTTATTTACACAAGGCACTTGTTTTCCAGGTTTTCACCAAGGTACTTGTCCAAAGTGCCATTGAAGTGGTTTTCACTAGAGGACGATTTTTTTCTTTACTGTTTTTAATCCTTTTTCTGATTTTTTTGGATTTTTTTTATTTTTTATTTTTTTTGTTGTTACCAAGACACCTGTTTGCTAGGTTTTTGCCAAGGTAACCATTTTTTTAGGACATTTTCTAATTTTTTGGATTTTTTGGTTCTATACCTTGAAAGAATTAGGCATAGATTTTTTTGAGATGGGAGCTATTCATAGGCTCCTGTAGAGGTTCCCCTTTAGGTGTTGATAGTTGATATGCCCTTGATTTGTAACTTGTTATGATGACGAAAGGTCCCAACCAATTGGAAGGTCATGCTTTTGATTTTCTTATTGTAGCTCCTTTTGATTCTATTCTGATATAATTGTGAATGATTCAAAGCATCCATATGTCACTCATCCAGTAGCTCTAGCTCATTTAATCTTGACACCCAATACTCTTCATTTGTGATGAGATTTTGTAGTGATATCCTGAGGTATAGGAGCTTGATCTCAATGGGGAGTACCGCTTTTGATCCATAAACTAGGGAGAAGGGTGTGGCACCAGTAGGTGTGTAGATGCTAGTTTGATAGGCCCAAAGGGTGGGATTAAGCTGCAGATGCCAGTCATGACCTATGTCATTGACTGTTTTCTTGAGGATTTTCATAATGGTTTTGTTTGTAGTTTCTTCTTGGCCATTGCCTTGGGGATAGTATGGGATGGAGAAGTGATGTTGGATTTTGAATTTCTCGCACAAGTTGTGAACATCCTTATTTTTGAATGGTGTCCCATTATTTGAGATAATGGCTTGTGGGACACCATAACGAAAAATGAGATAGTTCAGGATGAACTTTGAAATCTACTTCCAAGTTATGTACGTCATGGGTATGGCTTCTACGCACTTAGTAAAGTACTTCGTGGCTATTATGATGAACATATGGCCATTAGATGAGGTGGGTATGATTTTCCCAATGAGATCAAGTCCCCACTGCGAAAAGGGCCATGGTGTGACGATAGGATGAAGCTCTTGAGTTGGAGCATGGATGAGGTCCCCATGCTGCTGACATTGTAGACACTTTCTGGTATAGTCATCTGCTTCTCTTTCCATAGTGGGCCAATAATACCCCATACTCAACAATTTCTTGGCTATGGTCATCCCACTCGAGTGTGAACCACAGATACCATTATATACTTCAATTAGAGCGGTTAATGCCTCCTCAACATTTAGGAAGTGTAGTAGGGTTCCTTCTATGCTCCTACGATATAGGGTATCTCCTAGGATGACGAATCTATATGCCTTTTTTACAAAGGTTCATTTTAGGTTTGAGGGTAAATCGGTGGGTATGACTCCTATTCGAAGGTATGTGTAAATGTCATGGTACCAAGGATCACTAGGACCAACGATTTCATACATAAATTTTGATTATGGTACCTCAAATGTAGGAACAAGAAGTTGTTGTATCAGGAATTCATATTTTGGAATGTTGTAGGGGATATCTAGTAAGGATACAATTGTTGCCATGGTATTTTTTGCTCTATTGTTGGCTCTAGGAATTTGTTCAAATGTAATTTTGATGAAGGATTCTTTTAGAGTCACCACCAGTTTCTTGTATGGAGTGAGCTTTTCGTCCTTGGTCTGGTATTCATCGTTCACTTGATTTATTATCAATTGGGAATCTTTGTATACTTTGAGAGCTATAATGTTCAATTGTACTGCTATTCTGAGACTTATGGTTAAGGCCTCATATTTTGCAATATTATTGGTGTAGGGAAATTCCAATTTGTAGGACCTTGGTGTGCAATCCCCTTGCGGGGTGATAAAGAAGATGTTGGCTCCTGATCCATGTTGTGTGTATGAGCCATCAAAGTATAGTTTCTAGTGGTCAGTTACGTTGAGATTGAAAATAGATTCATCTAGAAACTTTGAAACGAGAGGGCTCTATGAATAAACTGGTGCTTCTACAAGTTGATCTGAAATGACTTGGCCTTTGATTGCTTTCTGCTCCACATATTCAATGTCATATTTTGACAGTATCATCACCCATTTTGTCATTCATCCCATGAGCATTGCTTTTGATAATAAATATTTCAGGGGGTCGATTTTGGCAATGAGTTTTATTTTTTGTGCCAACATGTAATGTCTAAATTTTTGTGATGCAAACACTACCACTAGGCATGCTTTCTCTATGAATGAATAGTTTATCTCATGCCCCACCATTGTTATGTTGATGTAGTAGATAGCTCTTTTTTCTCTATTTCATTATGTTGAGCTAGGAGAGCTCCAAGGGATGCTGTTGTTGCTGATACGTAGAGGATCAATGGTTTTCTTGGGATTGGTTGCATTAAGACTGGTGGTGTAAGTAAGTATTCTATGATTTTATTAAATGCCTCTTCACACTTAGTATCCCATTTGTACATTACTCCCTTGTGGAGTAGGTGAGAATATGGGTTCTATTAGTCCACCAACTATGCTATGAATCTGTGAATGGATTGGAGCCTTCTTTGGAGACATCTCAATTGCTTTAATGTTTTTGGTGCCTCCATCTCGAGGATTTCTTTTACCTTTACTGGATCTATCTCGATGCCTCTCATTGACACTATATATCCTAGTAGTTTACCTAATTGTATGCCAAAGACACACTTCTTTGGGTTTAGTATGAACTTGTACTCCTCGAGTCTATCAAAAATGGCACTTAGTGTTGCTATGTGATCTTTTCTCTTTTTGGATTTGGCTAGAATATCATCAACATAATCTTCAACTGTCTTATGAATCATGTCATGGAATATCAATGTCATGGTCCTCTGGTATGTTGCTTCTGCATTCTTTAAGCCAAATGGCATCATGTTCCAACAGTAAGTCCCCCATGGACAAGTGAAATTTGTTTTATGTTGGTCCTCTTTAGCTATCATGATCTGATTGTACACCGAGAATCCGTCCATTAGTGACAGCATCTCATATACGGTCATCATATCTACTATCATGTCAATGTTTGGAAGTGGGAATTCATCCTTCGGACATGCTTTATTGAAGTCTCTGAAGTCTGTGAACATTCTGATGCACCAAGTTTGATACCCATTATGGATAATCTATAGGTTAGATGAAACCTGCATCTAATAGCTTTTTTAGCTCGATTTTGACCAATAAGGTGATTTGAGGGAGCATTTTTTGAAGCTTTTGTTTGACAGGCTTTGCTTCTAGATATACTGCTAAGTGGTGGACCATGATTTATGGATCAAGAACTGGCATGTCATCATAGCTCCATGCGAATTTTATCTGTCTTTCTCTTAGGAATGCTGCTAGGAGCTCTTGTTCCTCTAATAGTAATGACTCCACATAGAATGTAATGTGCAAGTTTTCTTCAATTCCTAGATTGACTGAATTGTACCTTTCTGCTAGGACTGCTAATTTTTCTTGATGAATAGCTCTAGAAGGAAGATTTAATTCCCCATCCTTGGGCACCTCAGAGAGGTTTTCACCATTGGATGCAAACTTTATTTTTACTGTTTTCTAGTCAGAGAGTGCCACAATGTGGTTTTCACTCAAGGACTTGGATATGATTCTTAATTTTTCACTTTTATGACTAAAGGATTCAATCATTTCCCCATAAAAGGCATGTGTATCTAGCTCGATTATGAACCCTTCTTTGTGATACCCACATGGAACATTATCCCATAGTCCCATGAATTCCAAGAGTGCCTCATCATTTTTGAATGGATCAAGAATTATTAGTCCTCATTGGTCGTAGTCGATGAGTTAGGAGTATACTAGGCAGATTGCATGATTTTGGTGGTCTGATTCAAAAGATAGGGTGCTAATCATGTAAAGAGTGGTGTCCTAAAAAATACTAGGTAGATTGGATGTGGGATCCTCATCATCACTACTACTACAAACGTCTGTTATATCATATGTAAAGTTATCTATGACTCTACTTGTGGATACTGGTAATCATAGTTCTTCTGTAGTTGGTTGAGGAGGATTAGTAACCATTCTAACTGGAGGACTCCAACCACATATGGTTATACTTGGAGGGGTACATCCAAGGCCGAGATTTGTTATTTTTTGCATCTTCAGAATGATAGGTGTTAAAGCCCTTTGTCGTTTCTCCCAAGTCTTTGATTTCTGTCATAGCCCATTGCAAGCATCATTTGTAGGCCCTCGCTTATGTCATCCATTGGTAAATCAACTACTGGTCTTTCATCTTGATATAGCATATGTGATGGATCTACCTCAATAACTTTCAGGCCAAGGTCTCCACACCTTGTGAATTCAGGATAGTCTTCAGGAGATGTTTGAGATGTGGAGGCTTTGTTTTCTTGTGGACATCCCTACGATCTAGGAGATTGTGGTAACTCTTTGATCACAAAAGAATTGTTAGGGAGCTTGTAGTTTCCACAACCATTATCTTTGATAATGAGCTTAATTTCAGAAATGGTGGGAATGGTGGGAGTGACGGGTGTCTCTATTGCAGAAGTGGATGTGAGGGTGGTGGGATCGATGTATGGTATAGATGGACCCTCATCATTTTTCTGTACTTGGGGGATTTAATAGTACTTTTCTTCAAGTATTTTGCAATAGAAGGGTTCAGGATCTCCGTGGATGGTAACTTCTCGTCCCTCGTGTGTGAATTTAACACATTGATGAAAATTTGATGCTACTGCCTTCATTGGATGAATCCATGGACATCCCAGAAGGATGTTATATGGAAAGTTGAGGTCCAAGACTTGACAAGTGGTTTCCATAATAGCTGGCCCTACTTGAATAGGGAGTTTGATCGTGCCTTGGGATACTCTTTCTTGATCATCATATGTTCTTATTGTGATACCCTTTCCTTTGTTGATAGAATCCTTTAAGATTTTCAATTGTTTGATGAGGTTGAGAGTTCTTCTAGAATGACATCCATTGCAATATTGCATGCATAATTTTTAATGAATGCATCTATAATTTCTTGGAATGTTTTAATTCCTGTAGGTAGGCGAGAAAACCATTCCATTGCATGAGCTTGTGCTTGCATCTTTTGTGCTTGTGCTTGTGCCTGTGCTGCTTGTTGTTGCAATAGAATTTTGGCTTGAGCATCCTTTTGTGTTTGTAATGTAGCTTGGGCAGCTTGAGCAGCTTGAGTGGCTTGTTGTTGTTTTTGTTGCAATAACACTTGGGCTTGTGCAGCTTGTTGTGCTTGTAATGTGGCTTGGGCTACTTGGGCAGCTTGAGCGGCTTGTTGAACAACTAGTTGTGTGGATTTTTTCTTTTGCACTTGCTGAAATCCCCTTTGAAAAGTAGCTTGCTGAGCTACTTGTAATGCCATTTGGTTTTGGCTTGATATGCTAGAAGTTGGTGGTGGTGGGGGTGGTGGTAGTGAGTGGTGATGTTGTGTTGGTGTTTGGTCCTTGGGAAACCATACTTTGAGATGTTAGGGGGGTGGTTTATGATGTCGTGATTGCTTGCGTAGTTGTCATCTATTGTTGCAATATCGATGACAAGTTCTGTGTGATGTTTTGATTGATATTTGGTAAAGGTGGGAGTCCCAAGCCAAGGAGAGGTGTGTATGACGATGGAAATGGTGGAAGTGGTGGAAATATGAGTGGTGTGGTATCGAAAATGCCCCCTGGTCCAAACATGTCACCTTCCTCTTGTGAATTTGTGAGGAGATAAGTTTGGGGTGTTGCGTGGAAGAATGATGATGTTGGATCATTATGGAAAGTGAGAGGGACATTCTTATGTAATATATTTTGGGGTATGTTTTGTTCCAGGATGGTATTTACATCCAAGTATTGATAATTAACAAGGGGGTGTGTTTGAATAGCATTAAGAAATGAATTTCCCTTATTGACAATAGGTTGGGTTGGAGCAAAGGATGTTGTGATTTGTGGAATGTTTTGAGTGATGTTTTTGGATAGGGGTGCAGATGAGATGGAAATTGTGGATGAGATTGGGGGAAAAGATGTCTCCACTATAGTACTCATGTCGAAATCAGAATGTAATTTGGCCCCTTGTTTTGCTAGTTCAAGCATGTATAGTGAAGGGTTAAGCCTCATCATGATGTTGATGATCTTATGGTTTTCTAGATTTTGAAGCATTTCGGTTATTTCTTCATGCGACATCCCAATGGTAGGATCTTCTCCTTGATTTTCTTCTTGTGGGTTTTGTGATGATGAGATAGCCAAAGGATTGCTTGATTCGATAGGATTCATTTCAACATTTGTTTGGCTTAGATCACTTGAAGCGGGTGTTTCTTTGCCAACTTCCATGTTCTTCTTGTATTGAGATCTAGTTTGAACCATAAAACAAGGATCAAGAGTATGGGAGATGAATCTCTTAATTCCTTGGATTGATCTTTACTTTATGCACAAAATAGAAAATTTTAAGATATCTTGAGGATCAAAAGGGGTGATATGATGATGATGTAAGAGATGGATGATGTAGATATTTTGATATTTTGATAAATCTTGAGGGGAATGCTATAATTTTAGGACTTTTGGATATGTTTTTAGATTTTGATTTTTGATTTTGGGATTGTCCTTGACTTGATTGATTTTGGTTTGCTTTGATTTGAACAAATAGATCTTAAGATGTTGGATGATTATCTTAAGGAGTAGATTTTCTCAAGGGATGATAATTTGAATATGTGTAGGGAGAAGGATGCATCTACCCACACCTATTAAAACAAGATGATAATCTAGCCAAGTTTATGAAGAAGGATGCATCTACATATAACTAACTAAACAAGATGGTTTGATAACTTTGACTAAGCATATTTAAAAGGATGCATCTACACATACCTAGCCAAAGATGATTTGATAAAAATTTCAAGGATTTTGTCTCAAATATTTGATGATTTTGATTTTTTCCAAAAAGAATAGCATGAAGGATAATTTCAAGATTTCTCAAAAGGTGATGGTGAGGTGATTTTTTGATTTTTGATGAATGGATGGAAAAATATTTTGATTTCTTTTGATCTTAAAGATGTGCCTAAAAAAGACACTTTGTTTTAGCTAGACCTAGGTATTGAAGAACATGTAATGCTTCTAAGGACATCTCTAACCAAGAAGTGGTTCAAAATTGAGCATACATTTAGGATTGTTCAAAGGGATGAGCCTATAGAACCTTGTGAACTTTTTTCTTATCTTGATGTATTGCTTTTGATTGCACTTTCTTTTGTATTTCTTGATGATCCTTTGAGTGAGATTTCTAAATTTTGAACTTTGACTCAAAGACTTTGGTTTTGGGATTTTGACCTTCTTGGAAATCATGAGGTTTCAACACATATAAGAGTCAATTTTGTTCTCTTTGCTTAGTGACTTTATTTAACCAAAAGCACTTTCTTTGATTAGTTTTCAAACTATATGTCCAATGTCTTAATTTCTTCGAATCCCACAAAATATGTTATGTGGAACATTGATGAATTCAAGGCAAGGGTTACCTATTTTTTAACTTTAGTAGAAAAATTGAGATGTAATCCAAGTGCTTAGAAACCTCTAAGGATAGAATCCCAAGGGCAAGCAATAACACATGAATTGAGTCAATTGTATTTGTCTCCTAAAGGGTTTGAAATTTTGATGATGATGTTTAAGTGTTTGTTTCCAAGATCTTTTCGATCAAGCAATGCATTTTGTAACCAAGAATAAGTACAACCCTATGGTTATGGAAGAAAATATTTGTTGAATCCCCACTTGGACAAGTCCAGCTACGCTTATCTTTAGTGAATAGTTAGATGCTTGACCCCACTGGCTCCCCTCCACGACACTCACTTATACAGGGCAGCTAAGCATCAACACCCATGAAACTCCCATGGCATGTTTTCCATTTCTACTAAAGATCGTAAAAGTGTGGGGCGGCTTCAAAATGACCATTCTTGCACCAACAAATAGATCAAGGATTTTGGCAATTCTAAAACATGGGTTTTAATTAGGACTTTCCGTTCGTTGAGATTGACTTGTACGGAAAGAGTTCCTTTTCAGATCCATCTCGTCAAAGCCAACCGCGTGATATTGGCATTTACTCCAATACCCACATTTATATCCCAGCTGGAAATACTCTTGGTTTTATAGAGTTACTAGTTGAGTCATTCCCTTGGGTGAGTACTTTTTCCCCAAGGTAGGCCCTCTAAGATAAAAAAAAGCAAATAAAATTATTCATAGTTTGATCGACCCTTGTTTAGAAACAAAGGGAGAACACATGCCATAAGCTCATTCACACTCGTACAAGATTTTGTTCAATTTTTAAACCCAAAATGAAGTGTGGAGATGATTGCTTGATCTCAACCTAAAATCATGAAAAAGTCCTTTTGATTCTCAAGATCACTATAAAGTGCGAGAGAAGCGCATACGTCTTCTTCCAATGAAGTTAGTTCAAGTAATCCATCACAAAATAAAATAACACATGTTCATTTTAAAAACCCTCAAAGCAATTATGAATTCTTTTTAAAGCACCAAAAGACAAATGAAAGTTTTTTTGTTCAATTGTTAACCAAAAAACAAACTGTAGTAAGTTTTATTCCTAATGTTCGTTTTAAGCCTTTGAAAAAATTGAAAGGATTCTTTTTAAAGCCCAAACACAATTAGTACCCTAAGCACAAAGGAATAATAGTTTCCTAAGAGTGTTGAGAAAACACTAAAGTGTTTATAAACACTTTGATTTTGTAAAATATCATTATCATGCTTCTCCTTCTTTCATTTTCGATTGATCCAACCTTCAAGAATGAAAACCAGTCAGATTCTACAAAATACAGAGGTTAAAAAGCAAAAAATAGAAGATAAATTGATCATATGACAAAATGCACGTGCTAAAATTAAATTTCAACTTCTTACTCCCTGTCAGCGACGCAAACCGTGAATGCGTCAGAGTTTGATTTCTTAACGACATTATATGGTGACACTTACTAGTCAGCGACGCTGTGTCCAATCCAGACAACTCAACTACGTCACACTTTTACTCAACGTTGCTATTTGATTTTTTGAAAATTCCTACAGGTTAGATTGGTCAAGTGTCACAGTTTGAAATTCAAATTTTTGGACAGGAAGGCTTCAACATCGGAGTTTTTTTTTTCAGCGGTGCTAAATAGTGACCCTGAGCTTCTAGCATTGGAATTTTCCTATGCACAAACAAAAACGCAAATTTTTTTAGAAAAACGTGATTGAAATAAGATTTTTCCCTCCTTCTAGTGCCAACATGCCGAACCCCAATCCTAACACCTGCAAAACAACAAGAACAAACACATTAGATTAGAGAATGCAAGCAAGAAAAAGGATTCCCCATGAAATCCATTCACCAAGTTCAAATTAGGAAAGAAAACAATGAAAAACTCAATGAGAAAGCAACAAAATAGATTGAATCCTAATTGAACTAGCAAACTTATGATCCCATGGGGGAATTGGTGCCAATTTGATGTGAAAATTGGCTCTTTCCCAATTCCTATGATGCAAGCTTGATGTGTTGATGATAATTGATCCACTTTGATGATGTTGAAGAGTTCTCTAAGCTAAAAAAACCTGCATAACCTAGCTAAGATTCAATGATGATGGATGGAATTTGATAGATATTTGAGCATGGTAACTTTGCATAATTTTTGTATGATCAAATGAAGGAAAAATATCCATTATAAATAAACACATACCTATTGTGATACTAGGAAAAAAAATATCCATTATAAATGGATATCCATTTCTTGTGTTAGAAACAGACTAAAAAAAACCCGAGAACTATATTTCTATAGTGCATGCAAGTGGGTTTTTAAAGTGTGACTTGAATATCCATTTGGGAGAGGTCAAATTACCAAAAAAATCATCGAATTTGTAAGGTATGTTTGATTTTTTCAATTTTTATTCTTAATTTATATTCATTTTTCTTTTTCTTTTTTTAATTTTAGTCAAAAATAGGGTATATTTGATAGAGTTTTTATTAAATTAAAACCATTGTTAATTTTTTATTTTATTTTATCAATTAACAGGTAAAAAATGGATCAAAATAAAATTCCTAACCCCACACAAAATGAAAACCCTCCTGCACAAAATGAAAACCCTAATCTTGTAGAAAATGAATACCCTCCAAATCCTCCACTGCAACCATTGTTTCTGAATGAAAATGTACCAACAATACACGAGTCTATTCATAGAAATTTAGATCAATTAAGCAAAGTATGTCAAATCTATGAGATACTCAATGAACTATCAGATATGAAAAACACTTTGGAAGAAATCATTGTAAATGTTCAAACTTTGGCAACTCAACATAATAGATTTGCATAGTGGCGAGAGCAACAAAGACAATTTTATGTTGATGGGTTATCGTTTGATGATGGGATGCCACAGGATAGACCTAGGGTATATCGAGTCACCCCAATTTTTCCTCCTCCACCTATTGTTGCTCTAACTCCACTACCTTACCCTAAGATTCCTATAGATGTGAGGACTTTAAGCATTTATGCATTACATTCATTGAGTGATCATTTGGTGAGGTAGAGCCATCATGTTGCACAACCATTTGACGGTGCATCCCATCATGGTGGTGTTGCACCTAATACATCCTAGCATGATAGTGGTGCACCTTGTGCAACAAATCCCACTAGTACATAGCCATTAGCTCCCACTTGTACACTGTCCTCTTTGGGACATATTTGTGTGCCTCATCATTGCATGATGTGCAACAATTTATGTTTTAGTACTCTTCGACAGTCCACTGAGGCTCCCATAGACACATTTGAATTTGAGGTTCATGATATGCCAGATGTAGGAGTTGATAGAGCACGGAGTGGAGCATTTGCAGGAGAGACATTGATTTCTAGGGACGATATGGGAGGACTAGTAAGTTTTAAAGCAATTTCACAATGGGTTTTATGTAAATTCTTTCATATTTTATGAAGGATGTTTGTACTAATATATGTTTATGTGTTGGAATATTTAATAGTTTTTGATAGAGGAGTAGTTGTCGAAAGTGCAGCAGGCTACACATACTACCATTTCATTTTCCTTAGACAACCAGTACATGGTAAATAATTCAAATTGTTATTTTAGATGTTAATCTTTGAAATCTATTATGTTTAAATACATGTACTACATATATTGATAGTCTAATGTAATCTTGTCTTTTTATGCAACAATCTGGTTCTTATACAACCTTGTTGATCGAGTTTGACCCATTGGATGAAGTTGCACAATAGGTATATATCTTTTTTATTGTCAACATAATTATATGTGCATGTGCATTTACATTCTTTTCATTTTCTATACAGGAAACCATCTTAGCCGATCCATCCACTATGAGCCCATCTAGTGTCATAGTATCACAACAGGTATGTGTTTATTTTATATTTTAGATCATTTACGTTTAGATAAGAGTAGATATGTGATTAGTAAATATGATTATTTGTCAACAATTATATTTTAATTTTTATCATTTTTATTTTATCTGTTATAGTCCTCTATTCGACTCAACATTGTGATGACTGAGAGACCATTACTTTATACGAGGACTCTTGATCATCGTAAGGGACAATCATATGTAGAACATCTTGCAAAAATGAGAGCAAGATTTGGGTTAAGCAAGATTTGATTCTCCCCTTTAGCATTGCTCTCATCCTGATGATGGATCACGGAGTGTGATCCGAAACGTTGATGCAAAAATTCTCACACAATCAAAACCAGAAACCATTGCAAAGAACATTATGGATTGTGGAAACTTGATATCATTAAAGAATTGAATTATTGATATAATATAGTACATGTATACTGATTTTGATGTTAAATTTGTAATTTATAAATGAGGGTATATAAGTTTCTATTTACTAGTCTATCTTGTCAACCATTCACATAATCTAATTTGTGGTTTGAAATGTTATTGTGTAAGAAACTGTAGAGAATCTAAATTCTTCAAGGAGGCTTGATTTCGATGGTCCAACACAAAATTAGGATATCATATAGATTGACATGTACTTAGGGTTTGATAGATCTTGAGATGGCATATATGCCATAATTTGTAAAACTTGTAAAACTTGTTATGAGTAGGCATATGCCAAATTTGTATATACACAAACACAATGATTCTACAATTTTATATATAAGAATTGATATTTGATCTAATTTGTTCCTCGTGTGCATGTCTTTCTACTTTGAATTTTCAAAATTGAATATATAATTATCTTAGAATTGTTTAATGTTATGATTGATAATATATGTTATAGATTAGCAAAATAAAATTTTAATAGAACTTGTGAATTACAATTGGTAATCCATCTATTTCTTTGAGGATATTTTTCAAACAATGAATTTCCTTTTCTATTATACCACAATTTTCATACATGTCTACCAATACATTTTTATCAAACACTCATTTTGAGAATACCCATGATTTCAAGCTTTATTGAATGAATTTACATTTGATATTATTTTGTTTTTTAAACCCATGTAATGAAGTGTACAACTAATTTTTATTTCAAAAGAAGTAAAAATGAATGAAAAGTGGATACAACTTAATGAAATGCATTTCATGCTACAGTGTTCATTCGAAAGTAATATAATCATCTAGATAAAAATTAATGTCACTTAATGTTCATTGAAGCATAATAACATGTAAAAGGTATAAAATCATGTTGAGTAAGAATCAATATCTGGGTATGTGTAGGATCTTCATGGAAAAAATAGGCCCTTAAGTGGCGAAAAATTCAAAAAAATCAAAGTTAGGCAAGTTGACGTAAAAATTTGAATAAGTTATCTATACTATTTCAAAAATATGTAAGAATAGAATCTGTATCAAATTGAATGTAGTTTCTAAACTACTAGGTTTATTTAAAAAAATCTATTTGGTGAAAATTTGAAATTTCAATGTGGTACTTAAATTTCGGGGAAGAAACAAGAAGTAGGTGTCTCACCACTCTAACCACAATAAAATGATAATATTTTTTTATATATTTTAGATATAAGTAGAGGTCATGTCTGATGTGATGCATATTTTTTTGTAATTTTTTTCGGGTAAATAATTAATTATGAATTTTTTATTACAAATTTTAAAAAATATAAAAACTTGTATGTCGACCACCATAACTTGGTCAAAGCTTTATGTAATTCATTTTTAATTCTATAGTATGTGAAGCATAGAATGTGACACATGTTTCATATTCAAAAATTTGATACCATTTGAATGATATAGATCTTTTTTCAATCAGCCTATCAATCAGGACTTTAGTCATAATTCAAATAGAAAATGAATAATAATTACTTATTAAATTCAAATTAAAACATAATTTATATTCGTTGAAAGTTGAGAATCTCTTTTAAAAACCCTTTTCATTTCATCAATTTTGGGTAAAAAGAAGTCATCAGCCACATACCCTACACATACCCATCATATTGCCACTTTTTGGCCCATCATGATCCTGCACATACCCATCTTCACAAAATCAACTCAAACCCACAAAAAAAAGATTGTGAAAGACACCCATTACTCTTCTCTTTAACATATCTCAAAACCTACTATGCTTGTTTAGGAACAACCCCATTAAAATTGAACTATTACATAGAATAGGGATCTAATTAGCCCAAATTTGCAAAAAAACTCCTCTTTAAAACTGTTTCCCCTCCAAGATTCCTTTGGAAAGTATATCACCAGGCTATAAACATCCAAATTCCACAACTATCATCCTTGTAAATTCCATCTAAGTCACTCAATCATGTAACCCTCATTTTGCCTAGATTATAAGGGGGTTAATTAAAAGTATGCATTTCCACACTTATCTCACTCAAATAACACCTCAAACAAATTTATAGAAGTCTGTATATGCTTAATAAACCTTTAGAAATTGATGCCCCAATAGATTTCAATTGCTAACACCCTTAAATCTCCCAATTTCACTCAAAAACCACACTTTTTGCATCTAGGGCATCATACCCAAACCTCGATTGACCTCCCCTACTCTCCCAAACCCTTCTAACATCCAATTCCTACCTAATTGGGCTATGACCAAAAAATTTCCAACTATTTTCCAATGAAATACAACAAGATGACTCTTGAACTTCCATCATTTGACAATAAGTTGCAATTTTGACGAGTAGTGTAAACTTACAAAGTGGTGCAACTTTCATTCTGCAACTCATAGGATCAAACAAACTATTCCAACGCATCTAGATGGGTACATTTATGATAGGGATGGTCCTCTTTTGTACCCAAATATTTTGAATCACTCTGAGCTACATTGGATCGATGATTTCCTTTAAGAGTCCAAAGTGCTAAAAGGAAACAATCTTTGAAGGGCTATTTCTTGGAAACCATGACGCCTACAAAAATATTGTCAGAGGCTATAGGATCATGTTGGGACCCTATACAATAAACTCTCTCATATTTTACTATCTTAGAGGAATTTTCCCATGGTGACGAGTTTTCAGTTGAGGAAAAAGTTGTCAGATGCAAGCAGTGTAAAGTTACAAAGTGGTGCAACTTTCATTCTACAACTTGTAGAACCAAACAAACTATTCCAACACATCTAGATGAGTA
Organism: Sequoia sempervirens; assembly: GCA_007258455.2. Taxonomy (NCBI): domain Eukaryota; kingdom Viridiplantae; phylum Streptophyta; class Pinopsida; order Cupressales; family Cupressaceae; genus Sequoia; species Sequoia sempervirens. The sequence goes on along the minus strand of VDFB02168118.1, from coordinate 121,930,480 downwards.
CATCTATGCTAGGGATGGTCCCCTTTTGCACCCAAATACTTTGAATCACTCTAACCTACATTGGACTAACAATTTCCCTTAAGAGTCTAAAGTGCTAAAAGACAACAATCTTTGAAGGGTTATTTCTTGGAAACCGTGATACCTATAGACTCTTTTTCTGAGGCTATGGGATCATGTTCAGACCCTCTATAATAATCTCTCACAATGTTTGCTATCTTAGAGGATTTTTCTCGTGGTGACAAGTTTTCAGTTGAGGAAAAAGTTTTTAGATGCAAGTAGTGTAAAGTTGCAAAGTGGTGCAACTTTTGTTTTACAACTCATATGACCAAACATATTGTTCCAACATGTCTGGATGGGTATTATTAAGCTAGAGATGGTCCTCTTTTGCACCCAAATATGCCAAATCACTCTGAACTACATTAGATCGATGATTTCCCTTAAGAGTCCAAAGTGCTAAAAGACAATATTTGAAGGGCTATTTCTCAGAAATCGTGATGCCTATAAACACTTTGTCTAAGACTATGGGATTGTGTTGAGAACCTCTATAATAACCTCTCTCAGTTTTTTCTATCTCCAAGACATTTTCCCTCGGTTACAAATTTTTAGTTTAGGAAAAAGTTGTCAAATGCAAGTAGTGTAATGTTGCAAAGTGGTGCAACTTTCATTCTGCAACTTGTAGGACCAAAAATACTATTCCAACATGTTTGGATGGGTACGTTTACACTAGGGATGGTCCTATTTTTCACCTAAATACATCGAATCACTCTGACCTACATTTGACTGGTGATTTCCCTTAAGAGTCCAAAGTGTTAAAAGGAAGTAATTTTCGAATCTCTATTTCTCAAAAACCATGATTCCTACAGACTCTTTTTGTGATGCTATTGGATCATGTTGATACCCTCTACAATAACCTCTTTTGGTTTTTTCTATCTCAGAGGCATTTTCCCACGGTGATGAGTTTTCAGTTTAGGAAAAAGTTGTCAAATACAAGCAGTGTAATGTTGCAAAGTGGCGCAACTTTTGTTATGCAACTCGTAGGACCAAATTGACTATTCCAACATGTCTGGATGGGTAAGTTTATGCTAGGGATGGTCCTCTTTTGCACCCAAATATGCCGAATCACTCCAAGCTACATTGGACTGATGATTTCCCTTAAGAGTCCAAAGTGCTAAAAGACAACAATCTTTGAAGGGCTATTTCTTGGAAACCATGATTCTTATAGACTCTTTTTTTGAGGCTATGAGATCATGTTGAGACCATCTACAATAATCTCTATCAGTTTTTGCTATCTCGAAGGCATTTTCCTGCGGTGAAGAGTTTTAAGTTGAGGAAAAAGTTGTCAGATGCAAGTAGTGTAAAGTTGCAAAGTGGTGCAACTTTCATTCTACAACTCGTAAGACCAAAAAAATTGTTCCAACATGTCTGGATGGGTACGTTTATGCTAGGTATGGTCCTCTTTTTCACCCAAATATGTTGAATCACTTCGAACTATATTGGACTGGCGATTTCCCTTAAGAGTCCAAAGTGCTAAAAGGAAATAATATTTGAATCTCTATTTCTCAGAAACCATGATGCCTACAAAATATCCATCAGAGGCTATAGGATCATGTTGGGTTCCTCTACAATAGCCTCTCTCCATTTTTGCTATCTCAGATGCGTTTTCCTACGGTGGTGAGTTTTTAGTTGATTGAAAAAGGGTCAGATGGATGCAATGTAAAGGTGCAAAGGGGTTTAGGGTTTGTTTTGTTCCTTTTCAGTAAGTGAAAAAGTGATTCATTTACTCAAATACACTTAAGTCATGAACTACATACATGAATAGAAAGTATATGCTTTAAAACATCCAAGTCATAAAGTATACATTGCAACACTCATAAGTGACAAAGTATACACATAAGTTGTAAAGTATACACTTGAATACATGTAAAATATACACAATATGCATGATATTATCATTCAATAATTGTTATCAAATATAGGATTTACAAAATGCCTCATAATCATACAAAAAATGACCCTAATACATAGTCATTTCCTAGTAGGGGAAGGAAATAGAGGTCACATTTCCTTTGCGGTCGACACACTCTTCCACAAGAGTAGCATGTTGATGTTCTGGAGTGAACCACCTATACAAACCATTAAGGTAGCAGTCAAACTACGTACAATAGAAAAGATGCTTAGAATAACAAATCTATATTATTCTAAACGACCTAATTGATGATGAAATGGTAATGCAAACTATAAAAGATGTTTAGAATAACCAATTTATATTATTCTAATCTCTCGCATACCTCTCCCAAAGGATCAAAGCTGGATATTCTTGTAGCAAGTCCATGATCTATCATGCTAGGAACATCACAATATACTTCAAATGAGAAATCTATATTGTCACAATAGAAAATATGCTTAGACTAATAAATCTATATTATTCTAAACAACCTGAATGATAATGAAATGGTAATGTAAACTATAAAAGATTCTTAGAATAACCAATCTATATTATTCTAATATATCGCATACCTCTCCCAAACAATCATAGTTGGCTATTGTTGTAGCAGGTCCATGATCTATCATGTTAAGAACATCGCAATATACCTCAAATGAGATATCTATATCATCACAATAGAAAAGATGATTAGACAAACAAATCTATATTATTCTAAACAACCTAAATGATGATGAATTGGTAATGCAAACTATAAAAGATGCTTAGAATAAACAATCTATATTATTCTAAACAACCTAAATAATGAGACTTAGTAGATAAACAATATCAAAATGTGATGAATAATATCATACATGTCCCATACAAGAAATGATCTGCTACTCAAGTGTCCCTGCAAGGTCATCTCTTACCTTCATAGTTTGTAGTAATGCTTCATGATCAACACTACTAATTGTCCATAGTTTTTTTTTTTTGGTAGATAGCATGATGTCTTAATTTAAATTAACATTTGTTGCTATAACAAGGTATGAATACATCATAATGGTTTTTTCTTTCTCATATTCTTCAAATGCATGTATGCCATTCTTTCTAATTATATATGTTCACAACCGAGTTCTGAAAACAACTGGACTTGTGTGATCATAACTTTTTTATCAACATCTAAATATTATTAGAATAACAAATCTATATTATTGTAAACAACCTAAACAATGGTGAAATGGTAATGCAACCAAGTTTGAGAAACAAAAATTGAACCTGTAGGATACATGAAGCCATCATCATATGTAATTGGTTGTGTTAGCTTTTTCTTTCCCTGTACACATCGTGCCAACCAATAGTATGATCCCTCTTCACTCCCCTGTGATGCTACAACTGCATAGACATGTCCTGGTCGTACAAGATTTTAAAGATGATCTTAGTCAAGTGAACTTTCTATTGTATCTTGTAATGATGATTGTGCTATAGATAAATGGGTTAGGTACTATGGAATCTATGTATCTACCCATTCACTTGACTCACATTGATCTCAATCACACTGAATACAATTCTAACAAAAAAAAGCCATCTCTTATGTCCATATGGTCCATGCACTCGATTATGAGCTTTGAACTGAATGCATCTTTGAAGAATCTCTAATATTTTGACATTCCATTATGTCTCCCATTGTGCCCTCCTCGAACAACCAAAAGAACCCACTGACTTGTGAATCAAGCATCCCTCCTCGTGATAGTGCATAGGTACACCAATCCACAATAGAACATGCATCACTGAATGTTGCACCACCTCTAATCTTCATTTGTTCATTAACCAAAGCTCTCTTCACACATGCACTTGCATGATCATGCTCACCTTTTCCATGCCCAACTTAAAAAAAACTCCAAATATGTGGTACACCCCTCTCTATATGCATCCCAATCAACCAATAAAACATGTGAGCATTCTTGAATTGCCTTGTGCAATTATCTAACCAAATAAAATTTTGACCCATTGCAATTACTTTTTCCTGCAAGAACTCAAAATTTCTTTCAAAACAATGTTGTACAAACTCAGATGAATGAGATCTATCATCACTCATGTAAAAATGATACTCCCTAATTATCTTCCTATCCTCTTCTATACTATCAAGGACATGCCTATATGTCATGTGGAAAAAAATAGCAATTTGAATAGAATTATAATATTGTAATTAAACTTCATTTTGTGGTTACAATGTGTAATTTTTAGAAAAATCAACTACATATACAATAGTTCTAATGGGGAAAGAGTTCTTACACATCCTAAATTGTTGATCCAACCACTGCGACTTGTGGCTATGCCTTGCATACTTGTAGAAAATATTTTTCTTAAAATATGAAATAAAATTAGCAATACTTACCTCTCTTGCAACCAACTCGCATCTAGAACCCTCACCTCCACCCTTCAATGTGTATTTAACTATCTCATATTTGTTTTTCTCAACAATTTTTTTACCAAAATCATGATCTCTTCCCTCATGAAAGCATGTTACAAACTTTGATAAACCACCACATTGCAAACACATTTCATTTAAATAATCATTTTTATAAAATAAGAAACCATCACCTCTAATACATAAAAATGAATCTAACAACTCCCTGGATGACTTAGGAAGTTGCAATACATGAAACTCCAGCAACATTTCATCAGCATGCATAGTAGAATGAATATGGCATAAAAATTCATGATACATTGAAAACTCAACATGGTATTTGTAGACATGTGAAATTAGCATTATGCACTTAGTTCATATTCATCTGCTCATTAAATTAATCAAGCTCATCAAATCCATTCACCAAGTAAATCAGGACTATTTAATTCATTCCTAAGGTTATTCATTTAAGTTAAATAAATCACATCAACCTTTTAATTAAATAAACCAAACTTTATTTAATTAAATCTCCAAATGCATATTCCATCCCTTTTTTATTTAAATAAGTCCAAATATTCAAGTCAAAAGGGTCAAAATCAACTAATCATCACCTAAGCTAATCTAATCCTTATTAACCTAACATAATCACCCATCACATCCTCTAGCTTTTCCCACTTGCACCAATAAATCATTTTAATTCATTTATAAAATCAGCATTTTCCATCAACATGGTACCTTTTTGGAATATTCCCTCAAGTTTGAATATGAAGACAAGTTGACTTGTCCCTTCCAACATTGCAATAACTTCTCTCTTTCATGTCCCCCTCTCAACATTTAATTCACAATTTCAAATTTGAATCTCCCCCTCTTGGGCACATTGGCCAAAACTTGCACATTCCTCAACCTATGACAAGTTGACAAGTGGTCTCATCTCATTGGTCCAATCTTTATCCCACATTGCTCTCTTATGAGCATTCTTCCAATTTGAAAATCTATAAATAAAGGGTTGATTCTTCATCAAATCTATCTACACTCTCATGCAAAGTTACTCTCTTAAATTGAGAACTAATTTTTCCCATCATCATTTTATCATTGACATTATCAAGGGTTGGAAAAGGGCTTTTTTCCACATCAAAGAAGCACCAATCCACTATCAGATATGATTTACTTCATGTTTTATTGTATGCTTTCAATTAGTTTATCTAATCCTTTTGTTTTTTTGATTGCATCATGAAGCATGTTGATTTATTTCATAGGGATGTTGATTATTGGCTTTGTTTTAAAATGCTAATCATGCTTTGTGTGTTAGAATTTTAACCAAAATGCAGATTTTCACATCCACATAATGGCGCTAGAGGGAGGGTGAGTTTCTAGTTTCAGAGAAACAATAGTATATTAGACATGAGTCTTCTTTGAGCGGCTGCGTGGGAATGTGTGATCCCAATTCACTGAATATTGACTACATGGCAAGGGTCTGATTTGGCATAGGGGTCTGCTCAATGTAATACTATGATTGTAAGGTGCTTCAAAGGATTCTTTGGCTTATGCATAATCACTACTAGGTCTGAGATATAACCATCTCTTCATTGTTTATTGCTATTGTACTCAAATAAAGTAAATTGTAAAATATACCTTGCTATAGTAGTTTTCTGAGCATCAATATTTGTATATCTACCCTTTTGCATTACTCAGTTTAGTTTTGTATAAGGTTGTAGTTTTGTGGTCAGGCTTATTTTCGATTAATGAATATATATGTACTACGTGTTCATGTTTGACTGGTATCCAATACCCTGGCCCATTGTGCAATCAACAAGAGATGGATTGAACTTGTGAAAGAGAGCTATTATATGTCTGTTACCTAGGCTAAAATTCACAAGATGCTTTTCTGTGTATGTATGTAGAATAGTGATTACTGTAAGAAGCTTGGTTCTACTTCACACAATCAAAAGATACTGAAACTGAAATCTCAACAATCAGATTGGTAGATTTAATATCAACAAGTGTTTGCACCGACTATTGAATATCAGACTAAGGATCCACAGTTAGCAGGAATGCAAACATAAATGTCTGAGAACAATTATCCACCCAGATTTACATACAATGCATACAATCTAACTTACTGAAAATAATAATAGTGCCTTAATCATACAGTATTATCCAATCAACAGAATGCCACACTATTAGCTCAAAAATCATAGACTTGTGCTTTCAAACTGAAGCCCATTCTAATACAAGAGCATAAATTGATCTGGAAAGTCTATTACATTTAGAAAACATACATCACTCAAGTTCAATAGAAATGTTCACCCAGGTCATAATGGTGGTAGCAAGTACAGGTAGATTGTGGTGATGAACGGTTGGAATTAGTTGAGATTGCTCAATTTTTAATCTATAGCAATAAGACTTTTTCCCCTCTACCATGTGCATCTTGTGTGCACCATACATTATGGTTCTTCTGTGTTGCCTTTGGCATTTTTTTCTTTCTTTTCACTGTCTTTCACAGCATCCACACCCTCTCCATACTCCCATTTTTTTGCTGGTCTTTACGCCTACTAATAACATTCACTTAAAAGTCTCTTACGCCTCTTCTAGCAAAATCTTTTCTACGCAAATTCTGAAATCATTATCTTTTATAAAGTTGACATCTCTTTTAGGATTTTTGTCAAGCAATTCACGTACCTAGTCACTAATGACTACATTTCTTTAAAGATTTTTGTTAAGCGGTTAACATGCCTTCAAGCGCCTTGTCTATGCTTCCAAATTTTTTCAAAAAAATAGTTCAAACGCCTTGTCTATGCGTCCATATTTTTTTTAAATAGTTCGCACGCCTTGTCTATGCTTCCACATGAGGCAATCTGTTAAAACAGTTTGCACGCCTTGTCTATGCTTCCACATTTCACATCATTTGATATTCACAATGCTTTGACCTTCTAATAAAACTCCCATTTTGGCATAGGCTGCAAGGATGCTAACCAAAGGTTGTTGAATTTAGTTCTACACCTATCGGTTACATTAGCTTGAAAGCAATTAATCGCTGGTACAGGCACAATGAAACAATTGTGAGTTCATTTGTATATTTAAAGTCAAATTTGTCCTTGTTTTTCTTTTTCTCTATAGACCATGCCAAGAAGTAAATGAGATAAACTATTCACTAATTCTGATAGCCGCACATGAGAGAAGTAAAGGACGGTAGCTGGTAAAGATAACATGTGAGAGAAACTAAAACCGTCAAAAGATATGCACATCTAAAGCTCCATATCATTTTGAAATCTATCCAAAGTTATAATCTTATATCTTATTACAAATCTGACAAAGGACAGAATGATACAGACTTATTGCACTTTTATCAATTCATGTGACTTGATTTGGCGTGTGGCTCAATTTAGGCGCAGTAAAATATAGCTCCATCAATACGTATTTATTGGATCAATGGTTGTGTTAGGCCGATATCTCATCATTACAGATCAAGTTTGGGGCATGTCAGAGCCTACATCTAGGACACATTTCAATAAATGAAAAAGGATGCTTTGAATATATTTTTCCAATAAGAAATCTGTCTACAGGTGGTTATAAGCACTGCATTAATTATATATTGACTGCACTATGTTTCATTTTGCTCTATTAGCTACACTTGTGATCCAAAGATGAAGCATACTCTGATAGTGTCATATTTTTGTCAGATGTGATATTAGGGTATGTGCAGGATCATGGTATGCCAAACAAGCCCTTAAGTGGCAATGAAAATTCAGAACAATTAGAGTTAGGCAACTTGAAGTAAAATTTTGAATAAGTTATCTATATTATTTCAAAAACATGTAAGAATAGATTATGTGGGAAATTGAATGTAGTTTCTAAACTACTAGGTTTATTTTTTTTAAAACAAAATCTATTTGGTGAAAATTTAAAATTTCAATGCAATATTACTTAAATTTCAGGAAAAATTAAGAAAGGTGTCCGTCGACCACCCTAACCATAATAAAATGATAATATTTTTTATGAGATTTTAGATGTTAGAGTGACTCATGTCTTGATGTGATGCATATTTTTTTGTAATTTTTCCATGTAAATAATTAATTATGAATTTTTATTACAACTTTTAAAAATATAAAACTCATATGTCTGACCACCTTAAGTTGGTCAAAATTTCATGAAATTCAATTCTTTTTAATCTCTATAGTATGCAAAGCATAGAATGTGACGATGTTTTGGATTCAAAAAATATGATACCTTTGAAAGTATAATGTTTTACAATCAGCCTATCAATCAAGGACTTTAGTCATAATTCTAAATAGAAAATAAATAATAATAATCTATTAAATTCAAAATAAAACATAATTTATATTGGCAAAAATCTGAGAATCTCCTCTACAAACCCTTTTCATTTTATCAATTTTGGCTAAAAATAAAGTTGTTAGCCACCTGGGAGAAGTCCGAAAAAACAAAGTAAGTTGTTAAACACGCTTTTTGTGTTGACTTTTTAGGATTGGTATCTCCTAACCAAATACCAAAGCAAACCCGAGCCTATTCCCTAGGCAATGAATTTTGTGTCAGACATATCGGATATCGGATTTAAATCGGATATTCGATTCGAATCGGAATCGGATATTCGATTCCAATCGGAATCGGATATTCGATTCCAATCGGATATCCGATCTGTTCACATAGCATTTTAAAAAATTTCGAGACTTTATAACATATGCAATATATCTCATTTGTAGTTTATAGTTTATTTTAATATATTTAGTTTCGAATATACGATTTGGTTTATATATGATTTTTAAATAGTTTATAGTTTATAGTTTATGTTAATATATCTAGTTTAGAATATACAATATTATTTATAATTTAATATATAATCTCTTACAAAACTATATAATATATAATATATTATATTATTTGGTATAATATGTTTAAATATTAAATTTCTATATTTTAGTTAATATATATATTACTAATATATAAGATATTTAAATATTATCTCTCTCCCCCTCTCCCTCTCCCTCTCTCTCACCCTCTCCCTTTGCCTCTCTCTCTCTCTCCACTTATTCCCCTCTCCCTCCCCCCTCCTAATGTACTCTCTCTCTCTCTCCCCACTTCTTCCCCTCTTTCCCTCTCCCTCTCCCTCCTCCCTCCTAATGAACTCTCTCTTTATATCTCTCCACTTCT
>VDFB02168118.1:121822311-121920883 GCA_007258455.2 Sequoia sempervirens | reverse complement strand
TTTTATTTCACCAAGTCAATACCGTCTCTTGAATTCTTAGGAAGTAGATTAGAACTTCTGATCCCTTTTCTCTTTTTTCAGTTTGTTTGATCTGCAACCCAAATAAAAAAGCTTCATTGTCCAAACCTTCATTGTGAATTGAAAAAATTCAATGCTTTAGGTGTGATAAGTTTGGTCACTTTTCCAAACATTGTTCAGATAGACCTAAGCATCAAGCCTCCATTGCAAATGTAGATGATGTCTCTCCACAAGAAGAATGAAGAGCCTTGTTACCATGCAATATAATAAGATCCTTGAAGCCTTATGCTTACAATAATTATAAGATCAATATAAGAAGAGCCTTGTTACTATGCAATATAATAAGATCCTTGACTTACTGATGCTTTACTTTTTTCATGATATTATAGAACATTTTTATGGGTTGTTGGAAAGTCTTCCCTTGGGCTACTGAGTTTGGTTACAAGTGATTCATCCAAGTTATTAATCTCTATCTTGTTCTTATTAGATATAGTCCTCCTTTAATATATTTTATACCGGACTCCAATTGAAGTAGATTATTATATTATATGAAGCAGAGATTCATTTTCATGCCACATTGTACTATACCATAAAGGAAATAAATAAAGGAAGGAAAGATTGCAGATTATGTTTGTTTACTTGCTCCTCTTGTTCAACCTGATAGTGACTATAGAATCAGAAGCTATGCTAGTAAAAGCAATGGGAAAGAAAGGGGTTAAAAGAGGGAGGCCAACTACATCAAAGAAGGAACCATCACCCTCTCTGAAAAATAATGAAAATACAAGTAATAACATACACAATAAGAACCTAGAAGATCAAAATCAAACAAAAGGGGTAGAGCAAAGGGGTTGAAAAGAGAACCATATCCTGTTATGGAATATGAAGAAAAGGGAAAGAATGATGGAAACTCTGGTGAATTGGTGGATCGAAAACAACTTTTCGAGTTAAATCACTGTGAAGGTTTTCTTATTACACCTATTTTCTTGAATCTCATAAGCTAGCTTGGTTACAGTTTGTGTGTGAGTGACTAATTTGTGTGCTCTTGAGTTCTTGTGATTTTGTTTTTGCATGGGTTAATTAATTTAATTTGAAAGTCTAGGTATGTGTTAGTGTATATATAAAGATGATTCCATTATATGTGTGACATGCCTTTGTCATTGTGTTGGAATGTTTCAGCATGCTGTGTTTTGCTTGGCAGTGAAAGAAAAAATTATTTGTAGCATTGGTATTCATGTTTCCAACCTGCTAAAGTATCTTCAAAGATAAAGTTCTACTCTTTGTTTATTTTAATTTTCATACTTGCACATTTCATAGTTTTCTAGTATGTCACTTCTATCTGATCTTGTCATAGTGACTTATCAATCCGCTGAGAAGCATTCCAAGGCAGATATAGTTAATTATTAGTTATGTACTATGAAGTAATTGCATAATTGCTTAGGTTGACTTTGTAAAAACTATATTGTAATTGAAATTTTTTCATCTATCAGCATCTAGTTGTTACTTATGCAATGTGAGGTAATGCTTTGAGTTTGAAAGATGTGCAATGCAATGTAATCAGCAATATGAATAAACTACATAATATAACCATTCTTTTTATGCTATTGTACATCAAGATATTTAACCATTGCTCACTTGATTAAATTTTCAAAGAGTTTAATTATGCACATGAGGAGGCAATTAAATTTTCGATTGTCAACTTCTATATATGAAATTATCCAATCAAGTGTATGTCCATATACAAAAATGGCATCAACGCCAACTCAAACAAAATTTTACAATATGTGGCATATGCCATCTCGGTATCTATTCAATATTTACATGCCAAAATGTCTATCTCATTCTAAATCATCGGTGGATCATCAAAATGGAGCTCTTGAAGCACTTGTTGCCTCTCAAGGTAGCCGACAAGAAAAAGTCAAACCACAATTTTGAGATTAGTTACTATATAATTTAAAAATCAAATAATTAACATCAAATCAATATACATTAAATTATAATTGAACTCTAAAATTGTAATCTTGATTACCTGAAATATCCGCTCTTCAAAGGGCTGGAGTTCTAGAATATGCCCTCTCAAAGAACCACCAACCATCTTTGTAATTTCAATCTATATAGGTGAACAAACATAAAAGTGATCCAAGTTAGCATAATTGCTGCATAGGAAATATATAAATACTCAAATACAAAATAAATGAACACATACTTTTTAGGTGTTTCGACACCTCCTCCTTGAGGTGCTTCAACACCTACTCCTTCAAGTGTTCCAATATGTATTGCTTTGGGCATTGTGTCACTTGTCAACAAGGACGTATAGCTCATAATTCCCCGCACATAAAAATGACAAGTACATATGAAACTACCAATCTATGTCAATATATGTATAATCAATATAAGATCTTAAAATTCTTAATTCAATCAAATTTGAGTTCAATTACCTTGCCCTTATCCAACATTACACTTCCATAATCTGGACAAGGCTACACCTCGCTCGCATAAGGTATTCTACAAGAGGAAAGAAGATAAACATATAAGTTATTATATAATTTCATTTTAATGACAATTCAAAGGACAAGAAAAGTATACAATAAATAAATGTAAATGAGTATGGAAAAATATAATCGTAAAGTGTCCAGCTAATGAAATGGCCCTCGGGGTGCTATCTGTACATTTGTCAGCTCCTCCTCGGACATCAACTGTTAAATAGACCATGTAAATAAATATTAGTACATTATACTATCTCTTATTAATATTCATTTAAAAACAAATGCAAGTTATGAATTCACAACTTAAATTTTACCTATGTCACTATTCCAATGTCCCCCTCTCTAGCAGGAGAGGACTCTGTATGGTGTGCTCCACTCCCCTGCGTCTAATCTATAATGTCCACATCATGGAAGTCATAATCGAAAGTGTCTAGGGGATGCTTGGCAGGTTGTACAAGAGGACCCAAGCATATTTGGCGGCACATGGATCAAGTATGTGGTACACAAATATGTGGACCTGACGAGGATGATGCAACAGCACTCGAGCCATCACCAACATCACCAGAATGTGGCTGAGCTACTACAGAAGCATGTGAAACCAAAAGACCACTCAAAGAGTGAATAACATGGATAGTCTGTGTGGCTGCATCCTACATAATATCTGGATGGTATACTGGAGGTGGCGGAGGAAGGCGAGGGAGGGGAACATGTGGGCGGGGTATTACTCTAACTGCCCCTTCTCTATCCTGGGGCATACCTCCACCAACGCCCTAGAAGGATCTAATGTCAAAGTAATTGACATGATGCCCTAACACAAACTCAGCATATATTTTTTTTATAAAGTAAAATGGTACATCCAAATTGTTGTTCGGTGGTTTCAAAAAAACCATACACCAACAATCCCAAAAGTTTTCTACAATGTCTCTATGAGTGCACCATTTTATAGAAAGTTTTTTTTTATTAACATTAACTGGAAAACCAGTGCGGGGGTTAACAAATAAAGAGGCTATTTGGGCTTTGGTTATTCCAAGATCTTTCACATCATCATAGGACAATCCACATGCATAATATTCTCTCATGTCTTCTCGCCATGAATGAAAGGCATTATGTTGCAAGGAGAGGGTTTCTATATTTTTAATTATTTCTTTCATTGTGTTTGACATCGAAGATAATCGAGGGACTCTCGTATAAACTTCAGAAATGCCCCTTAATTGTTCCAATTTTTCAGAAATTAATTCTTGAATTGATGGCTGTGGAGGTGGTGGAGGTGGTGGTGGAGGTGGAGGTGGAGGAGGTGGAGGAGGTGGAGGTGGTGGAGGAGGTGGAGGTGGTAGTGGTGGAATTGGTGCATTTTCATTGTCGCAGCCATAATGCCTAATTCAATAAAAACAAATCAATCTAATTAAAATTAGATAATAATATAAATGAAAATATTATAAAAATACCTAGTTTTTAAAAAATCCAACAAAACCCTAGTTTTTAACAAAAATCTATAAAATTTTCTAATTTTTAATCCAAATACATAAAAAACACTATTTTTAAGTCAAAATCCATTGCAAACATTCAAATTTCATCAAAATCCATGCTAAACTCAAATTTTTCATAAAAAATCTATCAAAACCACCCAACTATTTAGGTCCAACCTTTACTAGGAGAGTTATCAAACCAATTATAGGGAATCCATAACCATCATGAGCTTTTAATCATGCTTTTGATTGTTCATAATCATCTGCATAAATTTCATGTACATACAATAACTCTTTTTTGATCATATTCACTATGTACATGGGATCAATGAGTATTCCCCTTTTCGGGTTTCTGCAAACTTGATATAAAGAAGACCATCGAGTGTAGTTATAGAAGAATCAATATATGTAAAAGAAATGTCAAACAAAATATTAGTTTTTCCTTTATGATTTTGAATATTAATAATGTTTATAAAGATGGAAAAATCATTATCATCTTCTTCATTATCATTGTATTGAACAAAGTTTGTTGAATGAATTGGCAATGGGCTTGTAAATATTTGTAAGTATTGATTAGGTGAAAAAACCAATTTATTTCCTTTTTCATTAATAGGTCATCCAACTGGATTTGATTAGAGTGAGGTCTTGCACTTGGTTATAAATGTGCTTACATCTTTCCATATCATGTCGAGGTGTACGATGATATTGAAAAAAAAAATTGCATTAAAGTTTGGTGGTAAAGGTTTAATTGTTTGAATATGACTAATTGGAGGAATTTGAATCATATTCTTGTTTAACAATTGCAACATGATCACATGGAGAGAATCAAACAACTATGAAAATTTCCTATCTCATGGCCTAAATTTATATCTAGAGTTATGTTTACAGTAGTTACTTCTGTCTCAATATTATGAGCAGTTTGACATGAATGTTTATCAAGTAATGATTTTTTTGTTTTTCTTTTTAAATGATTGATAGTTGTTTTGAGGCATGACTTATATGATTGACCAATAGGAGCCTATGAAGGGGTACCTTCATACCAACTAATCGATATTCGATAATCATGAAGGGTTATACAAAAACGTGTTAAGGATGGATATTTCATTAGCAATTTATTATCTTGAATATTAGGTTGTAAGTTACCTATAAACACCCTTTGAATGTCAACATCTTGAAGACTATAGGAGAATTTCAAATAAAGGGATTAGTATCATTTCATAAAGTTTTTTATTTTCTCTTTAGGTCCTTGATTACAATGAACTAAATTTGTTAATGTAACTTGAGGACTGATGTTCACTTGAAAGTGTTGGAGGAAATCACTAATGAGTTGTGTAAAGGAGGTAATTGATTGTTTGACAATGAACAAAACCAATCCAAGGCCATATCTTTCAATGATCTAGAAAAGAGTTTCACTATGAGTGAATCTTCAAAAATAAAGTCTCTACACAAGGTAGTAAAAACTAACAAATGGTTATTAGGATTTTTTTTACCATTGTACTTTCCAAAGCGAGGTATTTCAATGTTTTGTAGTATAGGTGTATTTAAAATAGTGAACATTAATGAACTATGTGTAAGGTATTTTGGATGTTTACTATTGGTTTGATTTTGGTTTAAGTTTGAAATTTGTTGTTGTATTAATGTCATGATTTAAATAAAAAAGTTGATTTATCACAAAATCATTGGGCCACATGTTGTGAGAGTTTTTCAAGTATGATGAACTAGTATGGAGGAATGGTGGGATATTATATTGCATGTTTAGGAGGGGTGATGAATATGAAGGTGTTATAGGTGAAGGGACAAAACTATTATAATTTCCACTAGAAATTCCTAAGCTTGAGTTTAAACCATTGTTATATTCCATCATTGATGCTATGACTGGAGGTGTAAAGTTGGGAATAGAAGGCATTATTGTGGGAGAGGAAACTTATTTTCCAAAAGGATTTTGAGCATTAGTCAAAAATTTCATGAAACTAGCTACCGAAGGAATATTAGAATCTACTATATTAGCTAGGCTACGTAACACTTCTATCCCTTCCTAATCATTTACCAACTTCCCAATGCTATCCAAAAGAGGGATTGCTTCTCCATCCAAAGGTTCAATGCTTAAGAATTGTTGAATTCATTGTAGGTCTTTATCCAATTATTCTAGATTATCATTGGGGACCTTAGAAATAACATATGCCAAGTCCACATAAATGTTAGGTTACAAAAAAGACATGGGTAATGTAGGACTAGGGAGGGAATATAAGATGGATTGGGTAGACATAATACGTTGAGTGAAAGAGTTATAAGAATCAAGCTCAACATTGGCTATGATTGCAACATAGGAAGCCATAAGTCTACAACTACATCTCACGTGGGTATTAGTGAAGTGACACAAGGTCATGAAGCTCATAAATTTTCTACAAGATTCAAAACAATTTAATGCTCATACAATGAAGGGAAAACACAAAATAGTCACAAAAACTAAAATAATTTGCACACACAAAACCCAAAACAACATAAGAATCATAGAGATAGAACTATGATCCAAATCTTTGTCAAAACTGATTGGACAGGGAATTGGCACCCTAGACTGATGAGGTTGATTTTTGTTAAATTTAAAATCTAAAAATGAGATATAGTATCTGAGGATCCTAATTGAAGATGTTTAGGTCTGCCAATAGGAATACTTTTAGAAATGCACAAAATTTTAATTTTATATACATGCAGCCATAATGCCTAATTAAATATAAAAACAAATCAATCTAATTAAAATCAGACAATATAAATGAAAATAGTATAAAAAAACCCTAGTTTTTTTTTTAAATCCAACAAAAACCCTAGTTTTTAACAAAAATCTATAAAATTCTCTAATTTTTAATCCAAATACATAAAAAACACTATTTTTAAGTGAAAATCCATTGCAAACATTCAATTTTCATCAAAATGCATGCTAAACTCAAATTTTTCATAAAAAATCTTTCAAAAAACCCTATTTTGAAAAAAATCAACTAAAATTAAACAAATCTAATTGAAAATTTGATTAGAGAAAATAAAAAATCAAGAATCTAACCTATTGGAGATGGATTTGAAATCGGATATCTAATTTGCGCTTTCCACTGTGCGCCTGCCACGGTTAAGCCAAATGCAAATGAGTTTTGGTCGGTTTCATTCGGCCCGAAGTTATATATATATGCCTACAGAATTGGATATCCGATTTGTAAATCTAGCTTTTTGCTTTGCCTCGGTAGTCACCCGAGCCCCAAAAAGTCAACTCGGCATTTTCGCATTTTTGAGTCGTAGAAACATGTATTTTTTTCTCCATTGCCACTTTTTGGCATACCATGATCCTGCACATGCCCATTATTGTTAGTTCATTTGATTAAATATGTTCAAAGATCTTTGAATTTAATATTTCTAACAATGTCATGACTGTTCAACCTCAACATTGATAAAAGATTGGCTGCGCAGAAATGGGGAAGTCTTTCTATCATTCATAGTGCTATTTTTAATGCATTTTGTGGCCTTTTGCAGGAATTGGTATGTCACCATGACAAAGAAAGAAAAAGATACCATGAAAAAGGAATCGATCTTTTTCTGACTAATTTTTTGCATTTAATCGTTAGTCATTGCATTAATTCATTATAAATATTTAATGCATACATTTTCCAATGTTGGATTGCATTAGTCTTTGACCAAGTATTTCAACTAAAGACTTTAATATTATGAAAAGATGGTGATTCATTTGTTAGTCTAAAATCATTGAGTCTTTATCATTTGAAAATAATTATTTTTATCAATGATTAAGTCTAATATTGGATTGCATTAATCTTTGTCATTTGTTAGTCTAAAATCATTGAGTCTTTATTTCATTCTTTCATTTGAAATCAATGATTAAAATGAACTTAATTTAATATTTTGATCCTCACATGCTTTCCTTTTTGTTTAATAAGAAAACGAGGAAGGTGAAAACAAAGGAGAACAAAGAAAAGCAAAAGGAAAACGAAAGAAGGGGAAACATAAGGAAGATATTTCACAAGATCAAAGTGTTTTTTTTAACACTTGTTCATGAAATTGTTATCTCTTCTTTCTTAGGACACTCATTTTCATTTGGGTTTAAAAAGAATCTTTCCAATTTTTTGCAAAGTTTTAAAACAAACATTAGGAATACAACTTGCTAAAGTTTGTTTTGGGTGAACAATTAAACAAAGTGTCTCTCATTTGTCATTTGGTGTTTTAAAAAGAACTCACATTTTTCTTTGTGGATTTAAAAAGAACAAGTGCAACTTTTTTTTTCCTGAAGGATTACTTAAACTAAAGGTATTGAAAAAGGACGTATGAGCTTCTCTAGCACTTTATAGCGATCTTGAGAATCAAAAGGCCTTTTTCATGACTTTAGGGTGAGATAAAGAAATCACCTCCACACTTCAGTTTGGGTTTAAAATTGAACAAAATCTTGTGCGAGTGTGAGTGAGCTTATTGCATGTGTTCTCCCTTTGTTTCTAAACAAGGGTCGATCCAACTATTAATAAGTTTATTCACTTTTGTCTATCTTAGAGGGCTTGCCTTGGGGAAAAAGTACTCACCCAAGGGAATGACTCAACTGGTAACACTCTAAAGCCAAGAGTATTTCCAACCGAGATATAAATGTGGGTATTGGAGTAAACGCCAATATCACGTGGTTGATTCCAACGAGATGGATCCGAAAGGGGACTCTCGTCGTATGGGTCAATCTACACAAATGGAAAGTCTGAAATAAAACCCTTGTTTGTAGTGGCCTATTAACTCATTCACCAAGTTTATTAAAGTGGTGCATTGGAATTTAGATTCTAAGAAGTTACTTTCCATGTCCGATCTTGGTTGAAATATATAGGTTAAGACTTCATTCTTAACATACCTTTATATTTTTTCCTTGGTTGCATGTAAAGTCATCTCTTCTAGTATGAAGGGCATGAGGCAAGCCCACTAAGAAAAATGTACCAATTGAGCTAGGATGTTATATTGCTTGTGAGTCAATTTGAAAACACAATGCTTGTATCCAAAACATCAAAACCAACATTCAACGAATCATCAAAATTGCAAACCCTTTAGGAGAGGAAAATATACTTGAACAAATTCACATGTTATTGCTTGCCCTTGGGATTCGTATCCTTAGAGGCTTCTAAACATTTGGATTTCATCTCAATTTGCTCCTACTAAAGTCAACTTTAGGTAACCTTTGTCTTTATTTCCATGATTTCCATGTAATGCACTTGGTGGGATGAAAGAAAATTAGGACATTGGACATTCAATTTGAAACCTAATCAAGAAGTGTTTGTGATAAAAATAATCCATTAAGAAAATATTGAATCAATTGAACCCCACACATGTGCTTGGCATCTTTTGGTCATATGGTTTTCATGCAAACATTGGTCTTTTGATTTTGAATTACTCTTAGAGAAAAGTGTGTTCTTCAATATCTTGGCCTAGTAAACAAAGTCTCTCTAAGTCTCTTAGGATCAAAATCAAAACTTTCATCCATCCAAACATTCATCATATCCATCCCACCAAACAACTTTAGAGCTTTGGAAACATCATTCTAGACTTTGGTAAATCACCAAAATCAAAATCACCTTGTTTAGTTAGGTGTATGGGAATGCATCCTTTCTCATACCTCTAGTTAAATTAGTACATCCTTTGAACGAGTTCATCCTAAAATCACATTCAACACCCATATCATTCACCCTTTTTTCATCCTCCATTTCGTCATTAGTCCTAAGAACCTTAGAGGTCACTTTTACAACAAGGTCAAAACACAAGAGGAATATGGAATATAAACTTGATCCATACATCATGAGTAATCCAAGGCAACTAAACTATCAAAGCCTTACAACGCCGATTGATTATCAACACTCACATCTATACAAACCGTACATGGGATCATTACGTTCAAAAAATGTCAATAGTACAACAAATGTGAGTATGCCCAAATCGAATTTTAGCACACCTTTCCCAATGGTAGATTTAAATCTAAGTCCAAACCTACAAATCCACCAACCGAACAATCAATGCATGAGCCTTCAAACGAACGTCATCCCACAAAATCCCTACATGTCAAATGAGAATGTACCAAGTACAAGTTTTCCAAACATGAATCTAGAAAAAATTGGGATAAATATGTTTTCAAATCATACAAATGTTGTTCAGAGTCCAAACAAGATGTTAACGACTCCAAGACAAGGTGATACCATGCAAAATCAAAGTTACCTAAATCAAGACAATGTTCAATTTCAATTGATAATGCCAAATTTGAACACCATTCCAAATCATAACATTGTCCAAAATCAATTTTTTCATGATCCCATTCAAAAACCACAAGTATGCATCCCAAATCTGCTTGAACAAAAACCAAATCAACAATATCAAGGGAGTCAAGATCAAAATCAAGATCAAATTTGGTGAGATCAAATTGCTACACTTACCAAAATAGTTGAGTCACTATGCCAAGAGACATCTCCACCACCATTACCCATTTCAACATCATTCCTTAGTTTAGGGCTTCCCCCTTTACCTAGAACAAATCACTCCATCCAAATCAATCCACCTAACACCAATCAAGCCATCACATCAAATCCTTTGAATATACCATCGACATCACACAAAAATATGGTATCTAATCAAATGAAAACATCAATCCTGACAAATCAAAATATGGTCTCCCAAAGACCTATCACTTTGGTCTTTCCGACCATTCCTATCACCTCGATCAATCCCATCATATCTCAAAACCTCACGATCAATCCAAATGTATCTCAATGACTTGTCACTACATCTAACACAATTCCAAATCCACCACCACTACCACCAAAACCAAATGCAGCAAGACAATATAACATTGCGCTAAAAGCTCACCAAGCCTACCAAAAGGCCATCCAACAATATCTAGCCACGCAACAAGCAACACAAGCTCAAAAAGTGAAACAAGCCTCTCAAGCTTCCCAATCCTCTCAAGCTACCCAACAAACATAAGCACAAACACAAAAAATGATAACTATTGGGGATAACGATGAACATTCAACCATTGGTGATAGCATTGACAATCTCTTTACCATAATTTCTGAAAGCAATGATCAAGATGTATCCATCAAAGAGCACATTGAAGATGTTTCTATCTCATTCGAAGATCAAATCAACATACATCAAGAGTATCTTTTCAATCATGATCAAAATCCACCAACAATACTCGACAATGATCCAATTCAAGAAATGTCAACATAACTTGACCCTATTGTTGAAGACATTCATAATCTCTTTGCCACAATTATTGAAAACAATGTTCAAGATCTCTCAATTAAGGAGCACATTGAAGAAATTTCCACCTCATTCGATGATCAACTCACCATACATCAAGAACCACTTTTTAGTGATCTATTTCAAGAAGTGTTAGAATCATTTGATCTTATTGACATAATCCATGATCCATCAACCAATGATAATATTGAAAATGTCTCTACATTTCCTTATGAGTTAGAGGACATATCTCAAGAATTTATTCCAAAGCGTGATCAAAATCTTCCACCAAGGTCTAGCAATGGTCCTTTCCAAGAAATTTTGACATCCTTCGACCTCATGGTTATAGATACTGAAGGAATCCTCAACTTGACACTTGATCCAAGTCCACTAAAAGATCAAGAGGATATTTATCCATTCCCCATGCCTAACGACGAAATCCAAGAACCCTTTGTAAGCAATCCATCCTTTGAAGCTAACCCATGTCAAGAAACTAATCCAAAGCGTGTCAAAAGCAATCCCAAAATAAATGAAGATCAAGAATTTGTATCGCAAAGATACTATAATGATCTAATGGACACTCTCCTATCTATACAAGATGTCACAAATGATGATCATATCCCCATAACACATACTCCTCCATCTAACCATGAGATAATTTCCATGGATGGACACGTAGATGATCTTTATTCAGAACAAGATTCCTTTACTCCTAACATCATAACACAAAAAGAGCAGATTATTGATTCCTATAGTCAAACTAATTTGTCAACATCAATATTAGATATATCCCAAATTCAAACTAGGGACAACATGTATGAAGATATCCAACATTATCCGCTCAAGGAAACAGGTCTGACATAACAAGATATTCTAGAGTTAGCAGAGCAACAAATGGAAATAATATCATCTACAGTGGTCATTTATCAGAGAGAGCATTCTAAACAAGAGCTCTCAGAACAGGCATAATCAAATCATGAATGTACTACTACAACCATATGGGCAGAAACTTCATCTCAAGCAAATGTCAACATAGGGAGCACGAAGAATCCTTATGGTGAAACCATTTCCAATACTACAACTAGCTGTGTCATGAATCTTTATCCACCCATCACCCCATCCATGAATTGGGACCAACTTCAAATGAAAGATTTGAATCAAATCACAAAGAATGTTATCAAATCAAAAGAAGCTAAGAATCATATAGACAAATAAAATACACATGGATACCAAAGAATACAAGGAAAGATTATCCCTATCAAACTTCATTAGTCAAAGAAACTATGGGGAAAAATAAAAGAGGGAAAATTATCCATCAAGGATTTCCACAAAAGAAAAAGCAAGATTTTCAAGCGACGTACAAGGTATATCAAGCAGTTGGTCCTAATTTCATGCAAACTTTTGTATCCACCCATCATTGCTCATCTTCCCAAGTTTGGAGAGTCAAAGATTCCAAACTGTCAACCAATCCATCTTTTATCCCTAAACACACTCCATCCATGCCTCCACGCATGATATCCAACTCTCATATTGACCATGTATTGGAATGACTCTTCATCATAAGGATTCTGAAGGCACTCTATTGCGATGTACACACAAAGACAAAGTTAACCCCGATATCAATGAAGCAGATCAAGAATCCCAAAAGTTGCATTCAAGTGTAGGTATCTTAACAAAGCAACTTATTCAAGCAACATATCGATGGAATATTATGACAAGGGGCATCTACATCAGTGACACCTGGTGATTCAGCATGAGCTTAAAATCTTTCAGGAAAAACCAAAAAAATCAAAAAATATGAAAATCCAAGAAAAATTAGAAAAATGATTGAAAACAATAAAGAAAAAAATTGTTCTCTAGTGAAAACGACTACGATGGCGCTATGGGAAATACCATGATCAAAACCTAGAAAACAAGCATCATGTGTAGAATCAAGCATCTATGTGCACTAGTTCAGATGGAAGCATCTCATCCCATCCATAATAAATTTGACATTCTATCCATCTTATCCATAATAAATCTTGGGGCACACTTTATGCTTGCTTATGGTAAACATCTTGACATGGGTCATTTTCATTGATCCTATCCTATCCAAAGTTATCTGAGCTATGAAGCATTATCCAAGTGAGAATTCTTTATCTAAGCACCTTATCTTATCATAAGATAATCCATATCCATCCATCCACGCACCTATCCAGGCATCCATCCATGACATTCCATACATTGCTAGACATTGGGGTTAGGTATTTACATCTTGCTTCAAGAATAAATCTTGGTCTATATCCTCCAACTTATGCGGTGATTTGAACAATGGAAAATGTGAAATCAAATTGGTCCACCACTTGTGAGAAAAAATATAAATCACTAGCCCATGGCATAATTTGACGAGAAAATGTTCCTTATCAAGCTTCATCTTTCATCAAACATCGATCCAAACAATCACTATTAGTCGCATCAACTTGCACTTCAAACATCATGTCAAATCATTCGAACAACTTTTGTTCCAAACCAATCTTCAACAATCCTAATCAATCAAATCCAATCAATCCATAATCTTGGGATATCCTTCCTGATCATTGTGTTGCTTAAACACTATCCTTGCATTGTTGTGCATCCTCAACAATGTTATCATCATCAATCCTAATCAATCAATCCTTTCATTTTTGTGCATCCTCAACAATGTTATCGTCATCAATCCTAATCAATCAAATCCTTGCATTGTTGTGTATCCTCAACAATGTTATCATCATCATCAATCCATCGATCTGATCAATCAACTTTAGCTTGGTTTTTAGCAAAATCCCAAATAGAGCTCTAATATCGTCACACACATCTCTATCCAAATCATCAAAATCATGCGAAAATCTAAAAACATCAAAACATCAAAAATCCAAAAAACATTCAAAACATATCAAAATCCAAAAACAAGTAGAAAATAGAAAATGTCAAAACATGGAAATCTGAACTACGTCATCTCTGAGCTTAAACGTAGGAAAGGCTAATCTTTGATCAGCCCCCGAGACATCAAAATCCAAAAACATTCATAAAATCTCACAAAATCCAAAAACATTCATAAAATCAAAAAATTAAAACATTTGAAAAATCCAAAAAACCCAAAAAATAGCCTCAAAACATTCCAAAAATATCAAAAACATCCAAATATTTGAAAAAAATCCATCTGTCTCATCTCTCTTTCACTCAAAATAATCAATCATCCATAATAAACTGATAATCACCTTCATCCTTTGGCAAAACAAATAGAAACAACATAACAATCAGTAAAAGCAAGCTTCAATCATAAAATCAAAAGCAAACAACAAATCTTTTAAACACAAAATAAAACTCTTGATCATTTTCAAACATGTCAATCAACTTTATATCAACAGCCTATCAATCAACTTATCAAACCATCATCATCCTATACAATGCATGTCCTAGGATATATCGTTTTGACAATGGGCATCATTTTGGATATCACTTTGGATTCTTATCCTATCAAAGCACATCCATTTGGCTCAAGGTATGAATAACATTGGCTTGTTTGTGTACTTGATCTTTTCTTTTGATTTACCTTATTGCGCTCATTCCAAGGACCTCTCAATGATATCCGAATGAAGTATTTAGAGAGATAGGAATGTGGAAACGATCATTATCTTTTCTCTGATGTGCTTGTTGGACGTTCTTGTAAAATAACTTGGCGAATACTTTCTTTGTTAGGTACGTCCTAGCAAGGTTTCCATATGTCAAGTGTAAACAAGAATACTCCTATCTATTTTTCAAGTCAAAGTCCATCGCACTAGGTACAACGCCATCCTGGTTCTTTATACCTTGATGCATAGTATCTACATGTGTAATCAAAGATAAGGTAAGTATCCCTTTTAAAGTCCCAATCCTTGATAAGAAAATCACCATCATCATTCCTCATCACCATCTCTCATAAAGTTGGCTTGTTGGATCCTCTTGTCATCATCTAATTTATTCTTTTCCGCACTAACATCACGTCATGAATAATTAATCATCATCACCAGTGCATCCATCCTGCATCCACAAACTATCAACATTTTGCATATCATCCCACATGCATGTTCATCATCATAATATAGATCTGTTAGTCTAAGCATCTACATAAATCATACATTTGCATAATCACAGCATATCACATCATCAATCTCATCCATCTCACATCATATCATCATTTAAGTTGTTTAAGATAATATAGATTTGTTATTCTAAGCATCTTAAAACCATCTCATTTGCATCATCATCCATAACCATCCATTTTGAACCTCTTTATCGTGAGATCGACCCTCAAATAGAATCTTTTCACTCAACCTCTCGAGGAGGCAATATACTAGTGTACTTCTTTCCACTGGGGCATCCAAAAAAATCAGAATTTTTTTGAATTTTGATCACAAAAATTTTATTCTTTGAACCAACGCAGCAAGTACATTGCTTTAAAGAGGGGAAAAATGTAGACACGTGAAATTAGCATTATGAACTTAGTTCATATTCATCTGCTCATTAAATTAATCAAGCTCATCAAATCCATTCACCAAGTAAATCAAGACTATTTAATTCATTCCTAAGGTTATTCATTTAGATTAAATAAATCACATCAACCTTTTAATTAAATAAACCAAACTTTATTTAATTAAATCTCCAAATGCATATTCCATCCCTTTTTTATTTAAATAAATCCAAATATTCAAGTCAAAAGTGGTGCAGGAGCACCCATAGGTTGCCATAGGTTGTGTAGAAGGTCTGTCTGGGACAACTTTTTCTAGGACAACTAAGCAATCTAAGTTTAGTTCTTTTGTTTGTGAGCCTTAGTGGCATTTTTGTTAGGTTTTGCTCAGATGAAGGTCATGTTGACCATAGAATAGTTGTCATAAGGTTTTAGCTCAAAATGAGGTTTTGGATTTTTAGGAATCTGGAA
The DNA here is from genome assembly GCA_007258455.2 of Sequoia sempervirens. Taxonomy (NCBI): domain Eukaryota; kingdom Viridiplantae; phylum Streptophyta; class Pinopsida; order Cupressales; family Cupressaceae; genus Sequoia; species Sequoia sempervirens. Next base: position 121,904,729 of record VDFB02168118.1, on the reverse strand, counting down.
AAATATTTGAAATGTTGCTCAATTAGAGCTACAAGCGGCCAAGAAGAGCCCAAGGGAAAGGATAACTGATTTGGTGACCTATTTATGGGATGCCTCAGCATTGGAGTTAGGTTGGAAGCATTTGGTATTGTTTTGAAGTTTTTTTGAATTCAAGAGAAGCAATTGTGTTTGAATGTGAAATTTCTGGTTTTTGCATTGTAGTGTTGTTTTAATGGATTGATCATGGCACTGTAATTGGAGTAGGAATTAGAGTAGTTGTTCTTCGAGCATTATGTGGCATTAGATAGTTTCCTTATTCTGTTTCAAGCATTGTTTGTAAATAATTCTGGTTTTCATACTGTGCTGGTCTTAACTAGGCAATTTATGAGTATGGAGTGTTAGTTCACTTTCCCACTGTACAAATTGTATGGCCCTTTGGGACTAGTGACTAGACTCCATGGATGTACATATAGTAGGGTTTAGGGCTTTTGAAAGCGTGGGAGTTGCTAAGGAAGTCTTGTCCTAGGCGAGCCAGGAAGAGTCCGGCTAGGAAAGACCTTAGTGCAGAGCACTTGATTTGCAGGGGTGTCAACTTCCTGAAAAATTAACCTTTGAAGAAGGTAGGTATGAGTCTTACCAAGACATGGTAAGGAGAAATAAACTCCAACAATCCATCTGGTGAGGGAAGGACTTTGTAGTTTGCTGAGAAGCCAAGAAAGGGCTAAAAAGGCCTAGATTTGCTCATTTTCAGGTTAGGGCTTTGTATGGACAGCTGAGACCCAAGACCCCAAAAATACTTGAGAGGTGGGCATATGTACCAGGAATCCCAAGAAAAGATTGGGGTGTTCTTTGGAAAGACTTGGAAAACAAACCTGATTTCTTGGAGGAGACCTAATAGGGCTAATAGGGCTAGTAGCCTCCTAGGCCTAATAGGAGGGTTTGGTGAAAGCGACCTGCAAATGGAGCTAGGTGGACTCTTAATAAAATTAGTAGGATGGACTGAAGACATTAATAGCACCTCCACACCCTTGTAAAACTAAATTCAAGAATTTGGAGGATTAGTAGCCTTTAGGGTGGATTAAGGGCTAAGGCAAGTGTTTCAAGATTGCACCAAGTCTTGACTTGGTAGGAGATCTATGTTGATAGTTGGGTTGGCGAGGGAAAACCAGGGGACCCTATGAAGGAAGAGGTCCTATAGGTTGCAGGTGGTGGAGTGAGACACCCTAGAGGTCTTCCAAGTAAGACCCAGAGCATGAATCAGTGATTGATTCATCCAACCTCCCTATCAGATTGGTATCAGAGCATCAAAAGATTTGGGATAGAAAATTGCATGTCGGAGATTGATTCTAGTGGTTCTACAATCATGGTGACAAATTTAGAATTGTCCAAGAAGGTCAAATAACAAGAGGAATACAATAGGCTATTGAGGGAAATAATAGCCCAACTTGAGCAAACAATGAGTAATGTGCAAATTAAGACCGATGAGGTTAGTGATAAGTTGGAAGGAAGGGTACCAAAGAGAGAAGAGGTTGCAGAGGAACACAAGATCCCTAAACCTAACCCTATTTTGCAAGAAGAGCCTTTCTTGAAGGCATTGAAGGCTTTAAGTGGAAAAGCACTTGAAGGCATACCACTGTTTAGTGGGAAATTGGAAGCTGATCTAGTCATGGATTGGATAGAGGGATTCACTGAAGCACATAAGGTAAAGGTGGCCAAATCAAGATTGAGAGGTTCTGCCTTGACATGGTGGAAGTTCATTCAAACAGAGAGAGAAAAGGAAGGCAAGAAACCTATTTCCACTTGGAAGGGAATGGTTGCCAAAGTGAGAAGAATACATGCCAGATGATTATGAAATTTAGTTGCATAAGAAAAGACAGAGTTTGAGACAAAGAGACCAAGATGTAAATTCCTATACAGAGGAGTTTCAAAAACTTTGCATGAGGTCTAATGTATCTGAGGATGAAAGTCTTAAGGTGGCTAGATACCTTAATGGTTTGAAGTGGAACATTCAAGAGGAGATGACTCTTCTAAGTCCCAAAACAGTGCACCAATGTTATCAATTGGCTATGAAAATTGAAGAGAGAAGTAAGAGGAAACAAGATCAGGCTTCCAAAAGTAGAGGAAAAGGTAGAGATCAAAGAGGACATAGAGGTGGATACCAAGGTAGAGAGACTGAACAAAGAAATCAGGGATAGTCTAAACTCACAGAGCATGGAAGTGAAACAACTTCTAGAGGAGGTTATGGAAGAGGTAGAGGATCTCAAGGAGGTTCTAACAGAGGAAGAGGTGCAGGCAGAAGTAACTCTTACTTTGCTAGCATGAAGTGTTACAACTATGGTCAAGTAGGACATCTAGCTTATAGGTGCCTGGAGAAAGCATCTTCTTCAAATACAAAAAAGAGAGTAGCATATGCTCAAGAAGGCACTATGAGTGTCAAGTCACTAGAGGTTAGTCACATTGAGTCAGAAATGGGACAGAACTTGATGTTTAGTAGGGTTCTAATCAGACAACCAGTCAAAGAAGAGCCAAAGCAAAGGAGAGCCTTATTTAGGGTGAGATTCAAAATACTTGGAAAGGTGTGCAAAGTCATAGTGGATTCGGGGTATACTAGTAACATTATCTCAGAGGAAGTAGTGAGGAAATTAAAGTTGAAGAAGGTACCCCACACTAATCTTTACAAGGTGACATGGCTGAATAAAGGGCAGAGTGTTCTTATGAATGAGCAAACAACAGTGGAATTCTTCATTGGAGAGTACAAAGACAAACTGATTTGTGATGTGTTGCCTATGGATGCATGCCATCTTCTATTGGGAAGGCCATTGCAATATGACAAAGGAGCTATCTATGATGGAAAGGAGAACACCATCTCATTTAAGAAGGATGGTAAAACATTCAAGTTACAGTCACTGCTGGATGAAGAGGAAGGATAGTCAAAGACCCCTAGTGTCTTGTTAAGCAGTGGCAAGGAGTTTATCAACACTCTTCAGCAAGGAGGTGAAGGATATGTTGTTATGGTGCAACCCAAGGAAGAAGACAAGGCTAGGAAGATAGTTATCCCATAGGAAGTCCAAAAGTTGCTTGAGAAGTTCAAGGACATAGTCAGTGATGGAACACCAGCAACATTACCTCCAAAGAGAGCTATCATTCATCAGATTGACTTCATACCAGGGGCTTCATTTCCAAACAAAGCAGCTTATAAGCTCACACTAGATCGGAACCTAGAAGTGGCTAGGCAAGTGCAGGAGTTATTAGACCAAGGACTAATTAGAGCATCAGTCCATGTCATGTACCAGTGGTATTAGCAAACAAGAAAGGTGGTAAGTGGAGAATTTGCATTGACTCTAGGGCTATCAATAGGATTACAGTCAGATATAGGTTTCCTATTCCTAGGATAGAGGATTTGATGGACTATCTTGGAGGGGAACAATACTTCACTAAGTTGGATCTCAAGAGTGGATACCACCAGATTAGAATCAAAGATGGGGATGAATGGAAGACAGCTTTTAAGACAACTGACGGGTTGTATGAGTGGAGAGCGATGCCATTTGGCCTCTCAAATTCCCCTAGCACATTCATGAGGCTCATGAATGAAGTGCTTAAGGATTTCACAGGTATATTTGTGGTGGTGTATCTAGATGATATACTCATCTTTAGTAAGATAGTAGAGGAACATTTGAAGCATGTGGAGATGTTTCTTAAACAGTTGCAGGAGGAGAGGTTAACCATCAACCTAGAAAAGTGTGAGTTCTTCAAACAAGATCTTGTGTATTCTGGGTTTGTAGTATCCCAAGGACCATTGAAGATGGACCCAAGCAAGGTCAAAGCTATCCTAAATTGGCCTACAGCAACCACCGGGACAAAGGTAAGGAGTTTTCATGGGTTAGCTCAATTCTATAGGAAGTTTATAAGGAATTTTAGTGGCATTTGTGCACCAGTGCTTGATACTATCAAGGGTGGCCTAAAGACTAAGTTTAAATAGACTCTTGAAGCAGAGAAAGGTTTTGAGAAGTTGAAACAAGAAGTGGCAACTCAACCCATCCTTTTGTTACCTAGTTTTGATAAGCTATTCACAATGGAATGTGATGCCAGTGGAATTGTAGTAGGAGGAGTACTAAGCCAAGAAGGCAGACCTATAGCTTTCTTTAGTGAAAAGCTCAACGAAGCTAAAAAGAAGTATTCTACTTATGACTTAGAATTATATGCTCTAGTGCAGTCTCTTAGAAAGTGGAGACATTATCTCCTACCTAAGGAGTTTGTAGTGTTTACTGATAACTAGGCACTTAGCTACATCAACACACAAGAAAAATTGAGTAATAGACAATTGAAATGGATGGAGTACCTCCAAGCCTTCACCTTTACTATCAAACACAAGAAGGGACAGATGAACAAGGTGGAAAATGCACTAAGTAGGAGGTTGCTAACAGTGCAAGAGATCCAATTCAAAAGCATTGGGATAGATAGTTTCAAGGATCTCTATGGAGAAGATGAAGACTTCTCTGAAGCATATAAGGTATGTTCTGATTTTGAGAATCATTTTCACAATCAATTCTCAGAGTATACATTGCAGAGTGGAATTTTTTTTAAGGGGAATCAGTTGTGTGTTCCCAAAGGATCAATGAGAGAGAATATCATCTAGGAGAAGCACAATGCTAGTCTCAGTGGTCATTTTGGTATCAACAAGACACTGGAATTAGTGCAGAGGTTATATTATTGGCCCAAGTTGCCAAGGGATGTCAGAAGGTATGTGGAGCAGTGTATAATTTGTATGAAAGCCAAGGGGGGAGCTAGCAATGTAGGTTTGTATCAACCTCTACCTATTCCCAATAGACCATGGGAATGCATTAGCATAAACTTTGTAGTAGGACTCCCTAAAACTAAGACAGGGTTTGCTAGTGTCTATGTGGTGGTAGATAGGTTTAGTAAAATGAGTCACTTTGTTCCCTGCAAGACCACCCATGATGCTAGCTATATTTCCCATCTTTTCTTCAAAGAGATTATGAGGATCCATGGATTTCCTTTGAGCATTGTATCAGACAAAGATGTGAAGTTTATGAGTCACTTTTAGAAAACTCTATGGAGCATATTGGGTACTAACTTGTCTTTTGGATCAGCTTACCATCCTCAGACAGATGGACAAACTGAGGTGATAAATAGAGTGTTAGGTAACCTTATAAGGTGCCTCACCAAGGAGTATGTACAGACATGGGACTTGGTCATATCACAAGCTGAGTATGCCTACAATGACAGTGTGAATAGGACCACAGGTAGCAGTCCTTTTGAGATAGTATATGGTATGCACCCAAGAGGTGTGTTGGAGCTCAGAGATCTAGAAGCTATGGAGCATAGGAGTGGCCATGCAGAGGATTTCACTCAGACCATGAAGGAGATTCAGGAGCAAGTGAAGAAGACAATCACAGAGGCTACTCACAAGTTGAAAGCTAAGGTGGATATGTCTAGAAAAGATCTCCAATTTGTAGTAAGTGACTATGTCATGGTCCATCTCAACAAATCTAGATTACAGAAAGGAGTACCAACTAAGTTGTAGATGAAGAGAGTGGGACCATGTAAGGTGTTAGCCAGGTATGGAAAGAATGCTTACAAGGTGGAACTTCTTGTAGACTTAAGTATTTCACCAGTGTTTAATGTGGCTAACTTGATCAATTATAAAGGAGCAGTAACTGATATGACTCTAGCCAGTATAGATGTCTTGGAGGATGTGAGTATTGAAGTCTTACCACCTAAAGAAAAGTTGCAAGCAGAAAGGATCTTGGAATCTAGAGTGAAGAAGTCTACTCGATACAAGGTGTACATGGAACATATCATACAATGGAAAGACAAACCAGAGTTTGAGGCTACATGGGTGGAAGAAGCTCATTTCAAGAAGTATGGCATTGATCTATCTCTAATCTCTCCCCACATTCCTTAGTGTTTGGGCAGAGGGGGAGAATGGTGCAGGAGCACCCATAGGTTGCCATAGGTTGTGTAGAAGGTCTGTCTGGGACAACTTTGTCTAGGACAACTAAGCAATCTAAGTTTAGTTCTTTTTTTTGTGAGCCTTAGTGGCATTTTTGTTAGGTTTTGATTAGATGAAGGTCATGTTGACCATAGAATAGTTGTCATAAGGTTCTAGCTCAAAATGAGGTTTTGGATTTTTAGGAATTTGGAAAAATATTTGAAATGTTGCTCAATTAGAGCTACAAGCGGCCAAGAAGAGCCCAAGGGAAAGGATAACTGATTTGGTGACCTATTTATGGGATGCCTTGACATTGGAGTGAGGTTGGAAGCATTTTGTATTGTTTTGAAGTTTTTTTTAATTCAAGAGAAGCAATTGTGTTTGAATGTGAAATTTCTGGTTTTTGCATTGTAGTGTTGTTTTAATGGATTGATCATAGCACTGTAATTGGAGTAGGAAGTAGAGTATTTTTTCTTCAAGCATTGTGTGGCGTTAGATAGTTTCCTTATTCTGTTTCAAGCATTGTTTGTAAATAATTCTGGTTTTCATATTGTGCTAGTCTGAACCAGGCAATTTGTGAGTATGGAGTGTTAGTTCACTTTCCCACAGTACAAATTGTATGGCCCTTTGGGACCAGTGACTAGACTCCATGGATGTACATATAGTATGGTTTAGAGCTTTTGAAAGTGTAGGAGTTGCTGAGGAAGTCTTGTCCTAGGCGAGCCAAGAAGAGTCCGGCTAGGAAAGACCTTAGTGCAGAGCACTTGATTTACAGGGGTGTCAACTTCCTGACAAATTAACCTTTGAAGAAGGTAGGTATGAGTCTTACCAAGACATGGTAAGGAGAAAGAAACTCCAACAATCCATCTAGTGAGGGAAGGACTTTACAGTTTGCTGAGAAGCCAGGAAAGGGCTAAAAAGGCCTAGATTTGCTCATTTTTAGGTTAGGGCTTTGTACGGATAGCTAAGACCCAAGACCCCAAAAATCCTTGAGAGGTGGGAATATGTACCAGGAATCCCAAGAAAATATTGGGGTGTTCTTTGGAAAGACTTGGAAAACAAACCTGATTTCTCAGAGAAGGAGACCTAATAGGGCTAATAGGGCTAGTAGCCTCCTAGGCCTAATAGTAGGGTTTGGTGAAAGCGACCTACAGATGGAGCTAGGTGGACTCTTAATACACTTAGTAGGATGGATTGAAGACATTAGTAGCACCTCCACACCCCTATAAAACTAAATTCAAGAATTTGGAGGATTAGTAGCCTTTAGGGTGGATTAAGGGCTAAGGCAAGTGTTTCAATTGCACAAAGTCTTGACTTGGTAGGAGTTCTATGTTGATAGTTGGGTTGGCAAGGGAAAACTAGGAGACCCTATGAAGGAAGATGTCCTATAGGTTGCAGGTGGTGGAGTGAGACACCCTAGAGGTCTTCCAAGTAAGACCCAGAGCATGAATCAGTGATTGATTCATCGAACCTCCCTATCAAAAAGGGTTAAAATCAACTAATCATCACCTAAGCTAATCTAATCATGATTAAACTAACATAATCACCCATCACATCCTCTAGCTTTTCCCACTTGCACCAATAAATCATTTTAATTCATTTATAAAATTGGCATTTTCCATCAACATGGCACCTTTTTGGAATATTCCCTTAAGTTTGAATATGAAGACAAGTTGACTTGTCCCTTCCAACATTGCAATAGCTTCTCTCTTTCATGTCCCCCTCTCAAGATTTAATTCACAATTTCAAATTTGAATCTCTCCCTCTTGGGCACATTGGCCAAAACTTGCACATTCCTCAACCTATGACAAGTTGACAAGTGGTCTCATCTCATTGGTCCAATCTTTATCCCACATTTCTCTCTTATGAGCATTCTTCCAATTTGAAAATATATAAATAAAGGGTTGATTCTTCAGCAAATCTATCTACACTCTCATGCAAAGTTACTCTCTTAAACTGAGAACTAATTTTTCCCATCATCATTTTATTATTGGCATTATCAAGGGTTGGGAAAGGGCTTCTTTCCACATCAAAGAAGCACCAATCCACTATGAGATATGATTTAATTCATGTTTTAGTGCATGCTTTCAATTAGTTTATCTAATCCTTTTTTTGTTTTGATTGCATGATGAAGCATGTTGATTTATTTCATAGGGATGTTGATTATTGGCTTTGTTTTAAAATGCTAATCATGCTTTGTGTGTTAGGATTTTAACCAAAATGCAGATTTTCACATCCACAGTATTTACAACATGTATTATGAACCTTAATAGGAACACAATAAAATGGTTTTCAAGACTCAAAAGCCCTTTGCGAGATTTTCAAATGTGGATGTTCTTGACAAAATTGTTTGTACAAAATTATTTGGCTACATTCCAAAAAATGTTTAGGATGCGATGCATGATCTCTATTTCCAATTCGTAATTTTAAAACATCCTTTACACTTGATGATACTCTAGAGTGAGAATTCCAATATTTTTCAATTTGCATCTTTACATTATCAAATTTCTTTTTATCAACATGTGGAAGTCTCCCACTAAAAGCCCATATATCATTTTGAAGAGCACTATCAAGTCTTCCTCTTCTTGATAGTGCTCTATTCAATGTTTTACGATTTAAGTTAAAATCAATACAAGTTTGTCTCATTAAACAAGTATTTTTCAAATGATGGCTTACTAGTGAGGTTGTGATCACTCTTTGAGCAGCCATTTTATCCTTTTCCTTACTAGTATTTCCAATAGAGATTAGAACATTAAAAATATTTTATACAATAAGACTATTTTTTTTCTAATTTTTTTGTGAGACAAATCTTCATTTTTTTTAATTTAATGGTATCATTTTGTAAATCTTAAGTAATTGCACAAAAATTTGGCATTTTTTGGTTAATGTCTTATTGGAAAATAATTCATTGAACAATTTCATAGCCCAAAAATGAACCGTTCATTGTGACCTTTTTACTTGAAGATTATCAATTATGTTCTCATCTGTTTCAGCCAACCATTTAAGGCTTCTTTTGTAATTAGGTGTTGCATAAGGTCCATTTTCAGCATTTTCATTTTCAACCACATTTTCATTTTCAACATTATCAATTATAATTTCATTTTGAACAACATTTTCATTCTCAATGTTGCTCACATTTTCATTTTTAATTTGCACATTTTCAATTTCAATGTTTTCATTTCCAATTTGAATATGATGTTCAATATTTTTAATTCCTATTTCATCTTCACTTGAATTAACATTCAATGGTTTGGAAGAAGCTTCAATTTGAATATTTTGCATACCTTGTCTTCTTTTCCCATGACTTTCTCTATCTTTTGCTCTATATGCTTCAATTTGATCTGTTGTAAGTTTCCTTTACCTTTTCTCTTACACCGACTGTTGCTCCCCATTGCACAAACAAAAAAGCAAACAAAAATGACTGTAATTCTATAAAAAGTGTAAGAGAATATTTAAAAAGCCGAATTTCATTTGATGCAAAAAAAAACAATATTTTCGCGACAAAAAGAATGTAGGGACTTTTGAAATACTCAAAACGGTCCCTTTTTTGTTTTTTATATAACTTGCAAAACAAATATCCATCACCTCTAGTGTTATTATAATGTCATATGTTATATAATATATATCATATAACAATATATAATATATATTATATTTTAATATATATATATATATATTGCTGCTCGTCCAAGTGTATAACCCACTAATAAACAAAATGGATATCCATTATAGATGGATATCTGTCACCTCTATTATTACAATATCATATGTTATATAATATATATTATATATCAATATATAATATATATTATATAATATATTTTATATATAATATATATAATATTATATATTATATGTTAATATATATATATTAATATTAATATATTTTGTTGTGCAAACCACTAATACACAAAACAAATATCCAAGAATAATGGATATTTGATAATAATGGATATCCATTATTTGAACTTTAAGAATTATGATTTCTTTTGACATATGATATATATTTATTATATATTAATATTTATTATGTATTAATATATATATTAATATTATATTAATATGTATATTAATATTATATTAATATGCATATTAATATATAATATATATTCATATATTATATATATTAATATTATATTAATATATTTAATATAATAAATAAATAATATATAGTATCCCATTCTATAAACCCTACACCCACTCTCTATTTCTCTCCCATTCTCCCTCTCTCCCACTCTCTCCCATCCTCTCTCCCACCCTCTCCCCCCATCTCCCACCCTCTCTCCCCTCTCCCACTCTCCCCTCTCTCCCACTCTCCTCTCACTCTCTCTACCCTCTCCTCCAACTCCTCACACCCTCTCCCACCTCTCTCCCTCTCCCACCCTCTCCCACCCTTCTCCCACCCCTCCTCTCTCCCACTCTCAAATCTCTCCCCACTCTCTCCCACCCTCTCTCCCTCTTGCCCTCTCTCCCTCCTCAGCTCTTTTCCCTCTCTCCCTCTCTCCCACCCTCTCCCTCTGTCCACTCTTGCTCTCCAAGCCTCTCTCCTAGTCTCTCCCTGCCTCTCCCTGCCCTCTCTCATCCCCTCTCCACCCCTCTCTCCCACCTCTCACCCTCTCTCCTCTCTCCAACCCTCTCCCACCTCTCTGCCCTCTCCCACCTCCCACTCTCTCCCACCCTCTTTGCTTCCTCTCTCCCACCCTCCTCGCCTCTCACTCTCCACCTCCCACCACTCTCACCCTCACAACCTCTCGCCCTCTCACCCTCTCACCTCCTCCCACCCCTCTCCCCTCTCTCCTCTCTCTCACCTCATCACCTGTCCCACCCTCTTCCACTCTCTCTCACCTCTCCACCTCTCTCCCACTCTCTCCACCTTCTCTCCCACTCTCCCACTCTCCTCCCTCTCTCTAAAGATGCCAGAGGGATGGAGCTTCAAGGTCGATGTATTGAGGATACGATGTATTGAATATATTATATAATATATTATATATAACATATACTATAATATATTTTATATATAATATAATATATTTTATATATAATATAATATATTTAATATATAATATATAGTATATTTATATGTAATAAATTTATAATTAAAAAAATGGATATCCATTCCCAATGGATATTCGTTATTAACTCCTTTAGATATTGACGCCCTATGAAAAATCAATACGGTGTTGCATAACGGATATCCGTTTTTAGCGAATATCTATTTTGTTCTCTCATTTTCAAATGAAGACAATGTAATATAATATAATAATATATAATATATACTGTATAATTTATATAATAAAATACATAATATAATATATTATATATATACAATAAATTTATGATATAATAAACGGATATCCATTAATAATGGATATCCATTTTTAATCCAATTAATTGAAGCCACATGGGAATATAATATACTTCCATGAAACAAATATCCATTTGTAACAGATGTCTATTTCTTTGAGGACTTTATAACACGAATTCTTCCTCATTTTCACGAACTAATCCTCATTTTGGTGATGCAACAATCGATCAACGACCTCCAAGTATGTTGTTTTTGCATTTTTTGCATTTTTTTTGTTAATTAGCGATAAATTTAATATTTTTTTTGCATTCTTTCTATATTTTTTGAATTTTTTCATTTCTATTTAAATTACAAAAAAGATTGAAACCCTAGTTAGTGAAAAACAAAAAAAAACATTAAACAAAAAAATGGAACCTAACATAGTAAACAAACATAAAATAGAACTTTCATGACCTCCTTTTTCCATTTTTTTAAACTATTTTACATTCTTGCCTATTTTTCATTATTCTTTATCACCTATTTTCAAGTTTCTTAAATTCTTGTTTTTTTATTTATTTTTAAATTAATATTTCTTTTCTAAACAATTTGGTTTTTATTAATTTTTTAATTGTTTTGACTCTCCTCAGCTCTCAAAATAAAAGGGATCCTTGTTGGAAGTGCTCTAAATTTCCAATTCTTGGTGAATCTAGATCCATTGTTAGTACTGATGAAACAAAACTTGTCCCTACAACCATAGGGAAATGGGCGAAGTGAATGGGTAATAATCGATGTGCTATGTAGGAGGCTATTGTATTGAATCATATACAAATGATAGCCTCCCGCACAACCCATCAATTATTACTCATTAACTTTTCCCCATTCCCTATGGTTCCAGGGACAAGTTTTGTTTAACCATTACTAACTATGTATATAGATTCACGTAGTATTGGCAATTTGGAGTATAACACTTCCACCTTTTTTTAATCAATTTGGAGCTTAACACTTCCACATTGTAGCGAGGTAAAAATTTAATGTATTTTTCAATGAGATTTCACATCACTTTAACAATTATTTGTTTTCCATTTACACACCTTAGACACAAATGAGCTTTACATATTTTTTCATTTGTATTCAATTAATTCATTTATATTGAATGGTTTAAGGGGATTTTAAACATCTATCTTACATTTTTCAATTACAAATTTAATGCAGGTTCACTTATATCTAAATCATGAATCCACTCCCTCCAACTCCAACCACTCCACCTCCACCCACCTCCACCTGATGGTGCTTGCTTTCAAGAACAAGTCAATGTGAATGTTAGAACCATTTAGGATCAAGTTAATGCTATTCAAAATGAAGAATGTGTTCACCCATTATTGAGGCATTTTGCATAAAAAATACAAATTGTTGTTGATGTGTGTAGGTCCATGGAAGGGGACTTAGATGAGCATCAACGATGGCTAGAGGAAAGGAGAGAGTCCCAATCTAAAGAGGAAAACACAAAGAAATGAATAGATGTAACCGAGAGCCGCAAAACTTTATTAAGACAATGATCTTATATTTATAAAAAAATTGATCTTGGATCGATATTTTATAAAGAATTTTGTTGGATGGATATTTTATAAAGAATTTGGTTGGATGAATATTTTTAGTGTTGAATTTATGAATATTTAATAGTATAATGATGAGACAAAAAATTAGTAATAAATATTAAATAATCTATTAATTTAGTGTTTATTAATGCATATAGTGTGTATATATAGTGTTTATTCATGAATCATGGTTGACCGATAACTTATTTGTTGATTATAATCATTGTATAGATTTCACATGAACAATCTAATTAACATGTATCTTGATGTCTTGTAAGGATTTTGTTTGAAAGTTGCATAATGTTCTTGTTTATGTACCATGATTGGAAGATAGTGATTCTTATTCATGATGATTTTATGGTCTTTTACATGAATGATCTAATGACATATTATTAAACTTGAAGGTTTTAATGGCATGAATGTTGAATTGAGTTGTAATGGTTTTGTTTGATAGTTGTATCACTTCTTATTCTAGAGCTCGTCCCAACACAAGAAAACACTCTTCCTCTCAAATCTCTCTCTCTCCCTCTCTCTTATGTCTCTCCCTCTCTCCCCCTCTCTCCCTCTCTCTCTCACAAGTTTCTCTGAGCTTCCTCTCTCCCTCCCTTTCTCCCTCCCTCCCTCCCTCCCTCCCTCCCTCTCTCTCTCTCTCTCTCTCTCTCCCTCTCTCTCTCTCTCTCCTCTGCCTCATGCCTCCCTCTCAACTCTCCCTCTCACCTTAGGCCCCCCTTGTCTCTCTCGTGTCTCTCTTGACTCTCCTTCCCTCCATTTTCCTCTCTCTCTCTCTCTCTCTCCATCTCAAGACTCTCTCTTTCCCTCTCTCCCTCCCTCTCTCCATCTCTCTCCCTCTCTCCTTCCCTCTATACCTCCCTCTCCCCCCCTCTCTCTCTCTCTCCCTCTTAGCTCTCTCTCCCCATCCCTCTCAAGTCTTTCACTCCCACTTCTAAGGTATTTCTCTCTCCCTCTCTCTCAAGTCCCTCCCACTCCCTCCCTTTCTCTCTTTCTTGTGTATTGGCCACACATCAATAATTTTGTCAATGATGGTACATTTTCCTTGGTCTTATTAATATTTAGTTTCTTTTAAGTTTTCTATAAGCATTTATAAGGCCATACGAGTTATATTTCAACTCCTACAATTATTGCAAGTGATGGGAAATCTATCTAATAATAGTGCTACTTGATATAGGATATGATTGATGTGACAACCTTTTTCTAATTCTACTTAGAAAAATCCCACCTCATTTTCAAAGGGAGACAATGTATTAAATATATAATATATAATATATATTATAATATATATTATATATATAATAAATATTATATATTATATATTATATATTATATAATATATATTATATTTCATATATATTATACCTCCCTCTCCCCCCCTCTCTCTCCCTCTTAGCTCTCTCTCCCCATCCCTCTCAGGTCTTTCACTCCCACTTCTAAGGTCTTTCTCTCTCCCTCTCTCTCTCTTGTGAATTGGTCGCACATCAATAAATATATAATATATACTATGTATTAAACATATTATATAATATATATAATATATATTACATAATAACTTAATATAATATTTCATATTTCATATATATACTATATGCTATATATAATAATTAATATGTATACTATATATAATATATAGTATACTATATAGAAAATATGTACTGTATAGTATAATATAATAATATATATAATACATAATATTATATATTTATGTATTATAAATACATAATACATATATAAAATATGTATTATATAATATTATGTGTAATAAATAATATAAAAATATATAATTAACGGATATCCTTTTTGAAAAAAAAAACGGATATCCATTTTTTATTAGGCTTGGGATTTCCTAACCTGGAAAGTCAACCCAAAAAACGTGTTTTTGAAAAGTTGTTTAGTTTTTGGAAGTTCGCCCTTCTGGCTAACGACTTTTTTTTTCCTAAATTTCATCAAACAAAAAGGGTTTATAGAAAAACTTGTCAGCTTTCCACCAATATAACTTTTTCCTTATTTTGAATTAAATAAATAATTATTATTGATTTTCTACCTACATTACATCTGAAGTTCTGATTGATAGGCTGATTGAAAAACTTCTATAACTTTCAAACTACTTAACATTTTTTGAATCTACAAGATGCACCACATTCTATGCTTCACATACTATAGGATAAAAAAAATAGAATTTCATACTTTTTTAACCAAGTTATGGTGGTCAGACACAGACGTTTTAATAATTTTGAAAATTTCTAGTAAAAAAATCATAACTAATTATTTATGTGGAAAAACATTACAAAAAAAATCCAACACATCCGGACATGTGTCCTTTACTTACATTTAAAAATTTTGAAAAAAATATTATGTTTTTCTTGTACTTAGGGTGGTCAAACACACACCTGCTTCTTATCTTTTTCCTAAAAAATTAGTACCACTGCATTGAAATTTCAAATTTTCTCAAAACAAATTTACTTTTTTCCAAAAAAGGACTAGTAGCCTAGAAACTAGATTCAATTTTCTAAAAATTTGTTCTTACATATTTTTCAAATTATGTTAATAACCTATTCAAATTTTTATGCCAAGTTGCCTAACTCTAATTTTCTAAATTTTCATCACCACTTAGAGGCCTAGTTTGGACCCCCATTATCCTACACATACCCTATATTTTTCATGTGAAGTCCTTCTTTGTTTTGTCTATCCTAATGGTGATGAGGCTGGAAAAATCCTTGTTGAAAATTAGGAAAATGATTGTAGGGGTGTGTGTGATTTGGTTGCTTCTAGCAATGAAGACTCTGACATGGAATTTTTTTTAGAGCTTGTTTTGGAATAAATTTTTTTTTTTATGTGGATTGCATTGAGGACATATTTTTGAACTCATTGATTGAGCTTATAAATGTTGAATTTTTGTCTTCAAGTCAATCAAATTATTGGTTTGTAGGTTGAAGAGGAAGAAAACATCATTGATCATTTTCTTCACAATATTTTTGCAGTAGCATGTATTCAAGGATATGAAACATAGGGTGAATTTGAAGATCACGAGTCTTTTCAAGATATGCATAAACTTTTAGTTATCTATTGAGGATATGAGTTAGATTTGAGTCATTTTTTTATTCAATTATGGAAGAGTACATCAAAAAATTTGATACATGTAGATTGCATGAATTTGAGAAATCATTTGTTATGGATCATGTTGAGGTTCTAGTTGAGAAAGGCACACTTGAGATTGGTTCTCATGATGATCTTTTCCTTTATGTCTAGATTCATGTGTATTTCTATGCATACATTGTGCTCCTAGGGATTTTGGAATTAAATTTTGTCATGAGGGTGAAGATGATGGTGGCTCCTAATTTTTATGGTTGCCTTATCCAAGTTATCATCAATTTCATTCCCAACATAATGATTCCTAGATTAGTAATTTCCATGTGCATGGTGGAAAAGGCACCATACACTTATGGTAATGGGTGATCAGTGTAGGTTCAATGCAAGAGAAGTTGTGTCCTCCTTCGAGCTTGTTTTTTATCTAGGAAAGTAAGATCCATCCATTTCCTATAGGGTGGCCTACACTATGTTCAAATTTTGATCCACAACCATCATTTTTTGTCCATGTGTTATTGTGTTCATTGGATATGAGGTTTCACCATGTTCATAAATTTTTTATTTGTTGTGTATTGGTCCTTGTTGATGTGTTTTTATGCACTTCTCAACATAGGTAATGCATAGGTGCATCACCTCTCTTGAAAGACAATCTTCCACAATCAGATTGTGGAACACTATCCCAAGGTCTCTAATGTCAAGTCTTGATAGTGCTTGGAATATCTTAGTTGTTTCATGTGATTTGTTGGAATCACAAGGTAGAATTACAAATGAGTTACAAAGAATGGGGAAGTTGGATCTGTAAATGGAGTTCTTAGGATGGGAGAGTTGTTGTATGCTTGTTGCAGGTTCAAACAACAATCTTGAACTCCATTTTATCATTGGATTTGGCTTTACAATGTGCAATGAACCTTAGCATGGGTCACTTATTAAAAAAAAGGAAAAAGGGCAGGGAAGGGAAGAGGTTCGTGGATTTAAAAATATGAATGAATAGTGATCATGGAGGCTACTACAATAGACAAACTCCCTAAACTGGGTTTTTCTTGACCAAGAGAAGCCTATAGTTACACAAAATTGGTGCAATTTTCTAAAGACTATAGATTTTCAGATCACACACACACATCATGCACATGCAATCAAACTAAGTTGCAAAAATAAAGGAAAGAAGCTCATACTAGCTTTGCAAAGTGATTCATCCTCAACAAACCACAAAAAGAATGAGCTGAAAATTCATCAAATACTGAAACAACAATCACCATCATCACTTCCATTCAAGCAACTAACAACTAAATTAAAAGAGAAGTAAAACCATGCACACATAATGATAAAACTCAAAAGGAACACCCATAAATCATGCAATGCTACTTCTATTTCTGCAAAATGTATTTACACCAATTTTCCAACCATTTACAAATGAGGGGGAGACCCCTCACTACTATATTCGGCTCCAATTTTCAACGAATGCTTGTTGAAATTTTGACAAACTATTGTCAAAACACTGACGAACCACTTAAATAATTTTCATTGTAACATTTTTGTGACTTTCCCGACAAACCTTAAATCATCAAAATCATGACCTAACTTCATCAGTTGTCACCACGATAAAGGTGATCAGGTGTTCATTGTAATATCAACAAAATGTGTGTCGATCTATCGATGAACAATAGCCAGAACATAAGTGGGACAAATCAACCAAAATGTTGGAACACCACTAGAAATGCATTGAAATAGTGATGAAAGGGGCAAATCATAATGTTGAAAATTTCGTCGAAGGTATAGCAATTTCGTTAGATGCTTTTGGTATTTTGTCAGTTGGGTTTGTCAAAATTTTGACGAAACAGTGCAATTTTTTTTTTTTAAATTATTCCATTTGCAAACATGCTAGTCTAGAAAGTGCAATTGGTAGGTGTAAATACAAATTCCACAACCTTTTCCACCATCCTCCCTACCTGTTCCAAAAGGGGAGCTTTGTAATAGGGTATGGACATCCATCAAAACATAAAGGATAGAGGAATTTCATCAGATGTAGTTGCATTTTCCCTATTAGACATGTATGCAAAATGTCGAAGCATAGACAAGGCACATGAACTATTTGATAGAATGCCTCAAAGAAATGTGGTCTCATGGACTGCAATGATTGTAGGATATGCACAAAATAGATTTTTTCAAAAGGATTTAGAAATTTTAAAGCAAATGTAATTGGCTAGTGTAAAGCCAAATTCGACAACCTTTGTCAGTATCCTCCCTTCCTGTGCCAAAAGGGGAGCTTTGGAATAGGGTATGGGCATCCATCATAACATAATGGAAGGGGGAGTTTTGTCAAATATTATAGTTGGAAATGCTCTAGTAGACATGTATTCAAAATGTGGAAGTATAGATAAGGCACATGAACTATTTGATGGAATAGCTCAAAGAGATGTCATCTCTTGGAATGCAATGATTGTAGGATATGCACAAAAATGACTATTTAAATAGAAATTGTTGTGATAGATGCAAACTATTTCCATCATTTTAAATAGGGACAATGTTCTTGAGGAGATGATTGGTGATGCTAGGTGAAGCAATCTGAAAATTAGGCTTGCAATATGTTGTAGTGGCAACTGCCCTAGTAAACATACCTACAAAGAGTCTATAATACACCTTCAAAAGCTACAGTCATGCCTATCTTATCATGTTCCCCACATGAACATGTGTTCAATTAGATAATAGAATACAAAATAAAATAAAGATTTTAACTAATGAATTGTAGAAAATAGATTTTTGTAGTTTATATTCATATCACTAATTACATTCATTGCATTGTACACCTTTCAAACTCAAAGTATTACTTCACATTGCATAACTAATAACTATATGTTGATAGATGATGAAATTTCAATTACAATATAGTTTATTATGGTCAACCTAAGTAGTTATTCACATTGTGTAACTAATAACTAGGAGCAACTATCAATTGCATTAGCTTGTCATGGCATTCCATGAGACCACATTTATTTGAGGCAATTTTTCAAATAGTTCACTGCCTTGTCTATGCTACGAAATTTTTCATACATATCTACCAAAGTATTCTATCAAATAGTTCACTACCTTGTTGCTATTATGTACAACTGTCATGCATCTCATGGAATCTTTATTACTATCAATATGTCTAGATAGTCATGATGATATGACTATCTTTATATCTTACTCATCGTTGAGTAAAATCATGACTTGTCCTTCGTATATCTTTCTTTAATGGACCAAGGCTATCCTAAACTCTGCATTCATGGTCATTGTACTAAACATTATAATGGTTGTCCTTACATTATTGTTTCGTCGTCATTTTATGGTGAGTATTAAACTTATTGTTATGATTATCCCTAGTTTTAAGAAATGGTTGTCTCTTTCATTTGACACTGCACTTGTCACTTTTCACTACCTTTAGTTATCTTTACACATTCCACTTAACATGTATTTTAAATGACTATCTCTTGATATAAAGTCATTGCCCCTTGACATTGTTAATGATCATTTGGCATTCATGACTATCCAATGATTTCTAATGGACTATGCTCTATCTTTTAACATTGATTCCTTATCTTGATTGTCACCAACTTGTACTTAAGATATCTACCCACCTGTGTCTCTTGACCTTGCCATAGTAGTAGATGCTTGATCACTTCCTTTCATATATTCCTACATAGTTCACTATCCTTGGTCTGTCAATCACTTGATGTATTCTTTCCATGTCACAAAACAAGAATCTTCTATCATGAACAAGGTTTTAGTATGAAGGCCTATATCATACTCTAGTATCTACTCATTTCCTATCAAATTTCCCCATAATAACCCTTTTTTATTTTCATGATGGACATAAGCTAATGCATTATTCTTCAATTGTGACAAAACCTTTATGGAGTTACCCTCTCAAATGACACATGGATGCATAAATTTGAGAGGACTAAAGAAATACCCATGGAAATATAAGGAAAAACTCTCAAATCCTACAACATTGACATTAGAAAGGTGGGTGCAGAGCTCAATGATTTGATGATCTCATAATCACATGGAAAAACCATTATTTCTATAGGAAAACTCAAGATTATTCGAAATAAAGAATATTTTGTGGGATGATTGCATAAATTTTCTATATTGGTGACTATCTTCTATATTAGTGACACCCAATAAGTCTATATTGGAGAAATTGGCTTGGCACATGGAGGAAATAGGGTATTTCTAGTTTCAAGAATTTTACTTGATGTTGTGGAATAGAAGAAAAAAGAATCATTTATCTACCACCATAGTGAAAAGTTAGCAATTGCATTTGGTTTGTTAAACATGGCCCTTGGTGTTTTGGTGAAGGATAAGGTATAGAAGGTAGTGTATGTTGTTTTTAATGATTTAGGTATGGTGAATCTAATATGCATGAATGATGACTTGACTATAAAAAGGACAATAATTTGGAATGGATAGAGTTGTGAAGTAGATGATGAACCTATTGTCTTGAAGGTCTAATAATTGGTTATAGTGAGAAGGTATAGATGGTTGTTAATGTTCCTTGGTGATTTGGTATAGGTGTTTGATTGTTTTTCCTTGAAGGGATACAATTGCAATGTAGAATGATATGATGTAAAGTAAACGATGTCAATGGTTCTCTAATCATATTTTGATGTTGTAAAGTAGAGGATGTGAATGGTTCTCTAATTAGGTTTTTGATGCAATGACATACAAAAGGAATGGTGTTGAGAGAAGAAATGCAAGAAAACATATCATCGAGCAAGATTCATAGAGCATGAAGGTTTTTGTGGAAAAACTTGTGCCATGAATTTTTTGTGGACAGACTTGGAGGCATGAAGCATATGAGGACATGAGTCTTAGGTTTTACATGCTAAATTTCAAGCCATGGAAATTGATCATAGATATGAATTTGTAAACAATACAAAAGACTATCATGTGCCCTTAGAAAAGGTTATGACTATGATGTATTTTCAATGCTTTTATGCACTGTGAGTCTCTAATGGATTGGTGGACTGTGTTTTATCCTCCATAGGTCTTTATGAAATATGTTTACCCTTAGTAATGTATTAATGACTATTATCCTTTTTGTCAAGACAAAGATTAATGACTGAGATTGAAGCATTATGACAATGTGCTAGTTATGGTTGTGGCTTAACAATGGTAAGGAAGACAGTACGTTGAATTAATGTAAGTAGATAAATTTTTGCATACCTACAGATGGTACAAAATTTTATGGTTAAGTGGAAGCCTCCCATCAACAAAAAGATCAAAATATCCATGTATCTATCTCAATTGAGCCTCTAAACCCTTCAAAGCTGACAATTTTTCATCTAACTTGTTATGCACAAAAAGTCAAATTTTAGAGTTATGTCACCACTACAAACAAAAGAAACAGAGCTTTGAAACCAAATCCACACAACACAATGTGGTATTCATACAAATCCATACAAAAAAACTAAACTTAGAACACTGGAATGGAAACAACTTCAAATTATGATGTAAAGAATGGATTCAGTTTACTCAACTAGAGGCACATTTCACAATAATGGGTTCTTGATTTAAAACATCTGTACGAGGTTCAAATAGTAAAGAGATTGATGAAAGATAGAGGAATTAAAAAGATACTTGGATGTATTTGGATTGAGCTTCTCTTTGTTTCGATAATAGTTTAATATTCTCTACTTAATAGGGCCAACCACGTGACGGTGGAAGCTCATTTGGCCCCTTCCCCCCCCTCACATCACTCTAAATTCCCCATACCCGATCATATAACATTAATCATTCATTCATCCATTAATAACATATAACATGCATTCATCCATCCATTAATAACATATAACATTCATTCATTAATAGATAACATTCATTCATTCATTTTTTACATATTATCAAAAATATGGTTGTCATAATATGATTACAATCACTTTTTTTTTTTGTTTATTTTTTGAAGCTAAACAAATTTGAAGTGGAGTATCATTTTCTAAATCATTTGTCCCCCCTTCAGTTGTTCTACCCTCTACTCGTGATCTTAATGTACGCCTAGTCGTGTACTGATCACGACGTGGAGGCCACTACAAGGGGGGGTCTACTGCAATAACAAAGAAATGTTAAATTGATATGTTTTGTTATTATTGTTACAAGTATTTTATTAATTAAAAGAATATTAGAGTGGTTCTCTTTACCTAATGGGACCACATCATGTTCCTAATCTTGTCTTATAGCCTCATGCTCAACATGTAACCCTCTAAATCCTGATATGGAGTTGAAACATGAAAGGTTACATTAATTAATACACCAATTGAAATTAAATATGTTTAAAAGAACATTAGAGTGGTCCTCTTTACCTGATGGGACCACATCATGTTCCTAATATTTTGTAGCCTGATCATGCTCAACATGTTGATCATGCTCTACATGCTCTAAAGTTGAAACATGAAAGGTTACATTAATTAATACACCAATTGTAATTAAAGATGATTAATTGTATTAATCCATACTGCATTTTGTATAGCACATGAATACATCTAGTACCAAGATGCACACCATGACCTTCAGCTACAGGTTGTACTTCACCCTCACCAGGATGCATTCCAATGCCATGTGTGATATTATCATTGCTTGTCTATTTAAAATAAATAGGCACATAATTACTTTATGGTGGAAATTAATATTGAATAGATTGCACAAGTATTCAATTTTGAATAAACTTTATTGAGTTTATTTACCTACGTGTTGGATGCAGTGGAAGATTGTGTTTGCCTAGTCAAGACTCTTGGGTGCTCTATTGAATTTAGAGCCCTACATTTTTGCATAAGATCATGAATTTTGCTTCCATGGTGTGATAAAACCAAAATTGTTTGCAAATTATTATTTGGATGCAATATTTCATTTATTGATACTTACAATTCATGCAGCTAATTTCATATAACCACCAGATCCAAGTTTTTGTTGCCCATGTTTTTCTAGTCTTTACTTTGTTGCCTTTGATGTGTTAGGAAGCCTATGAAAATTTTGAAATACGTTAGATTATGTAAAAGAAAGAGTAATCAGTATATAATTGCATTGTTGATAATATCACATACCTTCCTTGGCCTAGTGGTGTCTTTCCTTTTTTCTTTTCATCCTTCTCCTTTCCATTCGACACCAAGTCCTTCCACTCCCTCTCTGGAATCATGGGGGGATTCTCGTACTTTTTGTTCTTCTCTAAATGTGACCTATATTGGTCCCTCACATACTTTAGATAGGTAACATCTTTCTTAAGGACCTTGGCTCGGTTGAAAGTTTTATCACTAAACAACACAACTAAATGGTTAATGAGCTCATCTTTTAAATCTTTATTTTGGGAATTCCACCATGTATGTATGGTGGGTCCAAATAGTTCCAATGTCAGAACACCTAGATGTTTATTAAAAACATCATTTCCTACAAAATGATCATGGGATCATTAGTCTAAAAGAGTGATCAATAAGTTTTCAATTGGATTATATATAATAATAATCAAACCATTTTAAATTACCTGGGACCTTCTCTATCTTTATGGGAATGAAATCCTCGATCACCACAAATGTGACGGGCAATGTTCTTGTACTAGTAATATGGGAAGATCTAGGAAATGCTGCTAAAACATCACCAGTACTAGTGGCCTCTACATCACCAATACTACCCGATGCCTGCATGCTATGTGTTGTCAACATTTCAGTCAAAAATATAGGCATAAATGATGGGGTCAGATGATGTGATGTATGTGTAGGAAGATCAGGATGGACACTTGTACCAACCCCTACTCCACAAGCAGCACGTACAGTACCCTGATCATGGCTATCAGCATCATGAGGATGCAAAAAATCTTGTATAAACAACATATCTTTTAGTTCATGACATAAAAGAGTACAAAATATAAAACCATGAATAAAATTATGTTATAGTTAAAGACCTCATGACAACTTACTTGCAAGTTTTGTACTCTCTCAGTCAATATTTTAACCCTCTCTCTTATTTCATCTGTTTGAGGCACTATGAATAACAATTGAAGGATTTCTTCATTGCATTTTTTGTGTGTCTTCCTTATCATATCGAGAGGGTTTGTTGAATATGCGACGTCATCATCCAATAATAGTGACTGCACCTCAACCTTATGGATGCTCTCCTCTACTGTTGGTGCCTTTCCCTGATTAGTCAATTGCAACAAGAATATTAAAAATATTATTGAAATTAACCCAATAAACTTATGAAAAAAACATAATAATAATAAAAAATTTGCTCGTATCTAATTTGTACAATTACAATGAGGTAAACCTGTCAGGTATAAGGGCCTAAAGATGCATCGTGATTTGTGGTTTGGGACAGAGCCTTCCCCGTATGATCAATGTCCTGCTGTGACAAAAATTAGATATAAAAAACATTACCGAAATGAAACCAATAGACTTACAAAAAAAACATAATAGTAAAATGGTATACTAGAGTCATTAATTGGAGGTTGGGTGAAATGGTATATAGTATGTACCACCCCCATAGTAACTGTGTTTGTATCTAAGCGATTCAAATTGTAATCGATTAGCAAATCTTCCCCTGTAGTTATTGATTTTATCACACATACAAATACAAGGTCTCCCTCGCACACCTTGAATATACAATTGGGTTGCTTATTTGTTGACCGAAGTCATGTACTATTTATAAACCCTACAATATTCCCTGATGCTTTTGTCCTTCCATCAATGTACATAGCCACTCCTTTATTTTGATCCTTATCTTTTAGCTATATATAATTTGTTGACAGTACATACCTACGCATACTTTGTGTACATCGAACCAGTTGCATCCAATCTTTGTAACTGTAATAGGGTCTGACATACTCCATCAATTTAGTAACTTTTTCCTAATAGACCTTTAGGTCATCCATGCAAAATAGGCCCAAACCATGTAATGACGATAGTGCTATGCAATATATCCTCTTGTTGACACAAAAATCAGTGTTTATTGGAGGAAGTTCCTTGGGTACCCATTGTTTATCTAGATGTTTGTACCTCAAGGGCACCTCGATGTCACCTATGCTCTCATCATCATTAGAACATGACCCCCCTTTAGCAAGAAAAAATTCCATGCGTTTACAAAATTTTCTTCTAATCTTTTGACCTCTAGTTGATCTCCCTCTTTTAGACCTACTACATGTCTCACTTTCCTAGATTCTCTTCCTGAATTTCCCTCACTTGAGGAAGAAGGATCTAAAAAATACCTATTTCATGGTACCTGCACTTATAAGGATGTTGAATGAAGTTCTTTCATGGAGATGTGATCCCAAAGTGACATTATGATTAATCTATCATTTCATTGCTAGAATTTGGCTGGTTATAAGGTAATCAAGTCTTGATAGATTTCAAGTTATTGTTACTACCATCCAAATGTGTCCATCACAAATCAAATAAATGTATAAAGGAGACTGTCCCTTGTAATTAATGACTTTAAACTTTGTAACTAGCCTTAAATGTGACTATGGTCCACCAGTTACACAACCAAGGCCTCAAATGTATTGTGTAGAAGAATGGTTTCACCATACATAATATTTTGGTTTAACTTGTCTTGAAAAAGATGAATTAGAACACTAATAGACATAATTCAAGTGCACGTGTGAGGTGGTTCAGTTGTCCACTGATAAAATCCATATGTCTAAGTGGTTAACAAGGAGGGAGTGTGTACTAGGACTAGTTAAGTCATCATAAGTTTATGCTTTGGCAATAAAAATTGTTTAAGTCATCTTAAATCTTCCTATGTCTAATTGCTAGGAAACTTTTGGTATGTTTTAAGGTAGGATGAGTGGTTGCATCAATACTATAGTTCTCTATGATGAGGTTTCAACATCTTCAAATAGTGAAAGTTAGTGCTTATATTCATTTGAAACAACACCATTTTGATTATGTACTATCGTAGGATTTGATAACTTAAAAGAATTGGCTACCCAACAAACTTAAAGTTAAAAGAAACTTTTTTCAGTTTAAGGGGTTAGCACTTTATTTCATCTTTGCATATTGGTTTGATGCTTCAAATGATGCATTTATTATCCCACTTCTATCATATTGCATTCCCATCCCATTGCAATTGTTGACATTAAAAGTTTTCAAAATTGCAATTTTGCAAAATAATGGGTTGTTCAATGTTTGTAAGTTAATTATGGACGTTGGTTTGGTGCAGGGGAACCTTGGGTCTCCATGCCTCTTTTAGGCCTTGTTTTTTTTTTTTTATTTATTTCAAGTTGTCTAAGATGTAATAAGGTCCTAAGGACCATCTTCAAAGGCTTGTAGTAGGTTTTGAGTCTTGGTGATAAGTTTCAATGTCATCACAAGGTCTCCATCCTCACTTTGTAAGCTTGGTGCACCTTGGAAAATTAAAGAATCAAAATCCCATGATGTAACCAGGTGCTTGAGGGGAGTTTCCTTGGTTTTTTGAAATGGTTTTGATTCCTTTTGACACCTCTTGAAGGCTCTTTGTATTCAAGCTTGTGGAAGTTGTATTAACTTTCCTTAACTAGGCAATTAGGTGTCTAAATGATGTTTTGTTAGTTCCCAACGCACAACCAATTCAAATTTCAGTTATGGGACATTGGGAATGTTGGTTGAAGATATAAATAATCCTCTCTTGTTTGAGGCATGTGGGTTGATGAATCATTTTGAAGTTCTAATATAAAATCTTTCTATTTTCTAGAAAATCTGTGTAAATTTCTTGTTCTACTGCGTGGTACAGCCCCTGTATGTACTATACAGGACAAATCCTATTATGGTTGGATAGAGGGAAGACTTGGCTTTCTTTTGGAGGTGATTTGACAAGTTTTCATTGAGTATAAAAGAAGATATCACCATTTTAGCAGGAACTAGTCTGAAAACCCTCAAAACTAGGGTTTTGATTGAAGAACAACTCTTTCTTCCATCTCCACGTTGTAATAATGCTAATTCTTGGTGGGATTGAAGATATTTGTGTATATTTTCATATTTTCAGGGTTCTAGAGAACAACATGTTGTGTGGAGGAAGTTTTGCAATCTTCTAGGCCTGGCATCCTCATGTGGCAAGCTTAGATTGTGAAGCAAAAAGTTGAGTTTTGCTTGTTTAGGGTGATTTTAAGTGTGAATTAACTTAGGAGTGATATAAATGGGTGTAACTAGCCTATAAGAACCTATTTCAAGGCTTTGGGGTGAAGGGGAGAGCCCAGATAGTCAACTGTCTTGTTGTAGCCTACCAATTAGGCCTCTTGGAGCAACATTGTTTTGGTCCATTTCTCTTTTATTGTCCACTGTCAAGAAAGAAGGTTTTGAGATTTTGTAGGGGCATATATTACTTGTCTAAGTTTAGTGGTTTGGGCCTAATAGAATCTTATATGTGGATTTTATTTTGATTGTCCTATTGGACAGGGCTACAAGCCTTTTAGGGGTAAAGAGGCTTGGGTAAGTTAGGGTTTGTCAATTTGATGGATATCTTGGTAGAGTCATGGTGACACTATTTGATGGTCCAATCTCTACTTCAAAAAAAAAAAATCTCTAACAACTCTAAGAGCTATAATGGGATGGCATTAAAGGAACTTTCATATGAAGGATCTTCTAATGAAGGACCTTTGAATTAAGGTCTTCATTTGAAGGTCCTTCATGCAAAGGTTCCTTTTATAAAGAATTTTGGACATGAAATATTTAAATTAAAAAATACCTTCATTTTAAAGTCTTGACATGGAATCATTTTTGAATGAAGGTTCTTCACTCAAAGGTCATGAAAGGACATTTGATGCAATAATATGCCTTGTTAAAGTTTTAACTTAATAGTAAGGGCATCATTAGTAGTTTGTTGGGCCCATTCAACAATCTCTGATGCAAGGATTGAATTTTCTAGAATGTATCTACTAGCAAGAAAGCCAATTTGTTTACCTGTATGACTATATCTCAAGTAATAGGCTTAATTGTGATGGCAATGATATTGACAAATATTTTGTAATCTAGGTGTTGATAAGCATAATTGGCCACCATCATACAAAAGATTCTTCATTCTCACTTTTAGGTGTTAAAATTTAACAATACCTTGATTGATGAAAGAGCCAAAAGAGCCTTTCTCTATGGTATCCAAGTACACATAGCAACAACCTTCTCTTATATGGTTGGACATGATTTAAAGAATTTAGTTAGGAATTATTCATTTAACCTAAGGTTTTCTCATAATGCCATCATTGGAAAAGTATGGTCAAATTCTTCTATTATGAAGAATTGGTTTAAGTGCCTCTAGTAATCACTATAAATGTTTTTAATGATAAAATGACTAATTACATCAGGTAGGAGAGAATCAAATTTGAGTTCTTCAAATATTATATTCCTCTATTCATAATTTTTAAGGGTTGTGTGTGGAGGAGGTTACCACTACCAACAAGGGAGGAGACCTTTCCTTGAATATGTTTGTGGTGGAGGTATTAAAGAAGAATTGTATGCCTCTATTTCCATTCATTAGATCTATCTGAGCCTAGCATATACTTGGGCTCCTTTGCCCCTATAAACTTCCATATGTTTGAGTTTATGTTATGCAAGCGTAATTCCATACGATGTTGAAATATAAGAGGTGGAGGAGGCCAAAAGGAAATAACCCCTTTTTAGTTGTACCTTTGAATTTTTTCTTATTGTTTTATGTTTTTAGCAACTTTGTGGACATAAGATTTGAGGTAGGTCATACAACAAATAATAACATGTTTCCACCAACAAATTGAACCTTGAAAGTTAGTGGGACTTAATTATGAGTTCTCAAACATGACATCAAAGCAAAACGGGTTCATTTATGACCTAGTATTATTGCATAATTAAATTAAAAATGTGTTTTTGTTTACATTCAATATCCCTCCTTTTGTGTAGACGATTCTCTTTTTGTAGGGTACTTGTGAAAGCCATGAGATCCAAGTTCCTAAAAAAATTGCATACAATTTTTTTTTGTGTATATTGATATGTGTTTTATGTTTCCATTTTGTTTTGTGAAGTATTGGCCAAAGAAAATATCAACCAACATCTTCTTCAAGGTATTTATGCACTTGAGAGAGGTTTTGGGTTTTAATTACCTATTTACATTGTTGTTTTGAGGCTATTAATATAAGTTGTGGGGTTTGTAAGTTGCTTGTGCATGCCAAAGTTAAGGCCAATCTACAAAGAATTTAGAGATTCACATTTAGCATTGGAAGAATCAGGTGCAGACCATTATGGCATGTGAATACCATGTATTAGGTTGATCTCTATGCATATCATTTGTGAACAATGAGCTTTTATCTAAGGTTTTTATTTTGCTTGGCATGAATCTCTTTGCCTGTGTGATCTTGTGTGTTAATATGTTTTCATGATCTTTGTGCATGCATGCTCTAGGTGCAAAACTTGAGTGCAATATCATAGAGGTTGATCCACATTTACTCCCATTGAATGTTTGATTTGAATTTGAAACCCTTGTTCGAGGCATGAAGCTCCTATTATCCCTATTATGCATGCGTAAAGATTGCATCTATATTGGAAACTAGGCATCAAAAATGTAGTTTAAAGAGAATGGGGGCGCCAAATTTATAGTACTCATTGTCCCTTGGTTGTGGATTTTCCTTGAGTCCCCTCAACCTCGTCCCTGGTGCTGGTATTGACCTTGTTTTCACTCCTCCAAACTCTTCCTCGACGCTGGTATTCACCTTGTTTTCACTCCTCCAAACTCTTTGTTGACACTGGTATTGACCTTGTTTTAATCCAATCTCTTCCTCAGCACTGGTATGGACCTTGTTTTCACTCCTGATCGAAACTCTTCTCGGCGTTGGTATTGACCTTTCACTTCTCCAATTTGACAAGCTAGGTTTTTTAGAGTATGTTAATTAAATTGAAAATTCTAGTGCCATTTAGCTATTTTTTTATATTATACAATATATTTAATTATATATTAGCTATATTTACATAATAAATTATACAATTATTCAACTTATTATAATTATATATTATATTTTTTAACAAAATTATTAAATACATATAAAATTATTATAATTAATAATTAATAATCAGTATATTTTTATATAATACAAATTATATTCAATATAATATATATTTAATATAATAGTAATATTAGATTAAATTATATATAATATAATTATATTTATTATTATATAATAGTATATATAGGCTTTTACCTGATATTTTAGCGGATTTTACCATTACACTACAACTAGTTTTCCATTAAATGCCAATTAAAACTTGTTTTCCAATGACATAATATATGTAGCATGCCATTTGATTAAAGATATTATCATTCTCCTATAAGACCTCTTCAATGTACCCATTAATATAATAAGTATACAGAGATAAATAGAGGGAAGAAAATATATATATATAGAGAGAGAGAGACATAATGAGAAACATACAAATAGAAAGAGAGACAAAGAGATAGAGAGAGGTATAGAGATAAAGAGATAAGGATGAATAGATAGAGATATAGGGAGGGTGATTGATAAATCTCTCCCTATTGCTCTCTCTCTCTATATATCTCCCACTATCTATGTCACTCCCTCTTCCCCCCTCTATCCCTCTCACCCCTTTCTCTCTCATTTAGTCCATTTCTCCCTGTGTCTCCCCTACTCTATATCTCTATATTTATTTCTCTTTTTATCTTCCTCTCACTCTTGTCTCTATCTATCTCTTTCACTATCCCCCTTTGTCTCTCTATATCACCCCCTTTCTATGTCTCTCCCTCTGCTCTCTCTCTCTCTCTCTCTCTCTCTCTTCTACATATCACTTTCCCTCTCCCCCTCTTCTTTCTCTCCCTTTTCTACCTATCTCCATATCTTCTCTCTCTTCCTCTTCAACCTATCTCTCCCTCTCTCCCCCTCCTCTCTATCTCTCCTCCTCTACCTATCTATATCATTTTCTCTTCCTCACCCTTTCTATCTCTCACCATCTCTCCCTCCCTATCCCCCCTATCCATCAATTATCTATCTCCACCTCTCTTCCTTTCTCTTGCCATATATCTCCATCTCTCTTTCTCTTCCCATATATCTCTATCTCTCTCTCTTTCTCTTCCCATATATCTCTATCTCTCTCTCTTTCACCACCCCCCTCTATCTCTCTATATCACCCACTTTCTATGTCTCTCCCTCTCCCTCTATATATATTGAGCTATCTCTCCCTCTCTCCCCTATGTTCTTCTCTCTCTCTCCCTCTCTACATATCGCTCTCCCTCTCCCCCTCTTCTTTCTCTCCCTTTTCTACCTATCTATCTCCCTCTCTTCTCTCTCTTCCTCTTCAACCTATCTCTCCCTCTCTCCCCCTCTTCTTTATCTCTCCTCCTCTACCTATCTACATCCCTTTCTCTCCCTCCCCCTCTCTATCCCCCCCTCTCTATCTCTCACCATCTCTCCCTCCCTATCCCCCCTATCCATCGAATCTCTATCTCCACCTCTCTTCCTTTCTCTTGCCATATATCTCCATCTCTCTTTCTCTTGCCATATATCTCTATCTCTCTCTCTTCTCTTCCCATATATCTCTATCTCTTCTTTCTCTCCCTTTTATACCTATCTCCTCTCTTCAACCTATCTCTCCTTCTCTCCCCTATCTTCTTCTCTCTCTCCCTTTCTACATATCACTCTCCCTCTCCCCCTCTTCTTTCTCTCCCTTTTCTACCTATCTATCTCCCTCTCTTCTCTATCTTCCTATTCAACCTATCTCTCCCTCTCTCCCCCTCTTCTCTATCTCTCTAATGTCAAGCCTTCTAAAAATAGTGTTTTATTAAACTAAAAGTATATTATTGTCACCACTCTTCATTCCACATGAAATGACAAATGTAGCAATTGTTTTGTTGCTTTTGTCAAGTTTCATTAACCAAGCTATTTAGTGGGTTGAATAAAGTTGTGTTATGACCCTTGGTCTCTTTAAAATAATTAGACAATATTAGGGAGATCAGGAAGGGGAGAAAACTAAACTCCTTCAAAATAGGGGTAGTTGTGGGTTTGTTGGTTTTCTTTTTATACTATATACTTAGTTCCGCTAGGATAAATACGTCACTGTAGAAATGAAAGATGTTTCATTATCTACCTAATATTTTTTTGTGTTTTTGAAATGGAAGAGATCTACAACTCTATAGAAATTGCTATATGTTAATGGTCAAATTATTAGACTATTTAGATCATTTTATTAGTTGTGTATCCTAATTGATATAGAGTAACATTTTTCATTTTAATTGACTACTACATATTAGTTTATGTGTTGAAAGAACTGTTTCTATTCTTTGTATTTTTTACATTGGAATCCAAATCATATTTAATTTCATTACAATATACTTCTTTCATAGACAATATATCTTAAAAGATGTTAGTTAAATTTGCAAAGTTGTTTGAGTTAATTGCTAAATTTGATCTAAAAATGTTCAACACTTTAGATATATTCAATTAGATATATATATAGTTAAATTGGAGGTGTCATTTGAGTTAATAATTAAATAACATAATAATCAATTAAAGCAAGGGACACAATTTTGGATGTGTTTGAATTTAATAAATTACAAATTAAAATAAACATAAATTGCTTGAAATAAGTGCTTCATAACCCATCTAGTCAAATCATAACCTATCAAAAGGCAATAGGATTTTTCTAAAAAAAAAGAACACTTGACCCTATCATAAGTGTATGGCCTTCGTAGAAAGGAGTGATCCAAATTAGCAATAGCAACTACCCCATCCAAAATTTTCTCACATTACACAAAGCCACAATGTTCCTCCAAGATAAGCAAATCAAATCCTACCTTATGTGTCCTAGTAATCAAATTGGAGATGATCCTAAAAATGACATTGCGAAGGGTGATTGATCTAAAAAATCTAAACAACTTTGCAGTTATTTCACTACTACAATCAATGTGTCATCTTTCATGAAATTTCCCAAAAAAATATTCATTATGATTGTATGGAAATTTCTAGGAGAGCTACAATAGTTGTAACATCATGAATTAAAACTAAACATTAAAAAGTACATAATGAATTAATTATGTAATGGCATAAAAATTAAAAACATCATGAATTAATTATGTAACCACAAGTAAAATATAATTCTATCAAGAAATTAATATCGAATAGATAATATAATTATTTCAATGTCATTGATCTTCTTATTCATCCAACTCTATGTCTGTATCATCTGATCCAGATATGACATTGTAAGGATTGGTCATATCACCATCATCGTCATTGATATTAGTTTCAATAATGTCATCATCCACACGGATATCATCTTCATGAACATTAACTCCTGCATCATCATGTTAGATAGTTCCTCTTCTTCAACATCTTTGTCAGGCACATCATCAACTAACTGTTGATCTTGATCATCATCTGCATCATCTTCTAGTTCTTCAATATCTTCTTCCACCACATTATACTTTACTGGCCTTCCTCTTGGATCATGTCTAACAAAAAATGACCAACCCGATTTACCTAGAACCTCTGAGTAAAATACTTGCTCACATTGGCTTGGAAGAACATAGGGCTCATTTCAAACTCGCTCGATCGACCTTGTATTAACCATGGTAAATCCATTATCATGATCAATAATAGTTCTCTCAGAATCATTTTTATTTAATCGTAGCTTGTACCATAGGATGACGAACAAAACTAATTTGAATGACTTAAAATCAAACTCAAGTATATCATCCAAAATCCCATAGTATCAATTTTCTGAAACTTCTGGATGTATGTCACTTCTAGATGAAACATTAGTCACTTGAAAGACTACAATTATCCCAAAATCACAAGTTTTCTTTGTGTCATCCAACTTTTTGATTCAAAATTTATGACCATTGCACCACATAGCCTTGTGGTGTTTCACCTGCAATATGTCAAACATGTAAAAATTATTGCAATATTGTCAGTTGATAAACATATTTATTCTTGGCCGAATGTATGCAAAGAAAAAAAATCTCAACATATATATACATCAATATAATTGAAATTAATTAAATAATATGGGTGATTAATATATTTATACGTACCTAACTATCTCTTAAACCATATGCTAAATCAATTTCCCTTGGTGTAACATTGGAATCTCCATTACGATGAGCTTCTTTAACCAATGAAGCCACACCTTCCCATGTTAATTCACGACCAAATTGTTGACATCGTTCAATCCATACTGTCATCCAATCAAAGTTGTTTGTGGCATACAAATGTAGTGCATCCCACTCTTGACCAACTGTGTCAATACATTTGAAAGTTAAAAATAATAATTTACATTTCAATAGTGATGTTAAAAACCTTGAAATTAGTGTGTTTTCTGTTTCATGTGATCATAAAAGATTAAAAAGTCAGTTGTAGAGGTGGTTGTTCGATAGTTGAGCTGTAAAGTCCTTTAAAAGGCATAAAGTGATCATTGTAAAGGTTGTTTATGGTTGCGGATTCAAAATACAAGATCTTGAATAGGGTATAGAATGAGAGATTAAGAAGGTATAACTGTTGTCCTCAAGAGTTTTATGAAGAAAAGTATGTGAAATCAGAGGTTCAAGCCTAGGTTTCAACAAAATATGTATGGGAGATCTGATTATATGAATTTTTAACCATGTACAGACCTAATGGGTTGTGTCTGAGTTGGTTTTTAGGTTTGGGAAGTCGTGGAAGTAGGAGATTCAATAAACCCTCATGATTTTGGCCTAAAACAAGGGTTTTTGGGTTTGGAAAGAATCTAGCCATACAAGTGGAATATTTTTGTAGATTTGGAGGTTTGGAGGCATAAAAATTGCTGCCCCAATATTTCATGGGCATATGACAAGTTTAAAGACTATTTGCTTTGTAAAATAGGCCTAATCAGCCTAATCAACACAACCTAGAAAGGTTAGTTTTGGTGATTTGGTCCAAAGGACTATTTAATAATTTCAAAATGGGTGTCTAAAACCATCAATGGTTTGTTTGGTGTTTTGAGAAAGTTTTGAGTTATTGGTAAAAACTAGGTTTGCACTGTACAAGGATTCAAGGAGTCAAAGTGTGAAATCTGACTTCTGTTGTTTGTTAGGCTTTGAGAGTTGTTTGGAAATTGTTTAAAGTGGTCATTCTAAACTTTTTGGAAGCCTCTTAAATTCAGGTTGATAGGTTGGTTGAGTTGAGCCTCCCAAGTCTACATCAATTAGTTAATTACCACGGTATATGACCTTAATTTATAATTGATGTATATTGAAGATTAATAATTAAATAAGTACAATATACATAAAATCCAAATGTAAAATGTATTATAATTACCTCTCACTTTCCTCAATCTACCTTTCCCCATCAGGTACTCCCCTTCAAAAATTTTAATGGAGTTGGGATCCCAAATGTGATCTACATGGATCTTTGCTGCGAACTTAGGAAGATATTCAGTAATGTATGTACCATGGTCCGGTATACCATATATCCCTCCACCATAGAACCCTCAGGATGTGCTCTTTGTCTAGCCAAAGCCTTCAAAAATTTCAAGTGCCTCTCAACCATCCACATTGACCTTGTGTGTATAGGTCCACACAATTAAATCTCCTCAACTTGGTGTATGAGGTGGTGTTCTTGTGCATTGAAAAATGTCGAAGGTAGACACTTTTGCATTTCACACATTAAATGAATATTTTTTCCCTTCCAATAATTTATATCTTCTTTATGGATTTATTTAGATGACAACCATCTACAAGTGATTCAAGGCACAAATATATTAATGAGATTTAACAAAAATATACAATATATTACATAACAAGCAAAAAAAAATGGAAATTATAAGATCTATACAACGAATTGAACAAATATCACTACTTACCTCATGTATTTTCCAAGATCACATATAACTTGCTTGACATTGTTTTCAAAGTTGTCTAGGAGAGATAGAGGTAGAATGTACTGTAGCAATTATAAAATTATGATCTTTTCATTATTTTTCCAAAAGCAGTAAACATAATACACTGAAAAGTACATGCAGTATACAAATATATATATATATATATATATATATATATATATATATATATATATAATATACCAAAATAATTACCTTAATGAAGGTACATGCTAATCATGCATTTTCTTCCCTAGCCCAAACTCACCTTTCTTTGTTATGATATTGTTTATGTTCACAGCAAATCCTGTGGGAAATCAAGTTTTTTGTATGACTTCTTTTATAGCATTTCTTCTTTTTTGCTCCATTAATAACCAAGGAAGGGAACTTATATTAATTTGGTCTCCATCACTATTTAATTGAATGAAATTTTTCATTGCATGATTGGCTTCTTGAATTTCACTACAAATTTTGGTATTTTTTTCTTTGTC
The DNA here is from genome assembly GCA_007258455.2 of Sequoia sempervirens. Lineage (NCBI taxonomy): Eukaryota > Viridiplantae > Streptophyta > Pinopsida > Cupressales > Cupressaceae > Sequoia > Sequoia sempervirens. The sequence goes on along the minus strand of VDFB02168118.1, from coordinate 121,868,535 downwards.
ATGCCTTCCATCCAATATTTTCCATAACGTTCTGTTATATTCTTTTCGATATGCATTGTATCAAACAAATGCACAATTTGTAGCTACTCATAGTAGGGCAACCTACTAAATTGTCTATGATAACTTTTCATTCCCTGTGGAATCCAACCATTAATGCCTTGACAACCTTCATGAAGCATATAAGTTAAACAAATTAACAACAACAATCATTGTCAATTACAGCATGAGTAAACAAAACACAATATAAAAATATAAATTCCAAACATATCATATATATGATAGATAAACAATTTGATCTGCTATATAACCTTGATGATTAATTCTATTATATTCCAACTTCCATAGGCGAGGTTTCATTCTTCGTGGTTTTGATGTAGTCTCTTCTTTCCCATTGAAAAGATGTTTTTCAGTAGCTTGATACTTATGATTTATGTGGAGGAAGTTTCTATACTCATCAAACACCTATTTTCCTAAACTTGTTGAATGATGAGATTTCATCTTTGGACCACAAATTGGACATGCAAATTTTCCCTTTGTTTGAAGACCTACAAGATCATATATAATCAGATTAAATATGTCAATTTTTATAATTATATATAATGAATAGATTATTTAAAAAACATGCATGGTATGTACTTCATAAAATTAAATATCGTTAAGGTGTAGTCGAATGTTATAACATACCACAAAAATGTGTTAGCCCTGGGGCATCACGAGTTTTCCATACAAGCATTGCATGGAATTGAAATTTTCTTTCTCCTATTGGTCTAGAGACGTCATACATAGTGACGCAATTCCATAACTTTAGTAACTCGTCTATATACATTCACATCTTTAACTTGGTACTTACCTAGTTGAATGAACATAAACATTACATAATTATTATAACCATTTTACTGTAATATATAAATCAATGTACATGACTCTTAAATGAAAAAAATTAAGTCATTATGCAACAAATAAGACAAATGAGATGCTACTACGTTAAAGAAAATTGATGTAAAAAAATACCTAGAAAAATCATTGCCAACATTATGTGCTCCCTCTTTATTGAAATCCATGGAGGAAAGTTATTGTTGATAACAAAAACAGGCCACACTGAGTAAATAGATCTCATCTCTCCAAATGGATTGAGACCGTCTACTACCAATGAAAGCCTGAGATTATGAGGTTCTTCGTTAAAGTGTGGGATTTTTCCTTCATGTCCCTAAATGTAGAACCATTCACATGCATTCGAAGAATGTCATCTCCACTTCTATTCCATGCATGGTAATCCATAAATTTCACTAAGCTTTCACACCTAAATAATCGTTGCATGCGTGGAATAATGGGAATATAATGAAGAACCTTGTGAGACACCTTTTTTGTTAGTTGATCTGTTGGATATCTACTGATATGGCATTTTGGGCATTTTGTTGCAAATTCATGTTTATGATATATAATATGATTATTGGGACATGCATCTATTGCTTGATACTCCATTCCAATATCTTTCATAATGACAGATAAATCTCAGTATGAGCGAAGTAAAATAGTAGATGGTGGTAACAAAAATTCACCTATCAACCTACAACAAATAAATAATTTGTTAATATAAAGAATATTAATGGTACATATTTCATCCTTTATTTACTAGTTATGAACTAACAACAATTAAAATAGATGAGAAAATATGACATATATGGCATACCTTAATATTTGTGAGATTGTTATGTTGGATAAACCATTCATAACTTTCAAGTTCACCAGTAACAATACGACAGAGAGAAGAGTTGTTTCGGAGCCCTCATAAAGGGGCTCGTGTGCTTTCTCAAGTATAGGTAAATCATGAACATCATCAAATTCATCTCGATCATCATGATCAGCTATGCCACTAAATGTATCATGGATCAATGTATTTGTACCATCATCTTCAACTGTGTTTTCTAGTGCATGATCATCTTCTTCCATAGGATCATTAACTTCATCTTTGATATTCATAGCTCCATGTTCCTCTGCTTGCAAAACCACATTCTCTAGGGCGTGATAATCCATATCTTGTGCCCTAGGGTCCCCACCTTTATCATAATGATCGACACAAATAAACCATGATCATGATCAAGTGATTTTTTATATATATATAAATGTTAAAATGATATAAAAATTTACAAATTCAATAAATATAAAGACATATGATGAAAAACTTACCAATGGACGATAATCATGCCCCCCTTCAATGTGACCATGCTACCTACAATGTTTCTTAGTTGTTGTGATTAAAAGTCTTCTCGCCTTTAAGCCCTTGCAATTATTGCAAGGACAATAACATTTCCCATCACCCTTTCTTTTCAATCTAGTCCACATTCTAGCAATTGTCTGTTCATTTCGTTCTGCATTAATATTATCTAACATGATTTTTCTTTACCAAGCTTGAATATTTAGATCTTCAAAAAATATCAAACTCAAATTTTGATAATTTGTAATCATAGATAGATAACAAAATTTAATAATTATGATATTTTGCACCAAAAAAATTCAGCATGCAACCACCCCTGCAAAAGAGAAGATAGTCTAAAGCTAATGAACCCAAAAAACACTTTAAAATGCTAATTCTAGAACTTATTAAATTTTGATTTTACTATGATTTCCAACCGTTAGACTCCTAAAATCAGAATATTGAACTTGCACAACAAAATCTGGAAATGAAATTATGGAAAGGCACAAGTCTAAAAATGAAATCTTATGAGATGATGTTGGTTTAAAATATGATTTTCAAACTTGGAAGTACAAATCTGACTTCACAAATGAATTTTGGAAAAAGACAATGACTACCCTCAACCTAGCAATATCTTCTTAATTTTTTTCTGATTTTTCCCAAGAAAATCATCCTTAGTTCTCCACAAACTGTCACAAGTATAGCAAATTTGCAAGTAGAACAAATTTGCAAGTAGATAAAATTCTCAAGTATAGAAAAACACTATCGCAATAAATAGGAAAACTCACTTTTATTTATGTTGGCCACAATTTGATTTTTTCTGATTTTGCATACATTCGTCAAAATTTTGACAAACATCGAGGATAAAATTTAAAAAAATTGAAAATTACACATCAAATATCACAAGTACCAGACAATACATCAAACTATATATATTTCGTCAGAAGTTTTTGTCATATTTTGCAATCAAATGAGTCAGTGCCTATTTATAGTTTTCCAAAGCCCAAATGAATGGATAGGATTGAATTAGATTGTGTAGCTTAGATTTGATTACATTAGGGATTCACCTACCCCACAATATTCAGCAATTTAAAATACATCTTTTTTCTTTTCCCTATTTTTTCTTATAGTGGCCAAGTGTTGTAGCAGTTTTGTCCTCTTGTTGATTTCCCTTTTATTGTACTTGAAAATGCTTGAAGGCTACTCTTTGCTTGATGCATTTGTAGCATTGTCCATTGGATCAAACGAAACTCATTTACAACTTTGCATCATTGTTAAATGCATCAAATGATCTGGTGAGACAGCTCCTGATGGATCGTGATTGTTTGTTTGGAGGGAGGAAACAACCACTCCCTCCAACCACCTTCAAGGCCAACTGACTCCCTTGATATAGGCCTAGTTCTAATGCCAACTCTATTGATGGGTGCTATGAGGAAAGGTGGACATAAAATGAATGGTGACAAGAGCTATGTGCTTTTTCTTGTTTAGCTTTCTCAATGGGCCCCTCAGATGGACCCACAGTAGGCTCCTTGAATCTTGCATACATGAAGTGTCGTAAGTGATTCATACACAAATCAAGTCAAACATTAGTCAAGCCTTGAAAAATCCTTGTTAGATCAATCCATTCATTATTAAAAGATCATAATATTCATCATTGTTCCACATTTGGAGCTCATTTGGACCAGAAACATTAACGTGTGCTCAGGGGTACAAGCGCCACAGGGTGGAAGGACGATGAATGGTAGGAAATAGATGATGGATAGACAGTGGACAATGGATGGAAGGGAAGGAAAAAGGAAGACAAGAGCAGACGTGAGGCAGATGATAGACAGTGAACAACCTTCTGGAGGGGCAAACCTAGAAGCGCAAAAGGACGACGAACGAAAGGAAAATTCCCAAACGACCACAGAGGGATGAAGTCCCAGAATGAAAGTTTTGAAACTTCACAAAACTTAGCAAATTTGAGATTTTCAATTTTAGCGCATGGGAAAAGGGGTAGAAAGAGTGCCAAGACATACTTCCTTGAGATTTGACTCATTTTGAAAAATACAAAAGTTTGGAAGGGGGAAGTCGGAGGGCCGCTGCCCTTTTGAAATGACAATGAGCACATGACGGCTTGGGAGGGAAGTTCCAGACGGAGGGACAGAGTCCCAAAAATTGCGTGGGAGGGACAAAGTCCCAAAAAATGGCCACAGAGGGGTGAGGTCCCAGAAAACAGCCATAGAGGGACGAAGTCCCAAAAAAAGCCACAGAGGGATGGAGTCTTGGAAATGGCCACGGAGGGATGACGGCTTGGAATGAAATTTCTGCAACTTCCCAAAACTTAACAAAACCTTGGCAGTCCACTTAGGCACCACAAAAACATCCCAAATCCATAGGAAACTTATTCCCAAAGTCAAAAATGAAGGAAAAAGTGAATCAAGCGAGCAGGGACCAAGTCAGTAGGAAGAAGGCAAAGAGTGGAAAACGGAAGGGGGGACTTTGCTTCTCTCCAGATTTGAATGCCCCAATTAAAATGAAGGGAATGGAGTAGTGTTTATAGGCCAATTTCCATTAATGGTATGCAATGATTTCTTTGTATGGCAGACCCAGATTAGGTGAGATGCGGGAACCCATGCTTGGTTGGATGCTTGGTCAAGGCTCAGACGAAGAAACTAATTGTGGAGCCCACCGTGCAGGAAGAAGTTGGGTGTTAGTCACTACTCAACAATGAAACATGAGTGGTGACCCATATGGTGTGACCTGTAGCTATGAATCTGCGAGGCTTGGAGGACACCAAGGCAACAAATGAAGGGAAACCTGCAGGGGCACTTCCGCAAAAGCGAAAGACTTGGAAAAACTTAGGTAGGTGAATTTGGTCAGGGTAATTTGATCATTTGAAGGCACATGACCAATTTAGGCTCTAGGAAAGGAGTACAAAAAATGAGATAGGAGAAAAGCAGCCCATCAGGAGTGAAAAGAGGGGGTCCCTACCCATGGTGGGGCGTGTGTGCAAAACATGCACAATAGTCCTATTCATTTTGTTCCCTAATTTTTGTCTTCCTAGATATTTTAGATTCTTCTTGTGCCTGTGAGAAACACATGTCCCCTACCAGAGCCAATATTGGGACTCAAATCTATAGGGATTTTTTTCTTGAGTCCCTTTGTTTTCCATGTACTTCCTCAATATTTTTAACCCACCTATAAATAATCGATCTAAGAAATATATACATTATTTTTTGTTCTTGGAAGTGCCTCTAGTGTTGGTGGTTTTACTTTCCTTGTCATTCAGTCAATTCAACAAAATCAATTTTTTTAAAAATTCCTAAGTTAGGGAAGTGGTCAAATATTTTAGTTGAAATGTTGACTTTGTTGCTGATTTTAGTGAGTTGGTTTTGAAGACAAGAGACAGATTAAAGGTAAATAACATAGAAGCTAATACAATAGGCACACAATACCTTCACCTAGAACCCTTCTTTCTCCTCATATAAAGTTGAAGTAGAGTGCACCCTAGCTCCACTTGATGTGCTCTTTTGATGTGTTAATGGAGGAATGTGGTTGCTTGTAAAACCAACAACATGATAGTGTGATTGATATGATAGATCAAATGGGTAAATAAGAATACAATAAATATGGATTAGATAGAAAATGGACTAGCATAAGGGTATGAAGATAAAAGATTCAATATAAAATGGAGCAACATAATAATATGATCAGAGAAGATGCTCAAAGGGGATTAGAGGCCACTCATTTATAGAATTTACAATAGGAAAATTAAGGGCATAGATGGATTTATTAATGGATGGCTAGGATTGAATGAGGATTAGGGTTTGGAACAAATGTTGTAGTCATGTAACAAGTATCACATGAGGGATAAGGGCTAGGTTTAGGATGTGGATTAGGGAAACATTCTTATGTGAATGGTTGATATTTTGAGATGTAGTATGAAATAGATGGATGAGATATAAAGTTAGTTTTAATTTTGTCGTAAGTGTCTAGGTTCAATGAATCTAGAAAAGGTCTTAGTTAGTCATGTGACTCTCAATAATTAATTAAATAATAATAAAATTAAATTTATTTAATTATTGGAGAAGGGTGATGTGGAAGGATAAATTAATTAAATAAAAAAATAGTATTTATTTAATTAAAATGTGGGATAAAAAAGAAGGATAAATTAATTAATTAAATAATATATATATTTATTTAATTAACGTGAGGGAGAAAGGTGAAGGCTAAATTGATTAAATAAATAATGAATATTTTTTTAATTAATGGCTAGGATAGGGTAAAATCAATTGTGGTTAGGTATGGTCAATCTCAAAATCAAGTGGTTTTTGTCTAGGATTTGAAAAGTCTACATCTTGATCATTATTCCAATTATCCACTTTCTTATCTACTTGGTAAATATTTTAAACTAGTGTATATAGGGCAGAGTATGATATGGTAACAAGGGATATGTTAAGACCCTTATATGAATAATTTTGGGATATGACAAGGGAAAAGTATCCATTGGTTATGTTTGAATGAATAGAATAATGAAGGAACTCAAGAGAATCAAAAGCTTGAGAAATAGATCATATATAGACATGGCATGGATAAGGAATTAGATGGTAGAGTCAATAGTAAAGGATGAAAGAGATGTGGAAAAATAATTGCTTAAAATGTGCTAAATGGTAGATGTAAGGTTTATGAAAGAAGCACAACATTGGTGGAGTTTTCCTTGGTAGAGGTATGGGTAGATACACTAACCTTAAGACATGATGCAATTTTAAAATAAATTTCTTCAATGTTTCTTTTTTATGTTCATGATGTGAACCATATCCACTATATGTGTAAGAATTCTTGCATTGGCCAAGCTAGTAGAATGTGTAGGAAAATATTTATTTTGTATATATTTGTCATGATTAGAATCACCACCTATGTTTATCTAGATTTAACTACCATTCAATTTTTCAATATCATCAAAATTGGTGGCCATTTTAGTGTTTAACTAATGTCTTCTTATCAATAGAACACAATGATTATATGGACCATTTAGCATAAAGAATAATACATATGGGATTATAATATCAATGAGTTAGATATAGAAATTGTATAGGGGAAAAATAGGGTCCACCAAATGAATCAACAAAGTGATGGACCATTGATTTTTCTAAGACCCTAAACACCTCAAATTATGCAAAATAAGATGCTAATAACAACCAAAAATGCAACCTAATTGTTATAGCAACTATGGGGGATGTTTTTAGAGCATGAAAAGTTGTGTACCTGGCCATAAAGTTGTTATTTTTGGGCTATGGAGGACTCATTCGCCTTTAGTGGAAAATGGGTCCTTTTAGGGTTTTGAAAAATTGATTTTAGGATCATGTTCCTTGATGTTTGCACTCTTAAATTCCCTGTTATCAACTTCTGGAAATTTCTATTCAATTATGTAGAGCTCTTTCCATGATCTTTCACTTTGAATGACAACTTTAGCAACTTTGTAATTTTGATAATCTTGCTCCAAATCTTGCTCTTCAACCTGTAAATCTACAATCACACACTCAAGGGCAGAAAAAATTGTTGATTGTTAGTGAATGGGGGTTTTCCTTCATCAAACCCCTTGTTATAGGTAATTAAACCAAATGATGAAATGAATCACGAATATAAAATAATGTAAATGATATCACCTTGGATGATGTCTTGTGAAACAAAACTACATAGTAATGTGTAGTGGCCATGAAGAATGTAGATCTTGGATGTAGGATGATGCTTATAAATGAATCCTCAATGCAACATTAACTTCTTAGCTCAACAACATAAATGCATGCATCAAACCCTTGAAAATGATGATATGATCTTTGAATTATTGTAATAAACACTTGAAATCTACCTTGAAATGCCTTGAGAATACCTCTATAATGCTCTATAATGCTCTTGTGAGTATTAGGATGCTCTCTTGAAAATATTAGGTGAAACTATGTGAATTAACCCCTTATTTATACCAAATTACCAAAATTCAAAGAATTAAGGCCGACACTAGATCTGGGAAGAAAGATAATCAAATTCCTGCCAAAATGAAATTCAAAAAGGGGGTCTCATTAAGGGAGGACCCATTCACCACCTTGGGTGAATGGGTCTTGGCTAAGTTTCTAAGACCAAGCTTCAGGGCACTAAAAGAAGGCCAAAAACCCATTCTAGATCAATTGAGAAAGGGGGGTCGTGTTTAGGGAGGATCCATTCGCCATCAAGGGAAAATGGATCCTGGCTCAACTTACCCAAACCAAACTTTTCCCAATGAAATAATTTTTTGTTTAATTTATGATTATTGGGGTAGATCTTCAGGAGGTTTCAAAATTAAGGCCTAAATTTGAATAAAAAGGGGGTTAATAACTCTAATTAACCACAATTGATTAATACCACCTAGATAAGTGTGAAAGTGCCTTAAAACTCTTTACAACACTTAAACAAGGTACACATTATGTTCATTTTTATTGAAAAGGGAGCCATTAGGCTTAATTAAGCAGATACATCCTAGAAAAGTGTGAAAGTGTGTTACAACACTGTACAACACCTTTGCAAAGGATCCATTAAGGCATGTTTTAGTTAAATAAGGGTCCTAGAATAGTGTGAATGTGTACAACACATTACAACACCTCTTTAGGACATCATTAGTTTAGATTTAATGTCAATTATCAAACCAAGTGTGAAAAAGGATTAAATTTTTTGACACTACAAAAAAATGATAAAAATGTAAACCCTAGGTCAAATCACGAGTAGGTGTGGTAGGAATGGTGATAAGAAAAAAAAATCATCAAACTCTAGAAAGAAAATATGGATCAATGAAGTTTTAAAAATTGATGAGAAATTAGATTTAGAAAATAAAAAATTAGAATTTGAAATACAAATCTAAAAACCTAACTAGCATTGAAAGGTCAAGTAAGTTTGTTAGGTTCACTAAAATGAAAAGGAAATAAAAAAAATCTTTGTAGGGTTTAATATGTAACTAATTAAATAGATCAATTAAGCACAAGTAAACCTAGATTAAATGAGTTGCTAGAGTGCAATGGATAAAATAAGGCAATATTAGATAAAAATTATAATCAATCCATAAATGTAATAAATAAATAGAGATTATTTAACTTGTAATTAAAAATACATACAAATTGATGAAGGCAATGAGATTTATGTGCCTTGAATTTTAAATTTTCCCTATATAGTAAGGTGTGTGGATCAAAATCAAATTATTCTTGTTTTCTTTAAGTTAGGTTGACTTTGCTACTCTAGGTCCCTATCGCATAACTGCAAACTTGCTTTTTACTCTCAAAGTTCAATCTTTAATGATCTTAGGATTATGCCTTGTAGCCTCTTCTAGGTAATAGACTACAAGATAATGATGTTGACTCTTGCAATCTTGGGGTTATTTTATCAAGCTAGTGATATTTGAAAATACTCTGACATAGAACACATGAACTCTACAAGATCACTAGGTTATTCACATGTGTTAGGATGAGTCTACGATAAATTAAATGTGAATGGTTTTTTTTTAATGTCCTTGTATTTGGAGATTCATGTTCTTTAATGACAATTGATGATATTCAATTTCCTATAATGACTACAATGAATGAACTTATTCATGTATATTTATACATGAACATAATGCTAAATTGTGAGGATTTGTTTGAGGTTGGCTTGGGACTAAAGTGTATAAAAGGGCCAATAAAATAAAATGTTTAATTTTAATTTTGTATTTCAATGGATCAAGATCATGGTTACAAAGATCACATAACAACTATAGACATAGCTTGTATTAGGTAGATATGTTAGATTATGTATTAGGATTGAACTAATAATCACTATAAGAGAGATATACAAAACAAAATGGGATTATCCATATATATATATATTGAGATGAAAAATAAACATAAGATTAAGTACAAACAGAACTAGAATACATGCAGCCAATTATACACAAAACCATATTTGTAACTATATAAATATTTCACAACATTACTTCAAACTAAACACACAAATAAAAAAACAAAATATATCACAATGCTGTATGGATATTCCAAAAATGTCTCGTAGGGGCACATAATACAGCATATTGTTAGACATTAACGGTATCATACCATTTACAAGTGTACATACCCTATGAGCTTTATGTAGCACACTCCAAGCACTTTGGACCGAATTTGCTAACATCTATTTTGATTTTTAGTTAAGTATTAGCCAATAGGCATTCTTTTAAGTGGACTGGCCAGTCCATATTTAAACCCATCTCACGTCGTTAAACTACATAGTTGTTCCTGGTTTCCAGTCACCAGTTTTTTTAGTAGAAGATGTATGGTTGTTTATGGTTTTTAGTAATCAATTTTTTCAACAAAAGAGTTGGTATTTAATATGAAATCTTCTGACAAATATTGTAGCTATAAAATTGTATCAAATTGTATCAAATCTTCCCATGAATGTGGCATCATAAATACCTCGCTTACTATGGTGTTAGTGATATTTAGTAATGATCAAATCTACCATAGGATTTTAGCTTTAAAGCACAGTGCAAAAAAATAACATTTCTTCTACTACTTAAGCTCTGCAAAACCCAATTTTCTATCGATCTCTTCTTACCCCAATTAAGGTGTGGTGCTTTGTCAGTCACTTGTTTTTAGTTGTTTGAAAGATGAAGAGCACAACTAATGTTTCTCTAGCATCTCCCTCATAGAATTTGCCCCGTTATCTGAAAGTGAGGTCACAAATTATTCAAATTTTGTTTCCTTATGCAAAGGATTTGTTCTTTGGTAACTAATTTATCCTTGTTGCAGCATATTAAAATTGAGGATCTCATGTTCTGATTAATTGATCAGCTATGGAGAGGGAAAAAAGAACTGGGAGAGACTCGTACATGCGACCTTGTAGAGAGGGCATATGAGAAGCTATGTGCCCAAAATAGTTTCCAATGGGTTTGCAGACCCTGCACCCACCTCTTTATAAAACATAGCTAATATAGATGTCATTCTCAAGGCCGCAGATGAAATTCAGGATGAGGATCCCAACGTTGCGCGCATCTGTAAGTGTTTTATGCAATACCAATTTCATTTGCATTTAGATTTAAAAATAAAATGAAGATTTGCAAAACCAGCCATGGACTCCATACATGCATTTCTTTCTTTTTCATTAAGTCCGGAAAAGATAATCTCTTTTTGAAGAGCACAAAGATATACTGAGAGGGGGGTGAATCAGTATATCAACTAACTTTTTCCCTCTCAACTCTTATCAACTTTAAACTCTAATACAAATCAATTATGCAAGAATATCTCAATATGAACAAGTTGACACCAAGATTTTACGTGGAAACCCTTACGGGAGAAAACCACGGTACAAACAATGTACTTTATGAATTATATAAACTTTTACAATGAATGTAGGCACCAACCTACTTGAATCACCAAATAAGTAGTTTAGTAGGCACCCACCTACAAAGAGCACCAACCCTTAATCCTAATTTAGTAGGCACCAACCTACAAGGAGCATCAACCCCTAAAACTAATTTAGTAGGCACCAACCTACAAGGAGCACCAACCCCTACTTGCCAAGCACCAACTTAGCAAAGATTATAATTTGAGAAATAATGTTCCACTTTCAATGTTGCTTCTTCAACGGATGACGGACAATTCTGCTCAAACACTCATTTTACAAATCTAATTGTATTTCTTCACAAATCTGTTTGTAGCGTCTTCTATTTCTTTCACAAATATGCTCTTAGATCTCCTTTAAAACTGCACATAAACAGCTTTGAATCTCTATGTAATTTTCTTCACAAATCTGCCATAAATCCTTTATCATAGTACATTCAATGCATTCATAAATCTGCCTTAGAATCTGTCCTGAAAATTATAGAAATCTGTCCTTAGACCTGCATATATTTCTTCATAGAGATCTGCACATGTTCTTCACAAATATCTGCTCAAATCTTTGTCATAAATTTGCTCATGAATTCTTTATATTTGCTTCACAAGTTCTATCATAAATCTATCTTCAATATCTACACAATCTTCTTCTATATCTCTGCATGAATTTTATATCAGTATGATATTTTCTTCTATACTGCATGGATCTCTCTTTTATATCTGCCTCTTAAATTTTCATATATATATCTGAGTGTCTTTTTGATTTATTCCTCTCCCTTTTTAAACTCCACACCCAGCACTTTCAACACCGATTGTGTTTTTAAAGATATATCATTAATTTCATACTCACACACTGCACATCTCATTCCATTTCTCTCTTCCTTTTATATCTTCATGTCTCAATATGAAGAGATGTATCTTCTGTTTTTAAAAGAAATAACCTTTAGAAGAGACACCACTTTTATTAATAGAACTTTTATACTTTTAATTATTTTCAAATGTATCTCCAAGGATAATCGTAGCCTTTGCAAAGTAATTCATATCTTTCTTTAATTATATTTGATTCCTTTTACATAAATGAATCGGTGCTCTTAATTAAATATAAATCGCTCCACTTTAATTCACTAAGTAATCGCTGCTTATTCTTCTTAATATATAATCGTTGTTGCTCTATAAACTTCCCCATTTATCAAACACTGAGTTTATTAATAAGATCGCAGCCTTTGGATATGCCTTTCCATTATTGGTTACGTGAATAAGACAAAATAACTTTTTTGAATAAGACAAAATTCTTAACCTTTTTTGAATAAGACAAATTTTGTCTTATATGGTTTCAGCTTTAGGGAATGACTTGTCTTTTCTTAACTATTCATTAATCGTGCCTTTTTGGAGCAAATAGTTTTTATAAAGAACACTTCATTCTCTTTCTTAATATGCACCTGTTCCAGAAAAGACGTCCTTCATTCGAACTTCATCAAAAACACGTCTCTTCACAAAGTTTTTAATCTAATTCGACTTATCTTTGACTCTGCCATTTACTTAGTATCAAAACACAATGATAGACTTTCTGCTTTCAGATTTAATAAATCTGATTCAAAATTACGTTCAAAAATCTTCTTCCATTTGGATGCCTTTGAATGTTGCTCTGTACGTTATCACTTTCCCATGCAATTTGGAATCTGTGTATTTTCACATTCTTCTCTTCTCTTTGTTGTTGCACGTTTTTCAAAGTTTGCTACAATTGATAATAGTGCTTTCTGTTATGTTTACTACTTTGCTTTATATCTGATCTCATACTTAAATCTGGCCGCTACTTTGCTACAATTGATAATAGTGCTTTCTGTTATGTTTACTACTTTGCTTTATATCTGATCTCATACTTAAATCTGGGCGCTATCATTTAATTCATGTCTTCACCTGTAAGTAGTCTTTTTGAATCATTCTTACTTCTTGATTTGCCTAACAAGGTATTGTAGGAGTTCTCATTTTTCTTCAACAACAACAATCTCATACCTTTGACATCACCTTTCACATCAATGATAATAATTCCAACAACAATGACAACAACAATCTCATACCTTTGACATCACCTTTGACATCAATGACAATAATTCCAACAATCTCCCCCTTTGTCATTGATGGCAACATATTCTTCCTCATCTCTTCGAACTCTCCCCCATTCTACTTCTCTCCCCCTTTGACATCAATGGCAAAGGGACTTCCAACAATGTTTTTCTTTTTTTTTTTCTTTTTTTTAATTCCATGGAGCTACAAGATATTTTGTATAGCTCCCCCTGAATGTATGCTCCTATCTACTCATACTCATCTTTCTCTAAATTTTCATTCCTTGGCTTCTAAATTATTTTGCTTCTTCTACATGAAAACTTCTTCATTTTGACATCAATGCAATTTCCAACAATAGAAGCCAAATCATCATCCTTTTTAGATATTAATCTATAAGTAGATTTCTCTTCAACATTTTGAGATACTTCACCTTTCAATTATCTTCTCCAAGTGGCTGAAAGACACTGTTCAACTTAGCTCCCCCTAAATTCATGCTTCCTCTTTAGAAAAGACATATTGAATTTGCATTGGATTCTTCATTTCTCGTATCTATCTTCTTTCTCCAAAATTTTGTAAACTTTCTCTCCTTTTCCATGATGTCCTTCTTCATATCTTGTAAAGGTGGTTCCACAAAACCAAACCTACAAAAACATGCTATGTGTCCAAAGTTGTTACACTTGAAACACATAACGTCATGACCAAATGAGTTATAATTTCTCCTAGGGAAGCTTGAAGTATTTCTTGCTCGAATTCTGCAATTTATTGCTTTGTGGCCAAAATAATTGCATGAAAAGTAGTATCCATTGAAAGAGTAAAACTGTCTAAAATTAAACTTTCTTTCATTATCCTTGAAACTTGTGACATTCTCATCAAACCTTGTACATTCCTCCTTTGGCTTTCCTAATTCATTTTTCAGCATGGCAACTTCTTGTACCAACTTGTCACAATCTCTCTCTTTTGTACTTAACTTGATCTTTATCTCATTTTCAACTTGTTCAGCCTCTACTAGTTGAGTCCTCAAATCTTCAATTATTTTGTTTAATTCCTCCACGCTTTTAGTCAACTCCTTAGTTTTTAGTTTATGCTTGGTGACCTTCTTCTTTAATTCTTCATTTTTCTTGTATGCATAGTGAAGTTCTTCCTCAAGATCTATTTCTTCTTCTTCATTGCATTCTTCTTCTTCTTCATCACATTCTTGATCAGCATCTTGTTCTTCAAATTCAGCCATGAACAATATTTCTTCATCATCATTGCTTTGATTGTCATCACTTTGTTCTTCTGAAGAGCTGCATTCTTTCTTTGAGTAAAAACTCTTTTTATGTTTTTGAGATCTTTTCTTTCCTTTTCTCTTGATATAGATTTCTTTTTCACTTTCACTTGAGTTACTATCACTGTAAGGACATTTGGAAGCATAATGTCCAACTTCTCCACAATTGAAGCATTTAAAAGGGAATTTTCCTTTATATTTTCCTTTTCCTTTCTTGAGTTTTCCCATGAAGTAAGCTTCTGCTTCATCACTTGATTTCTCACTTTGTTCTTCATGCTTGCTCTTGCCCTTTTTAGATGTTTTAAATGAGACTTCCTTTTGTGGTGATCTTCCTTCAATCCTCATCTCATAGGCAGCAAGGATCCCATGTAATTCATCTTTTGATAGCTTATCCAAGTTTGTTAATTCTTCCAATGCTGCAACTTTGGCCTCAAATTTTGTAGAAAGAGATCTTAGAATCTTGTCAACAATAAGAGCATCATCAATCTCTTCACCAAGTCCTCTCATGATATTCACGGTTTCATCTACACGAAGAAAGTATGAAGCAATATCTTCATCATCTTCCATCTTGAGAGTTTCTAACTTCCTTCGGTGAGTTTGCAATTTTGCCTTCTTTATTTTTACATCTCCTTCATAGATGTTTTGAAGCTTGATCCATATCTCTTTTGCTGATTTGCAACGCATGAATTTTGTGAATTCAGAATCCGTTAGGCTGCAAAGAAGAGCATGCTTAGCTTTTGCATTGTTTTCACTTCTCTTTTTCCTTGCTTGATCTGTTGGAGGGGTAGCTGGAGGTGTATACCCATCAACAACAGATTGCCACACATCAAACCCAAGTGCATTCAAATATGCTTCCATCTTAATACTCCAAAATGCATAATTAATCCCATCAAAGATGGGTGCTTTCACTATGTTGTTATGATCTGCCATGTGTGCTCTTAAGGATCTCCTTCAAGCGGTTAGGCTTTCAAGGACCTTGCTCTAATACCAATTGAAGAGCACAAAGATATACTAAGAGGGGGGGTGAATCAGTATATCAACTAACTTTTTCCCTCTCAACTCTTATCAACTTTAAACTCTAATACAAATCAATTATGCAAGAATATCTCAATATGAACAAGTTGACACCAAGATTTTACGTGGAAACCCTTACGGGAGAAAACCACGGTACAAACAATGTACTTTATGAATTATATAAACTTTTACAATGAATGTAGGCACCAACCTACTTGAATCACCAAATAAGTAGTTTAGTAGGCACCCACCTACAAAGAGCACCAACCCTTAATCCTAATTTAGTAGGCACCAACCTACAAGGAGCATCAACCCCTAAAACTGATTTAGTAGGCACCAACCTACAAGGAGCACCAACCCCTACTTGCCAAGCACCAACTTAGCAAAGATTATAATTTGAGAAATAATGTTCCACCTTCAATGTTGCTTCTTCAACGGATGATGGACAGTTCTGCTCAAACACTCATTTTACAAATCTGATTGTATTTCTTCACAAATCTGTTTGTAGCGTCTTCTATTTCTTTCACAAATCTACTCTTAGATCTCCTTTAAAACTGCGCATAAACAGCTTTAAATCTCTATGTAATTTTCTTCACAAATCTGCCATAAATCCTTTATCATAGTACATTCAATGCATTCATAAATCTGCCTTAGAATCTGTCCTGAAAATTATAGAAATCTGTCCTTAGACCTGCATATATTTCTTCACAGAGATCAGCACATGTTCTTCACAAATATCTGCTCAAATCTTTGTCATAAATTTTCTCATGAATTCTTTATATTTGCTTCACAAGTTCTATCATAAATCTATCTTCAATATCTACACAATCTTCTTCTCTATCTCTGCATGAATTTTATATCAGTATGATATTTTCTTCTATACTGCATGGATCTCTCTTTTATATCTGCCTCTTAAATTTTCATATATATATTTGAGTGTCTTTTTGATTTATTCCTCTCCCTTTTTAAACTCCACACCCAGCACTTTCAACACCGATTGCGTTTTTAAAGATATATCATTAATTCCATACTCACACACTGCACATCTCATTCCATTTCTCTCTTCCTTTTATATCTTCATGTCTCAATATGAAGAGATGTATCTTCTATTTTTAAAAGAAATAATTTTTAGAAGAGACACCACTTTTATTAATAGAACTTTTATACTTTTAATTATTTTCAAATGTATCTCCAAGGATAATCGTAGCCTTTGCAAAGTAATTCATATCTTTCTTTAATTATATTTGCTTCCTTTTACATAAATGAATCGGTGCTCTTAATTAAATATAAATCGCTCCACTTTAATTCACTAAGTAATCGCTGCTTATTCTTCTTAATATATAATCGCTGCTACTCTATAAACTTCCCCATTTATCAAACACTGAGTTTATTAATAAGATCGCAGCCTTTGGATATGCCTTTCCATTATTGGTTACGTGAATAAGACAAAATAACTTTTTTGAATAAGACAAAATTCTTAACCTTTTTTGAATAAGACAAATTTTGTCTTATATGGTTTCAGCTTTAGGGAATGACTTGTCTTTTCTTAACTATTCATTAATCGTGCCTTTTTGGAGCAAATAGATTTTATAAAGAACACTTCATTCTCTTTCTTAATATGCACCTGTTCCAGAAAAGACGTCCTTCATTCGAACTTCATCAAAAACACGTCTCTTCACAAAGTTTTTAATCTAATTCGACTTATCTTTGACTCTGCCATTTACTTAGTATCAAAACACAACGATAGACTTTCTGCTTTCAGATTTAATAAATCTGATTCAAAATTACGTTCAAAAATCTTCTTCCATTTGGATGCCTTTGAATGTTGCTCTGTACATTATCACTTTTCCATGCAATTTGGAATTTGAGTATTTTCACATTCTTCTCTTCTCTTTGTTGTTGCACGTTTTTCAAAGTTTGCTACAATTGATAATAGTGCTTTATGTTCTGTTTACTACTTTGCTTTATATCTGATCTCATACTTAAATCTGGCTGCTACTTTTCTACAATTGATAATAGTGCTTTCTGTTATGTTTACTACTTTGCTTTATATCTGATCTCATACTTAAATCTGGGCACTATCATTTAATTCATGTCTTCACCTGTAAGTAGTCTTTTTGAATCATTCTTACTTCTTGATTTTCCTAACAAGGTATTGTAGGAGTTCTCATTTTTCTTCAACAACAACAATCTCATACCTTTGACATCACCTTTCACATCAATGATAATAATTCCAACAACAATGACAACAACAATCTCATACCTTTGACATCACCTTTGACATCAATGACAATAATTCCAACACTTTTTTGTGTGTTTTAATTGAAAAGGTGAACTTCATGTAAGTAGAACAGGTGAACTTCATGTAAGTAGAACCAGTTTTTATTAGCTAAATATATATCAAATTAGATGATTTTTTTATTAGAAGTATTATTCATATTTTAATTACAATGCTTCAAGCAGTTTCCATTCTAGACTGTGAGCCTTTTATAGAGAAAGGTTTACTAAAGAAACCAGTCAATAAGTATTTTATTTTGTAGGAAAATAGTATGTTTCCAAAACAACATAATAGTTAGCAAGATTTATGACATGTATTTAGCATTTTTTTGCTTCATAATAATGCTCAAACACAAAACTATGATCCATCCTAGATGTGATCCAATTACAATCTAGCACCTATATCTAAAGTGTAAAAGAAGAAGGGTCTACAACAGATATAATCTTATCACATATACGATAAAGCATCCTATTGACACACAAAGGATCCATTTTTACCAATCAAAGCATGCCAATGATTTAGCTGACCTGACTGTACTACACAGTTGATTTACCTAGACAACTCATCAAGTCTTTACACATGTCAAGAAAGCATGTGCTATCAAATTGAATAAAAGGCATGAGAAGCAAGATACAATGACCTTGGCTTGATGTGATAAAATGGTGCTCATACACTTGGAAAATAGGTGGGGAGCACATTGATCTGAGAATATTAAGCCAAAGGAAAAAAATAAATAAGGCAACAAGCTACTAAAGGTCATTCATGAAGAGGGGATGGTTAACCAATGAGACCCAAGACTCGAAAGACAACTTAAAATACCTTTATCAAGTGATCAAGTCACCATAATTTATAAAAAAAAAGTAAAAAAAACTTGTGTATTAGGACCACAAGGCCTTTAAAACAACAGGGTCTTAGGCCTAATATAAGGATAAACCCTAGCAATGAACAAGCTCTCAAAATTTTGGAATATTTCTAATAGACAACTTATTATATTGTAAAATAAAATATTCTTTGTACTTGATTTTGATAAGGTGATTCCAATGTTTTTGTGTATGGATTTATCTATTAAGTAAATCCTTGATCTAGCTTTGTGTTATCTTTAAGGATGTGATTTGGCTATGTCCTTGTTCTATATTATTTGTTCTACTTTGTCTAAAGGACTTTGTTATCTTATTGAGATTGACTTTTTTCATCTTAGTTTGTTATGCATTAAGTTGATTTTTTGGGTGGACCATTAAACATGCAATCATATTGAGAATGGTTATAGTCCTAAAGTTACATTGATAATTGCCCAAAAGAATCATCATACTAAGCTCTTTTAGGAAAATGTACCCTAAAATGTTCAACCAAGTTACTATTTTTTTCCTAATTCTTCTATTCTTGAAAATAGAGCATGTTATATGTAGAAAAAACGCTCTATTTATTGTGACTTGGAATTTTTTAAATGCTTGTTATATTTGACAAAAAGCCTAATTTATTTATATATAATGTAATTGATAGATTATATGATAAATGAAGAAAACTCTCATCAAGTTGAAATAGAATTTTTGGTTTAAAATGCATTTTTTGTTGTTGTATATGTTCTTGGCTACAGGTACTATTTTGGATACACTAATATAACATCCAAATTTTATTTTTATTTTTTTGTGCCCACAGAATGTGCCAATTATAAGTATTGTGTGTTATCACATACTATTAACAAAATATTTTGTTTCTAAAGATGCAAGGGACATCTATTTGCTGCTTTGATTCCTCTTTTGATGATTTTATTGTAGGGAACATCCAAGCCTACACACTACCATGTATTACTTGATGAAAACAAGTTTGGTATTGATGATATTCAAATTCTTATTCATGCGTTGTGTCATGTATAAGAATCAATGATTTTTCCTAGTTACTTGCAATGATATTTCTATTGTAATATGTATTTTCTATCACAGGTATCAAAGAAGTACCACAACAATATCTACAAGTAAGTTCAAGGACTCCCTAAAGGCTTCTAAAGTAATTTCATTGAGTTTTTGCTTTCAAGTATTTCTATTGAATTTTGATTTTGAAAGTCAGCATTTTGATGCTTATGCTTGAATTTCCTACAATGGCTCCAATAAACTATGCCCATCTAGCTGCCACAGAAGTGCAACAGTTCTTAAAGGCTAGGGACCTTTAAGAATCTACCATGGTGGCAATCAAAAGAGATAATTTGAAAATATAATGGATTTAAAAGCACTAATGTCTTTAGATTTGATCTCCCTCTTCACAAGATTTTTTCATGAATGGATGTGTTGCTATCCATAGCAATGATTCTTTACTATTGTCATTAATCGTCACTCAAACTGTAGAAAAACACGGCTCCTAATGTTTATTGATTATCCATGAATGAAATTCAAAGTAGAATACTTATGAAATCAGAACATTTACATTACGATCACAAACCATAACTACTTTCTTTTAATAGATAATTAAACTGTATTTTTTAACTTTATTTCTAAAATAAATCTTCAATTAAATTTTGTCTTTAATTTCCTATCAACATATCCCTTCAAATGCTAGTTAATGTGCATTCTATGTCTGGATAGACCGTACGGCTATGGAACGGGCGGACTTTTCTTGTTGTCGTTCAATTAAATTATTTGATGAAAAGTTCGGGCCCCATACGTGGGTTTTTCCCAGGCTTGGCAATTCTTGGAAATATCTTTGGAAGAAAGAAAATTCCAGCGAACATTGCGATTGAATTGCGATTGAATATGATCTATCAGTATATACTGAATATTCTAAGGAAATGCATTTTTAAAATTAAGACTATGATCAGGATGAACGAAGCTTCGTTGATAGAATATACAAAAAGTCAAACAATCTGAACCCTTTTAAATTCTCCATTCCTTCTGAAATTCATTCCCGATTCGAAGCAAGATTTCAAAATGGGACTCAAGGTGCTGTCTGCACTGGACAAGGCTCAAACGCAGTTCTATCATTTCCAAGCAATAATAATCGCAGGCATGGGCTTTTTCACAGATGCTTACGACTTATTTTGTATTCCTCCCGTTTCCAATCTATTAGGAAGACTCTATTACGAAGATTCATCGTTACCACCTCTCGTAAATTCTGCAGTGAACGGAGTTGCTCTATGCGGAGCATTTGCAGGCCAGCTGTTCTTTGGCTGGCTGGGAGACAGAATGGGCCGAAAGAAGGTCTACGGATTTACGCTCGCCTTGATGGTTGCGAGTTCGATCGCGTCCGGCTTCTCCCTTGGAACCTCCCGGAAGTCTGTGCTAACCTGCTTATGTTTTTTCAGGTTCTGGCTAGGCTTTGGCATTGGTGGGGACTATCCACTCTCTGCAACAATTATGGCAGAATACTCAAATACAAAGACCAGAGGATCTTTCATTGCCTCCGTGTTTGCCATGCAGGGCCTCGGAATTCTCGCCGCATCTGCCATTGCTATAATTGTCTCGGCTTCTTTTAAATCTCTATATTCTCATCCAACTTGGGCGGAGCAGGACATGGTGTGGAGGATCATATTGATGTTCGGGGCGGTTCCCGCGGGGCTCACATACTACTGGCGAATGAAAATGCCCGAGACTGCCCGTTACACAGCGCTTGTGGCAAAAAACGCCAAGCAAGCTGCAGCTGATATGTCGAGAGTTCTTGTTCTCGATATTGAAGAAGATGACGCAGCTGTCCTTGAGACCCGAGAACAGCCCTTTGGATTGTTTTCCAGAGCTTTTGTTAGACTTCACGGTCTTCATTTGCTGGGTACCGCATTCACCTGGTTCTTTGTGGATATTGCCTTCTACAGCAACAATCTGTTTCAGAAGGATATATATAAATCAGTGAGATGGTTGAAGATGAAGTATGGGAGCCCGGTGGATGAAGTTTTTCACATAGCAAGAGCTCAGGCGCTCATTGCCTTGTTTGCAATGATGCCCGGCTATTTGTTCGCCATATTGCTCGTAGATCGAATTGGGAGGTTTAAGATTCAGCTCGGTGGGTTTTTCTTCATGTCAGCTTTCTTGTTTGCCCTGGCCATTCCTCACGAAAAATACTGGCTTGAGGCCAAGCATCGATATGGGTTTTTGGTAATTTATTCTCTCACTTTTTTCTTTGCAAATTTTGGGCCCAACACAACTACTTTCATCGTGCCGGCGGAATTGTTTCCTGCTCGGCTCCGGTCGACGTGCCATGGGATTTCTGCAGCGGCTGGAAAAGGCGGCGCCATAATTGGAGTGTTTGCCTTCATATACGCCGCCGAACCGGAGGAGAAGGACTCTCCTCGTCACGATGACGGTTATCCCACGGGAATTGGCATGGGTAAAGCACTGACTCTTCTTGGACTGGCAGGCTGCTTGGGCTTCTTCTTCACATTTCTAATACCAGAAACGAAGGGCCGATCACTGGAAAAGAATGAGGTAGAACTATCTCGTCCTTTATCTGAGCTTGGATTTTACGACACGGAACATAGCATATCAGACATCGCCTAAGCTGGGTCACGGCGTCAGGAGTCTTCTCCACACCTTCACTCGGGAACCTCGGTCCACAACATTACAATCTTATGATCCTCATCTCATGTGCCACATTCTGCATCAGTTCCACCTCAATACATCTTCATTCTCTATAGAAGACACTTTAATCAACTAAAAGAGGTAAGATAAATATGGTGGTACCTAGGTAGAAACAAGGAGTTAGAGATCTTAGAAAATGTATATTGTAATATCTATGTCTAAATACCATGAATCTCATGAAGCCTATGATGTATGTATGTTTTTACATGATAAAGTTTATTTTCATTATGTGAATTTATGTTGTATGTCTTGAAGGTGTTAAGTATTTTCATTTATTTTATGTTTAGATAGTCTTCAATTACAATTTCTTATTATGATTGCATTGAACATTATCAAAGATTAGTATCGAGTTTTTAAAGTAAGGAAGCAAACAATCTTCTAGCACTAGGTTAATGGGCAAAAAATTTCTTGAACATTTATGAATCTAATTGTGAATATATCATTGATTTTGAGGCGATTTATATTAGATTTAATTTCAAGATATCTCATTGAAGAGATTGATATATTCCCTTCTTGTAGAATGAAATGAAGAAATGTTTGATGTGATGGTACATGTCCAGTTCTTATTAGATGTTATAAAATGCAATCAAATAATGGGTCATAACACTAGAGATGGTGAAAGAAAAAATGGGTATGCTATCAAAGGATATGTAGATGCTAAAGATCCAAATTAGGTAAGAATTTCAAAAGACCTTTCTAATATCAATAAGAGATTTATAATTGATGTTACTAATTATACTAGTAGTTTAAATCTTGAAAAGTTGATAGATTAGTTGAATAATATCAAGAAATATTTTAAGTTTGAAAAATATCAAGATACTAAAAGAGTGAAATTTTATAAGATAAAATTGAATGGATTGAATGGTCATGATGTAATATGGTGAAAGGAAAAATAATTAAAAGGATTGCATCTAATTTGGAAATGAATTTTATTGATAAAGATTACCAATTAGAATCATTGAAGAAATTATAAAGTTTAAGATAAAATAACATGAATCTACAAGATTAAATCAAAGAATTCAATAATTTGGCAGTATGGCCCAATCACCATGAAGTTAATTAAGAGAAGATATAAAATTATATTAATAGTTTGAGAGGATCTATTCAAGAAGATATACACATACTACAATATTTTGAGTAGGCATATCATTTTTCCTTGAATATTGAAGATATACATTGAAGAATAAATTTTATATCAAATAGAGTATATAAACAAAGTGGAAGAGTAGGTCTCTTTTAGAATGTTGGCAATACAAACCTACGTAATAGAGAGGATGATGTTTTGATGATCTAACAAGACCCAAAACCATTACCACAATGAGATATATAATGCTTATTGAATGAGAGAAAACAAGACAATAAACAAAGACTCAAACAAAATGGAAAGAAACTTATACATTTATTCCCTTACATCTTTCTTTGAACTTGAAGAGGTTGAGAGCTTCAAATTTGGAAATATTCCATAAGATCTCCCAAGAACTTATTGTTGTACACTTGCATGTATTTATCCTTTAGAATCTTGATTAAGTTCTTGAAGATGTGTGGTTGCTTTCAATATCAATAAAATAACATTAGTATTCAATGGATTATTTTGAAATGGCCTCTAAGAGGTTCTATTTATAGATTTATGAGATGAATGATTAGGTGTTGAGATTTAATCTTGAGATCAATTACTAGGGTTGCATGATAGATTTGGAGGAAGGAGAATTCATTAAATGGAATGATTGGTGCATTTAAGGAGGCTAAGGATTAAGAGGATTCAAAGGGCTAGAATTAAGTTAATCTAAATAGATAGATAAGATTAAAATTCCTCAAATACATGTGAGAAGGACTATAAGGAAGAGTGATATGACATGTGAGTCATCTCACACATGTGTGCAAATCATATGGGGAAGAGTGATATGGCATGTGAGTACCCTCATATGTGTGTGAGGATCACATAAAGAAGTTAGATTTAACAATTGAGTCAACTCACATATGTGTGAGGAATAAATAGGGAAGTGGGATTTGATAAGTGATCCTTCTTACACATGTGTGAGGATCACATTGGAATGTGGGTGCTTACATGTAAGTCCTCTCACACACGTGTGAGGATCATAAGGAGAAATATCAAGGGCATAGATTTTTTAAGATAAATTGCTAGATAGGATTTTGATGTATGATTTTATGGGTAAGTGGGATGGATTTGACTAGTGATTAATTAGATTCATCATGTTTGGGAATGTGTAATGGGATTAAATATTTAATTAATTAGTTTTAATCTACTAATAATCTCAGGTGGATATGGGGGAATTAAATAAATAGTTTGTATTTATTTAATTTTTAGAGGATTGGGGTATGAAAGGGTGAACTCGTTAAATAAATATTAAGGGTGAATTGTAGAGGAAAGTGGGATAAAAATTTGATTAATTTCAAATCAATAATTTTTATTTATTTAACTAATAATTAGAAAATGATTGGGAAAATTAAATAATTTTATTTATCCATTTAACATTGGAGTGAGATAAAATAAAGTTTAAGCAGTTATGGAGAATTTAAGGTGTCTATATTTATCTAGGTAACAAACGATGTAGAATATACGGTACCTATTTCAAGTTTTTAGCTAAAGTACATAAATGATTAGAGTACTAACAATAACAAGGAGGTGATGATCATAAATAACCCCAAGATTTGTAGATGTTGATGAAGAACTTACCTCCAATGACGAGCAAGTAAATAGACCAAACAAAGATCTGTAGATGTAGATGAAGGAGTTTCCTCCAATGATGAGCAAGCAAATAGACCAAAAAAGATGATCCTTGATAATGAAAATGATTTTTCTAAACATTCTATTAACCAATTTAGAGAAGAAATTTATTTGAAAGCATATGTTAGTATATAGCTAAGTTCTATAAGATCATTATAATTAGTGGTGTTACTAATAAGTTAGTTTCAAGTGAGATGGTAGAAATTTTGAGGATGGTTCATCCTATGCTTATAAAGTATCTTGGTTTCAAAAGAGTTATATGGTATTGGTTAGAGAAGAATATCTTATTAAGATTAAGATTTGAGTTTATGTGATATCTTTCCTACGGATGTTTCACATATTTTTTTAGGTATACCATGGTAGCTTCATAGGAGCACCATACATGATGGTAGAAAGAATATTATAGCTTGACAAAGGGTGGAGTAAAAAATGATCTAGTACCTTGAAAAACCAAAATGAAAAGTTAAATGGTATTGTAAGACTAGATTATAGGGTATATGTTAACAAACAATATCTTGTTAAGATTAATCTATTTGAGTTTATGTGATATCTTTCCTATGGATTTTTGTCATATTTTGTTAAGTATAGCATGGTAATTTTATAGGAACACCATTACATAATGATAGGGAGAATAGTTTATCAAGGGGGGGGAGAAAACATGATATATTACCTTGAAAGAGAAAAGTGAAGAGGTAAATAATATTGTAAGAGTACTAGTAGTGAATGATATAGAATTTACGGAAGGAATTACTTGAAGAAAGGTTTTTTTTTATTATTATTTTAAATAGTTTATAGTAGGAGAACCTCCAAAAGAAAATGTGTTTCCTCAACTATAGATAGATAAGACTTTTTTAGAGTATAATTATATTATATCAAACAATCTACTAGAAGGGTTAACATTACTAAGAATCATAATTCATCACATGGATTGGATCCTAGGAGAAATTTTATCTACTAAGGCTTCTCATATATTGGTGTTACAATTTCATGATTTGTTAGAAAAATGGGTTGGTTATAGAAATTTGAGTCATTATGCAATACTTAATGTACTAGTAGGAAAGAAAGGATAGTAATAGAGAATATGTAAAACTATAGAAAGATCACTATAAGTATATAGATTTTTATTGCCAAGGATGAGTGATCTTAAGGATTTATTTAGTGGATTGAATTATTTTTTAAAAAATGGATATGAAAACTACTTATCACTAGATTAAAATTAAAGGATATTTGTAGAATATTACTTCTAAGACAAAGGAAGGTTAATAAGCTTGGTTGGCCATTTAGTTCATGAAAAATAATGAGCTGAGTAACATTATAATGTTAGTGAATGGATTTGTGCGCTTTGAATGATTCAATGTGAATCCAGTAAAAGAATTGGCATAGCATTAGGCCTAGCTAGTGATGTGATATTCTCTTGATAGGAAAAAAATTGTATAGACCCATGTGTAAGGATATTTGGAGAGTTATATGAGGATAAAATTTATAAGTATGCATCTTTATATGTGTAGAGGAGCTCTAGAAAAACTAAATCTAATGTACAAGTCATGTTTCTTAAATTAGCAAGGGCCAAAGATAATAGAGGAGTACTTCCTCTTAGCTACATACCTAAATAAGGGATTTTCTCCTTTATTCCCATAGAATTAAATATAAAGAGAATTCCCCTCTTTGAATTGGAAATGTATTTAATGTTAAAATATAAATTTGGCACTCTTGATAAAGTCTCATGATTAATACAAGTTTCCACTTCTTAAGACTACTAGGGAAATCTATTGGCTCAAGATTAGAATATTTTCTAATGCGTATGTTATTGGTTTCTAATCCAATATTTCAGATTTTTATAATTTATTTTAGAGGATCAATTTATGCAAGTTCTAATATTTCAAGTGAGGGATGTGTTTTGTATGAATAAAGATAATATATTCAAGAAGAGATCTCCCCATAACTATATGTATCCATAGTAAATTAATATATCTTAGGGGATTGTGTGAGTGTATAATGGAATTCCTCAAATCATATGTATTGATTCATTGGACTAGGGATTTATTAATGTGACAATATTGTGAAGAATTATAAAGATTCTAAAATTATCATATTCGTAATAAATATATGATGTTTCTTATGTAGGAATATATTATTGAAGCGTATTTAGTCATGCATTGTCTCAATTTATCTCTTTTATTTAGATTTATACATTAGTATTTTAATATAGATTATAAATTTACATTGAATCTTTTATCATTTTGAATCTATTATGTACACCTAGAAAATTCTAAATATATGGAGTCCTAACATATTACACATCCCAACACAATATTATTTTTTAAATATTTGAGAGCCCATGATTGTTCTATATATAAAGGTCTATGTGTTATCAATTCTATATTGCACATATAATAATAAACATTTAGGGGTGATACATGTAGGGATGTAAATTTAATGTATATCAGTAATGACGAAAAATGTATTCCCTTACATTTTTGCACTTGTTTAGTCCCTCCCTATTAAATTGAGCATAATGTTGCCTTGATTTAGTGTTGTAATGTGTTTAACACAATCACATTAGGTCATGGGCCCTTGTAAACTAAATGAACTTAATTGTGCCTTATTTAGGGCATTGTAAAGTGTACCTTTACACTTTCACACTAACCTAGGGCTTCATTAATAAATTGGGCTTCTTTATATGCCATATTTAGCCTTATTTTCCATCCACAAGCCTTGATTAATGCATATTTTTTAGATTAATCTTGGCATTTACTAATATCCAATCATAATGCATGTGCTTCTAGATTGTATGGCCCAAATCTAGTGATTTGGGACTCATACATCACCTTGGACGTATGGGTCCCATCTAAGTTTCGAGGTCCTGATCTAAATTTCACATTAAACTAAGAATTTCTTGAAAAATGTGTCCCAAACCCTAGCCCAACAGAACTCGCATGCCACTTCTAGCGTATGAGTACCATGTTGCTTAAACCTAAATTAAATTAAAATTCTTGGCAGGATTTTATTCTCCTACATCTGATGTCAGCTTGTAGTGTTGTAATTTCAGGAAATTTGGCATAAAAAAGTATAAATACAAGGTTATTTTGCTCATTTTCACCTAAGAATTTCATGAGAGCATTCCTTATAGAAAATTTGAGTTCACAAGAGCATTCAAGAGTTGATTATCAAGTTTTTTAGAGCATTATTCAAGTATCAAGCATCATGTCAAAGTTCTCATGCATCATGTTTGATTTTAAGTTAACATTTGTGATGTAGGGTTTCATGATTCAAGAAAGCATTCAAATCAAGATCCATATCATTCAAGCAAGATTCAAGATTTACATCCTTTGGAGCCATTTCATACATGTTTGCAGCACTTTATTTCTAGGGTTCAGTGAGTTGCAATATATAATTTTGTTCATTCATGATTCCTCCTTTCCACTTCATTTTATTTCAAGGTTTGATTACCTAAACGGGGTTTGACCAAGGAAACCCCCTTTCTACTAACAAATCAATTTTTTTTCACTCTCTTTAGTGTGTGATTTGCAGACCTACATTGAAGACACATTGAAGAGAAATTTTGGAAGAAGTTGTCAAGGTTGCAAGCTTGTCAAAGTTGTCACCTTGTTTACAAAATCATTAAAAGGCATCTATAGAACAAAATTCAGCATGTTAAATCCAAAGATCAGTTTAAGAAGAAAGAGCAGAGATTGAAGAGTAGATTCAGATATTGATCCTCTGAAAAAGCTAAGCAAGACTGATATTCCACTTCTGGGGTATGAGTCCCAGTCTAGTGACTTTTCTAGATTGTAGGAGTTCTAGATATGTTACTACCAGATTTTTGTTCCTTCCTAGAAACCCTAATCTAGGACTAAATCACCTAGCCTGGCATATGAGTCCCATTGTACATTAAATTTAGTATTTTCAATATTTTAGGTCTTCATTCAAGCTTCTACATGTTTCCAGATGCCCCACTATACCTTTCCCATTTTTTGTTTTGTTTTGCATTCATTTGTAGGTCATCTATTCAAGTCTTACACATCAGTAGGTTTGATTATTAGGATTTGCATGTTACTTGTCTTTCCAAGCCCTAGCTTGGTGGTGAACCCCCTTTTAATCCTTAATTGCACCCTATGATACCTTATTGCAATATCCCTTTCCCCATTGCTACCTTCAAATTGAGACCTCCAAGGTTTCTTTGAATGAAAAAGAGAAAAATAGGACGCTATCCACGTGCTCCATCTCCTAAATGGTGGGGCATCCTATTTTTTTTGTTACATTTTGGTGAACTCGATGTGAACAACTCTTTTCTGATTTGGAGTGCATCATAGTCCTAGATCTAACTTACATTAACTTTGCATTAGGATTTTGCATTAGTTGATTTGCATCAAGGTTTTCTAAATCTTGCATTAGTGAAGGTGCATTTAGGTTGCATTTTTGCATCTTGTGTCATTGAATTTCATCTTAAATTTATAATTGTATTTAGCATAGACATAATAAAAAATAGAAAGCACAACTTTCACTTAGAATTTTTTGAAATTTGTGCAAAAACCCTAATCTGTGATTCATACATCCCTCTAGGTGATTTAGTCTAAGTACATGTGATTTTTCATGATTTTTGGGTATTTTGTGGTGACTATTATTCAACATTTAAACCCCTAAAAAGCCCTAATTGGGACTCATATGCTCCTCTGGGAAATTTAGTCCTGTTTCAGATCTTAAACTGCATTTTCTAGAATGAAAACTTTGTTTTTGTGTTTTTGTTTGTTGTTGTTAGTTATTTGTTTCAATTTGCAAAGTTTCTATTTTCTTCAATTCATTGCATCTAGCTTAAATAAGTTCATTTTGTGCATTTCTTAAATTCAAAATTGCATTCAGAGCATTACATTTCATATTGTTGCATATTGTAATCAATAAATTACCTTGTTTAGAATCTAAAACTTGCATTTCCCTTTACCCTCTTTCCATTTTGGGTTTGTCCACTAAGTTTGTGAAATAATGTATGAGCTTTATAATTTGATGTCCTATTAGCAATACTATTATGAGACATAGTTTAAGACTCATGTCATCCTGCGATACATCATTCATCATGGATCTTGGGTTCTCTAGCTCTTTTCCTAATAGTGTTGATAATATATGGATCCTAGTATGCATACTTCACTTCCAATGACTACCATGCCTTCAACTATTGTTTTTCTCATTAACAACACTATCCCTACTATCCCTAGCTCCACTCAAGATTTGGGATGTACTCAAATCCAAGGTGGAAATTCATCCCTACCTCTAGGATACCCATTTCCATTCCTACATATACTAGTACTCAACCTACCATAACAATTCAACCTACTAGCAATGTGAAAACTTAGGAATTTCCATAGGGAATTCCTCTAGCTTTGTGCCTTCAACTACAATATCTCCTCAAACCTCCTCCATCTTGAGTTTAAAATTTACTTGTCATCCGCATACATACACTACTCCACCTTATACCCCTGCACCTTACAACAACAATGACGCTATCATTAACACACTTTTACACAACATGGCATCCCTTCAAAAATAATTTGCAACCCTAAATCAAAACAACAATGGTCAACCCTTGAAATATATCAAAACCAATCCCTTGTCCTTGGAGATATTGAGAGAAAAAATTCCATAAGGAGTAGAAGTTCCCTGATTTGAGAAATATGGTGGGAAAGGAGATCATGTTAACCATGTTTCTTCTTAAACCACTCTATGTAGTGATTTCATCTTTGAAGATAAACTTTTTGCTAAATTATTCCCTAGATCCTTGAAAGACACTACCTTGGAATGGTTTGAGATCCTCATTACTGAATAACTCAATTCATTCATTCAACGAACTTGTTGAGGCCTTTATTAACCATTTCCAAGTGCACATGACTCCTGAGATGACTCTAGCCGATTTGATGGAGATGTAAGAAAAAAGATGATGAAAAGGTTACTGACTTCATTTCACACTACCAATCGCTTTATTCCAAAATCGATGTGAAAATTCTCGATCCTCAACTTCAAATAATTTTTATTGAGAACTTACAAACTAAGATACAAGATAAGCTTGGCATCATAAAATTCCCTTCCTTCATTCTCTTGTGTACTGCCCTTTGTGATTATCAAAAATTGATTAATAGTCGTGAAACAAAATCCACCTCTAACCATCCTAAAAATTCTAAATCTGCAAATCAAAACAATTACCAATCCTTTAGAAATTAGAATAAAGGTTTCCTCCAACTAAACCCTCCTCAACTGACTCAACATGTTGATGTGCAAATGACTGCTATAAGGAAGACAACTCCTTTCACGTTTTGGGATCCGGCTAGGCAATTTACTCCCTTACCTGATACCCTCCATAACGCAATGTTACAACTTCTAGAATAGAAAATGATCATCTTACCTCCCATTAGAGCACGTGATCCTAATAAACCCTTACCCCTGAACTTTAGATTGAATGCTTATTGACATTATCATCGACAAAATGGACACAACATAGAACATTGTAAGCATCTTAAATATCTTGTGCAATACCTCATTTATTCTCGTCTACTTTCAATTGGAGGTGTTAATGATCAAGGAAATAAGTTCATTTCCCCTCCTAACCAAAACTTGTAAATCTTTCCCAACCCTATTCCAAAATAAGATGTTTCATTCATCAAAGAAACTAAAAAGAATGATGTGATGAATGTTGACATAAATGATGACAACATGGATATTGTTGAACAATATCCTATGGATACTAACGAACAATGTCCTTTGGATGATATGGTTGGATTGATTGAAATTCAACCTCATAAGGGCCAAACTAAAAATCCTCTTGACATTGCTTTCTCTTCACAAGATATACTAAAAACATGCACCCAATGGTCCTCTTTGCATAGTTGACCAAATCTATGATAAGCCCACTACTGGGATATTAATTAATCCCATTTGTGGAGAGAATGTGATTACCGAGGAATTCTTACTTGTGCATGAACTCTATCAAGAAACATATGATAAACTGAAAGCATGGATAAATACGCACAATGTTTTCGCTTGCCCTACAATGGGATCCATCACCCTTCCTTTAACTATGGGACCAAAAAAATTAGATGTATCATTCTCCATCATCTCAACATTGTACCAATTTCATGTGAAGCTTGGTTATCCATGGCTACACTCCATGGAATTCATACCGTTGATTGTGCATAAATGCTTAAATTTTTCCTTTGATAATGAAATATTTACCGTGCATCATAGTGGCTTTAATCCTCTGTCTTCCCATGGGAACTTTTCCTTAGATTTATTTTGGCCTGAGCCTATGGAGCCTATTAAGCCTTGTGAGGAATTCTTTTTCAAATCCTACCAAAAATTTAAGGAAAAATGTATAGCAAAACTATCCCTCAAAAACATGCCTCAACCCACAACTGGGCCTCTTATCCCTAATGAAGCTATGATTGAACCTAAAGACACATCGCATATCTAACAACAACCTATAACAACTCCTATGACTTCTTACAAATGAACAAGAGATAACAAAAACAATCCTTCCACACCTCCTAAGATAAAGCAAGTTTGCAAAGCTAAAGAGAAAGTTGTTGAACACCCTCCCATGGTTCCTTCCATTCCTCCCCTTAGGGAAGAAAAGAAACCTATGCTTGATAGACCCGCTCCTACACAACATAACTTGAAAACCAAACTAAAAGAAACTAAAATGCTAGAGAGCGTAGGCATAGATGTCATGCTCTTGCACGAAGGTTAGATGAAGAAAACAACAAAGACAATCAACATCCAAACTTGACTGAAACAATGCACAATGAGTTTGCCTCACCACAACAAAAATATCCTATACCACAACCGCAACAGGAGCTAAACCCTTCTTTGGACATTATCATTCAACCTCCCATTGTGATTAACTTGGATGACGATGATTAGGTTGCTAAAATTGATGAAGTGCATAATGAATTGAATACACTATTTTCCTCTTCTATGATCTTAAATGATAATTCTCCTAAGAAGAGCATTGAACTTAGTAGTGACCCTATTTTGGCACTTGCTATTGTCCCTTTAGCTAGTTATCTTCCTTCTGTATATGATGAACATGATTGGGATACATAAAACCTACTAATAGGTTGAATCACATGGTCCTTACTAGTCTTTCCCTTGTTTTCTTTTTCATGTTCTTGTGTACGATTGCATGTGTGTAATGTGATCCCCCATACTATTCAGTTTGATGTACCTCTCTCTTTGTGACATTCCTCTATTTGTACCTACATTCTTCTCTATGTCATGAATCTTTTATCTTTTCATTTGTCTTGTGTTTTCCTTTTTGGGATGACACAAGGCATCAAGACATTTAGGTCTCTTCCATGTTGACTTAAAGGCTTTTTCTTTGCTTTTTCTCTTTGTGTTATTCTTCTTGTTCCATAAGTATTTGAGGAATGATGATAGTTCTGAGCTCTATAAAAATATTGTAGAAAAGGCATACTGACCCCAAATCTGTGGATTCCTTGTGTGATTATGGGGGTAACTCCCTTTTTCATTGGAATTATTCTTTTGTAACCCATGTTTCATTGTGTGGTCTTCTTACTTCATGTGATGTGTCTCTCACTTTATGGTGACATTGGGTGTGATTTCCTTCAAGAGCATGATCTTTCTTAGCATATTACATTCCTCTTAGTGGCTTGATGTGACACATTGCATCACCTAAGTTGTGAATCTTCTATTCTTTGATTGGTCCTCTCTTGGAGACATTAGGCACAATGTTCCCTAATTTAAGACCTTACATGAACTAAGAAAACTCCTTTGAACACACCTTACACTATTTTGCATTTGCAATAACTATTATATGGCCACCTTGCATAAGACACTTTGCTTTCCTATGGTGCCATCTTGTTTGTTCATGGGCATCAAGCATACGAAGCTTTGCTTTCCTCATGGAGCTAAACGTTCATTTTTGTGTGGCGTCTTATCAAATTTATCATGAGGTATAACCTTGGTATGGTTACCATATGGGAGTTGAACTTAGGTGTGACTTTCCCATAGCCACTTTCTTGTGTGTGATCACATACTACCACATGTGTATGTGTCTCGCTAGGGGCTCACCTAGTGGATATCGAATTCCACTAGCCCTTGTGAGCATGTATTATTTGCATAGTGGACATCATGTTCCCCTTGTAAAATTTTCTTGGAAAAACAGCCTAGCTCTGATCCATAAACGTGTGGTACAAACGGTTGAAGCTTGATCCATCCCTTCTTTTTATTTTTCTTTTTTAATTTCTTTGGTAGTGTATACTTGTGCCTTGACGTTACTTCTTATATTATTTTCCATGTGTGTGTGTTTGCGCCTATATTGGTCTACTATAGGATCTTGATCTTGGGGGCTTGGCCATGTCCTTTAATCTTTGTCATCCTATGGCACTCATATCAATACACTTGAACCCCTCTTAATGTGAGTTTGTCTACTTTAGTGTGTTTGAAGAAAGTTCCTCCTCTCACTAAAGTGGGGGCTAAATCTAATAATGTAAAATGTATCCCCTTACATTTTCACACTTGTCTAGGCCCTCCCTATTAAATTGAGCATAATTCTTCCTTGATTTAGTGTTTTAATGTGTTTAACAGGTTCACATTAGGTCTTGGGCCGTTGTAAACTAAATGAACTTAATTTTTCCTTATTTAGGGTGTTGTAAAGTGTACCTTTACACTTTCACACTAATCTAGGGCTTCATTAATAAATTGGGCTTCTTTATCCCTTATTTGGCCTTATTTTACATCCACAAGCCTTGATTAATGCATCTTTCCAAGATTAATCTCAACATTTACTAATATTCAATCATAATTCATGCTTTTTTGGATTGTATGGCCCATATTTAGTGATCTAGGACTCATACACCACCTTGGGCATATGGGTCCCACTTAAGTTTTGGAGTCCCAGTCTGAATTTCACATTAAACTAAGCATTTCTTGAAAAACGTGTCCCAAATCCTAGGCCAATGGGACTCATACGCCACTTTTGGCATATGAGTATCGTGTGGCCTAAACCTAAATTAAATTCAAATTCTTGACATGATTTATTCTCCTAGATCTAATGTTAGCTTGTAGTGTTTTAATTTTGGGAAATTTGGCATAAACAAGAATAAATACATGATTATTTCACTCATTTTCACATAATACTTCCATGAGAGCATTCCTCATAGAAAATTTGATTTCACAAGAGCATTCAAGAGTATTCAAGAACATTCAAGAGTTGATTATCAAGTGTTTTAGAGCATTATTCAAGTATCAAGCATCATGTCAAAGTCATCATGCATCATGTTTGTTTTTGAGCTAACATTTGTGACGTAGGGTTTCATCATTCAAGCAAGATTCAAGATCTACGTCCTTTGGAGTCATTTCATACATGTTTGTAGTACTTTATTTCTAAGGTTTGGTGAGTTGCAACATATCATTTTGTTCATTTATCATTCCTCATTTCCATTTCATTTATTTCAAGGTTTGATTACCTAAATGAGATTTGACCAAGGCAAACCCCTTTCTAGTAATAAATCAACATTTTTTCCCTCTCTTTAGTGTGTGATTTGCAGACCTAGATTGAAGAGCAAGGTTGGAAGAAGTTGTCAAGGTTACAAGCTTGTCAAATTTGTCACCTTGCTTACAAAATCACTAAAAGGTGTAGTAACAAAAAAAGTATCCCTTTGCCTTACTTAATTTGGGAATAATTGTCATTGAATTAACCTAATTTTTCCTAGGTCTAGTGTTGTAATGTATTGTATACATTCACATTTACCTTGGGCCCCTTTTTAATAAAATGTACCTAATTTCTACCCTCTTTTAGTTGTTATAAAGTGTTGTAACACATTTTCACACTTATCTAGGTTCTTAATTAATTGTGGTTAATTATAGTTAATCATCCCCTTTAATTAAAATTTAAGCCTTATTTAT
Organism: Sequoia sempervirens; assembly: GCA_007258455.2. Taxonomy (NCBI): domain Eukaryota; kingdom Viridiplantae; phylum Streptophyta; class Pinopsida; order Cupressales; family Cupressaceae; genus Sequoia; species Sequoia sempervirens. The sequence goes on along the minus strand of VDFB02168118.1, from coordinate 121,832,137 downwards.
GACACCTCTCGAGTATCTATCCCGAAACCCATAATTCAAATTGCATAACATTTAATTGGGAAAATTTGAGGTCCTAGAAATTGGTGCTAGGACCCATTCACCCTAGGTGATGAATAGGTCCTCCCTCTATAGGACCCCCCTTTCTTTCCAAATTCTACATGGGTTTTTAATGTAATTTCACCCCCCAAAGGCAAGGTCCTAGGAACTTGTTCCAGGACCCATTCTCCTTAGGTGGCGAATGGGTCCTCCCTTAATAAGGACCCCCTTTTTGAATTTCATTATGGTGGGATTTTAATAACATTCGTTTCCAAATCTAGTGTTGGCTTGAATTATTTGAATTTCAAGGTTAATCTATAAATTTAGTATAACTATGGGGTTAATTCACATTGTTCTATCCTAGATCTTCATGAGCACTCAAGAGTACATTCATAAGAGAATTATAGAGTTTACAATCTAGCAATTCAAAGGATTTTCAAGGAAAATTTGTGGAGTCCTATTGTAGCAATTCAAGATCATTTCATCATGTCAAAGGCATGGTGCATTCATGTATGTTGTTGAGCTAAGATGGTTGATGTAGCATTGAAGATAATTCTTGCAAGCATTGTTTCACATCCTATTTGAGATCAAAATCTACATTATTCATGGCCACTTCATGTTAGATTTCATATTTATACTCTAAGACATCTTCCAAGGTATCATCAATTACATATTTCATGTCTCATGCTTCAATTTCATTATTTCATCATTTGGTTTAATTACCTAAAATGGGTTTGACCAAGGAAAACCCCTATTCACTAACAATCAACAATTTTTTCTCCTCTTGAGTGTGTGTTTGGAGATTTATAGGTTGAAGGTCAAGTGGAGAAGAAGTTTGAAGCAAAATTGTCAAAGTTGTCAAGTTGCAAGATTGACCTTCATAGTGCAAGAACAAAGAATTGAAGATAAATAATTAATTACAAGTTTTTGGGAGCTGAAAATTGAGGATCTAAGAGTACAAACATCAAGAAAAATAACCCAAAAATTAGTTTTGTGAAAACCTAAAAGGACCCATTCGCCACTAAAGGTGAATGAGTCCTCAGTAAGGCTTGAAGTAGTGAAAACTTGGGATGTGGGATTGCAGATTGAGAGGAATAAAACCCAAAAGTCAGTTTTCAGAACTCCAACAGGGACCTGTTCACCACTAAAGGCGAATGATTTCTTGGTTCCCTAAAAACAACAAATTTTCTATAAGGTACAAATCATTTCAAGCTCTAAAAACTCCCCTTTTCATTGCTATAATAGTTAGGATTAGTTTTTTTATTGTTATTTAGGTATTTTGGTCCTCATAGTTGAATGAAACACACACCTAATGAAAATTAGGTTCATCATTGATACCCTATTGATGGTGAACCTCTTTTTCTATGTTTCATTTTGGTGAACCCAATTTATTGGACATTGTAGCTTTCTGATTTTGAAGTATTTCATTCCATCCTAGGTTAGATCATGCATTTGCATTGAATTAAATCTCATTTAGGGTTTCTTTCTTTGCATTCAAACTTTCATTTCATCTATGGTTTATATTTGTATGGTTTTTCATTCCTTAAATCTAAAAACTACAAAAATAAATTAGACATTTTGCATATCATTTAGATCATATGAATTTGGATTTGAAAATAAAATAAAAATTCATTTCAAAAAGTGTCATATAGGTCACCATTTAACCTTCATTTCACTTGCATTAGGTCATCAAATTCTATAATGTTTTGTCACGAGAGTTATAGTTTAAAACTATGCACGAAAAATACCTAAAACAACTTTAAAATTGCAATTTTCACCTTTTTAAAACCCTAATCACCTTTTTAAAACCTTGATCTAGGACCCATTTTCCTTTACTGGTGAATGAGAGTCCCTGATCAGGGTTGAGTTGAACTTATTAGCATCTGAAACTCATTGAAAATCACTCAAAAATCAGCAAAAACATTCAAAAAATCCTTATCCAAGACCCATTCACTAGTAAAGGAGAATGAGTCCCTGATCAGGCCTGAAACTCCCTTCAACAACATTGAAAACCTTTTTTCTGTACTTCCTAAGCTTGTTGGTAACATGTAGTATTAGTCTATAAATTTTCAATATCTTTTATTTTATGCATTTATGTCAAGAACATCAATTTAGGGTAGTCATTTTTGAAATCATTTCAATAGCAAAAATCATCAAATCTGAAAATGTTCATATTTATGAAACTTTGCATACTATTGATAAAAATACTTTTCACTTTTTCATGCATAATGTTTACATTCATAAATATTTTCATAAGTTTTATAAAAGTGATTTTCATTTTTGGATACACTTTGTTTGCATTTTTGAAGTCTTTCATACATTGGATAAAAGTATTGTTCGTTTTTGGATATACATTGTTTATATTTTTAATGCATTGCATAAGATGGTTAGAAGTACTTTTCATTTTTGGTCAAACAATGTTAGTGTCTTACCTTTATAAGCATGCTAAGAAAAATTTCAACTCTCCCCCTTATAAGAATGCTTTAGTGAAAGAGAATACAATGGTGGATAATCATGACAATCAAATTTGGTCTTCCCCCAATATCTCTCCTATTTGTGACAAAGATATTTTGGTGTTAGAAGATCAAACCAATGAGATTTATGAGTGTCCTATTTGTCTCTCTTCCCCTACCTCTCCCACTAGGGAAAAAATTGTTAGATACAAGGATGAGACCATTCACACATCCCCTAATACTACTTTGCCTATTGTTCCTCTTTTTGAGAATCATTTGATACAAGATAAACAAAACAATACAACCATTGATAACTCCCTTACTTGTGATGAAGTTATTTTAGAAGAACCAAATAATGAATGTGATAAACATCTAGCTTGTAGCTCTCCTAAAAACTCTCATAGTAGGTAGGATATCATGGTGGAAGAAAATGAGAACATTGATAATAGTAATTCCTTAGATGAAGATGATGAAGTGACATTTACACTCCCCTTCACTATGAGATCATGAAAATGAGGATAAGTCTTTTGAGGTTATGTGCATTACATATCCCTTGAAGTACTCTCCTAAGCCTAAACCTATCATTTATCCACCCTCACAAAAACCACAAGTTCAAAATAAACCCATGCTTATCTTAGAACCACCTAAAAGGAAAGTTGATAATGATAATGTTTTGTAGCAACTGAGTTTCAATACCACTTCTCATACATATAACATGAGGAATAATCCACAACCAAGACAAACAACTCAAACATCTCTCCCATTGCCTAACTGTATCTTTCCTGCCCCTCCTTTTTTTCTTTTAAAAAGAGAAAACGAGTATGATCCTCTTGAACAAATTAAGAATACTCCCGCTAAGATATCCCTATAGGATGTTTTTCAAACCTCCCCTCATTATCATAACATGATTCAAAGTGTTTTACAACAAGTCCCTACTGTTCCCAATGTGCAATCAAATGATGTAGCAGCCCAAATTCAAGCTATAATTCTGGCCAAATTAGACATTACTTTTCATCAAGATGAGTTACCTTCATTAGAAGAACAAAAAAAAATGAAGCTTTCAATGTCATAGTTTATGTTAATCGAATTGTGATAAAGATAACTCTTGTTGACAATGGTTCGGCCAAGCTAAATGTGTGTCATGTGAGATTTTTGGAAAAGATCAAAATGACTAGAAGTGATATTACACCCGATTATTTATCTATCTGTGGATTTGATAATATAGGAAAACAACCACTTGGAGTCATCACATTACCTATTAGAGCTGGAAAGGTTACCTTGCAAACTCTAATCCATGTTTTGCCTCATGATCTTTGATATAATCTTCTCTTAGGTAGACCTTGGATTCATGAGATGAATGGGGTGCCTTCTACTCTTCATTGTAAGATGAAGGACATCTATGAAAAGAAATTTTACACACTCAATGCCAATCTTGCACCTAAAAGCTGTCTAATTGCTAAGAAAGAAGGATGAGATCCTTTAGAAGCATTGTATCCAACTGAAAAAGTGGAAGTCAAGAAAGAAAAACACAAGAAAAAGATTGTTGGAGTCACTAAATTGTTAGAATATGATTGGGGTTCCTTATATTTCACACCAAAATTCATGGGCGAATATAAGATCACAAACAAAGAGTCTTAAAATGGAAAATAAAAAGTGGTTATTTCAACACAAAATTTGAAAGCATCCACCTCAACTACTTTAGAAGATCAATTAAATTACACAACAAACTTTGACGAAGTTCATTATGAACAACCACTGAATTCTAAAGAAATTTAAAAACTTTATGGAAGAGGTTGTGAACTTATGAGACAACTTGGTTATAGTGGAAAAGGATGTGGTGCTAGAGAACAAGGTATTCACATCCCTATAGAGCCTAACACGTGAGAAACAACTCATGGTCTTGGCTATTGTCCTTTGATAGAAATAAAAGCATCAAAAAGGCATTTACTTAATATCAACACTCTTACAAAGCATTCTTCTAAGCCAAATTTAACATTAGTGCATCCTAAATTGATAGACACTAGTGGTCTTGGTTATTATCCTTTGAAAGAAATGAAAGAAATAAAGAAGTCTTTTCTTAACATTAATTTCATCACACAAGGAAATCCTAGAACATGTCTTAGTAACTATTGTAGTTCATTATAATTTACACCCTCCTTTCAATGAGAGAACAAAATCTTGCAATCTAAAGATTCTTGTGCAAGTATGATGCCTAATACTAAGCAAGAAATATCTTTGTCATAAAATAAAAGAACATTCTCTATTGTAGATCAAGAGAGTATCTTGTCGAGACTCCTCCAAGATCATTTGATATCTCTCCCTTCGAGTCTAACATGAAATAAATTTTACTACTAGACTTCATTTTGTGAATATCATAGAATTCATGGTCATTCTACTAATGAATGTAAGACTTTGGGTAACAAAATTCAACATCGTGGTGCTCTTCCTTATGTTGCAACACCTAGTTCCTCTAATTGATATATATTTTCATCAATCAGATCGGCTCACCCTTATCCCACACTTAGTGGGGGCAAGGCATTAGGTAGCTTTGTGCTTGTATGTCACTCGTCGTTGTCTCTTTTGTCTAGTTGACTGCCTTCCGTGTATATATAAGTGCAAGCTTTGGATGTGGACAACATGCCTTAAGTTAGCTTGCATGTGACATACTTTTCTTTCTAGATTTTTCATTCTATTTTTGGGGGAAACCCCTCCTTCCTTATCCATGACATAGCTTTATTTCAGAAACATATGACTTGGCATAGGGTTTTTCGACGAAAGCTCTCATGTCTTAGGAGAGAATATTGGTTACTTTAAAGAAATTTCTCATAGTAATGGTGTTAGAAACTGCTTTAATGTGGGGGCATCTATCGACTACATCTTTTGGCATATTTGATGGCATGATTTTTCTTTCTTCGTGTCACATTTCATTTTCTTGGTGTCATTGAATGTCGGTATGGTATGAGAGGCTAATATCATTCTCTCATTTTCCACCTCATTGGGATAACTTAGCTAGTGGATAGACTAAGGTTCCACTACCCCAAAGTGAGTAGCATATGTTACAGATAAGCAACCTTGTTCCACATTGCATTGGAACGGTTGTGCTTGATCCTTTTTGTTTTTTCCTTATTTTGGACTTTGACAAGGTATGATCATGTATCTTTGTCATTTATGCATACTTAACTGTCTTGAATGTCTACTTTAGTCTAAGTTTGACATGGGTTCATCCTCTCACTAAAGTGGGGGAAAAATGTAGTAACAAAAAAAGTATCCCTTTTCCTTACTTGATTTGGGAATATTTGTCATTGAATTAACCTAATTTTGTCTAGGTCTAATGTTGTAATGTGTTGTAAAAATTCACATTGACCTTGGACCCCTTTTTAATAATATGTGCCTAATTTGTACCCTATTTAAGGTGTTGTAACACACTTTCACACTTATCTAGGGTCCTCTTAATTAATTGTGGTTAATTAGAGTTGATTAACCCCTTTAATTCAAATTTAAGCCTTATTTGTAACAACTCCCAAGGATCTACCCCAAAAGCCATAATTCAAATTACATAACATTTAATTGGGAAAATTTGAGGTCCTAGAAATTGGTGCTAGGGCCCATTCGCCCTAGGTGGTGAATGGGTTCTCCCTCTATAGGACTCCCTTTCTTTGCAAATTCTACATGGATTTTTGATGTAATTTCACCCCCTGAAGGCAAGGTCCTAGGAACTTGTGCCAAGACCCATTTTCCATAGGCGGTGAATGGGTCTTCCCTTAATAAGAACCCCTTTTTGAATTTGATTCTGGTGGGATTTTAATAACATTCATTTCCAGACTTGGTGTTAGCTTGAATTATTTGAGTTTTGAGTTAATCTCTAATTTTGTTAGAACACAATGATCTACTGAGAGGGGGTGAATTAGTAGATATTAAAACTTTTAGACTTGAAAACCTATTTGAATTTTCAACCTTACAACCCAAATGTGCAGATTAAAAATATAAATTAATATAACAATCACATGCATGTCAAACCATAACTTACAACACCAAATATACATGGAAAACCCAAGATGAAAAAATCCACAATGACTACTACTCAAATCCAATGTCACAAATAAAATCTCTATTACAATTTTTAGGGATACAACCCAAGGAAGCTTCAACTCCCTAATTTAGAAGCTACAACTTCAATGATGCTATAACACCCTGTTTTAGGAGCTACAACTCCAAGGAGACTATAATCACCTAGTTTTAGCTAAAACTCAGTTTAGTGAGGCTACAACTTCAACATAATTACAAGTTCATATATGCATACAATTAGGTTCTACTCAACCTAAAAAATGTGCCATTATATTCAATGAATTGTTGAACACCCTAAAACTTACACTACCATTGTGGAAGTTGCACTCTCAGCAACACATCCCCTCTAAATGCAAAACCTAGATGATAATTTGTGTTGTGTCTAGGTTACACACATATGTGCATTCAATATTTGCACTCATAGCTCTCTCTCTTCCACTTCTTGCAGATTACCACACTTGGACAATTATGTGATTGTCTTCTTTTTCTTCTCTCAACTAATCTGCAATCTCTACCTCGATATTCACACACTCATTCGGATCTCTCAAATATTTTTCTAGGGTTTCCTTCACTTGAAAACTTCACTAGCAAGCTACCTATACATCGAGCTACATGCCATCATCTAGCTCATCATAAAGGTGTCTAATAGGGATTTATCAGATATCACCATATCCTACATCAAGTCACCCAACATTTAATTCTGTTATAGAGAATTTTCCCTCATTTTCTCTATCAAACCTGAAGAATTTGATTATACATTCAATGCATTCTTCAATCCATTCCATTTGATTTGATCTTGATCACCTATGCAATATGTGCCACCATCTTGAAGATAAAATATTCATTTACATTGGTCGCTAGTGTAGTTGGACCAATTAATTTCTTCCTTTATGTCAATTTACAGTCTAAACCCTCGTTCACACTGTCATGGCCATTGTAGATTTCTATCTTTGAATTTTGGTCATCAATCCTCTTCTTTCACACCCTGATCCTACAATCCTCTATTCATTGCCATGCCTTTAAACCCTGAAACTTGGATAAGTATTCATTCAAATATCCATCATCAATCTTGGGGGTATTCACTTAACATCATATCACTCTATCAAAGAGACCTTGTTCAAGGTCCTAGCGATACCATATTGTCTCACCAATGGGCAAGTCATCGGGTTGTCAAGGAGACATCCTTCAACATCCTGCTAACACCACTCTATCACACTGATGAAGACCCTTGATGACATCCCATGTCCACCTCATCACCATGCAACTCACAAAATCGATGTGAGTTGGTATGTCGAGCAACCACTCTTCACCACCTATTCTTCTTCATCACAATCTTTCATCGTCACCATCTTGTTAGGACCCACCAAATACATTATGGCCACTATTAGATATTCCTCATTCAATCTCAACCATTCATTGCATACTTTATCTTGTGAAACCTTCATAGGTTCCCCCTTCTTCATCAATGGTTTTTATTCATCCATCGTAGATTAATCTCCACTGTTCCCCCCATACCCTAAAGGACTTAGTTGGGACCCACCAAAAACTCAACAGGGTTGGTGGGCACCGTCTAATCTCCAAGGCTTGATCACCACTATTGATCAAGCAACATCGCAATGTCGGAGGAACTTCAAATTCCTTAACCAATTCATGGAGTTCTTAAATTTATTAACTCCCCAATCCACCAATCACACACTAAACATTTTCTCGAATGGTAAATTCAAGGTGAAGGGGTTGATTCCCCAAATGACTTCAAAGGCTTAAGTAGTAACTTAAGCTAACTGCAACCTACTACAACTAGTCAATGTTGAAATAGAAAATTTTGATGACACCATGACTATAACCCTAGGGATTAACCACTATTATCCATAACATATAGACTAGTATCAGCAATTTTAAACCTCCCCTTCCTAAGCCTTTCGGCTCTTTTACTTCATCCTTTTTCAATGCCTTGTTGTTCATTCCTTTTGATAATTGCTCAAAGTCGTGGATTGTGTGCTTTTCCTAACCTTAGCCACTAGTTCTTCAAGTTTCATAAACTTTTTGTGGAGTTCTAAATTTTCAAAACTTCTCGATTGGCTTACTTGGTTCCCTTTGTTGAGTTGCAAGCCTTCGTTGGTTGTCTTTGAAATCGGTGATTCAAAGGTTCTCAAAACTTTGAAACTCTCAAATTTGGTTCTAAGGTTCTAAGTTTTTGCAACCATGTGACATTGTGGAATTTTTGTGGTTTCCAAGGTGTCACCACCTCATTAAATAATATATACAAACCAACCTTGAGTTGTGTTTTTAGGGTTTTTCAAAAAACATGCAGTTTTAAAGGTTATCTTTTCGAGGAATTAAACTGAATGTCGCATTAATTGCATGTCCTATCAAGTAACAACATAAGATGGGTGGAAAAGTATTCATTAAGTCATTTAGCCTTCATTCTTATTCTCTACTAATATTTCTCAAAGTACAAGCTTTCTTCCTTTGTGAAATTGTGCTCATGTAGAGTGGAATTCAAAATCACTAGTCTAAAGTGAGGGATGGATACTAAAATTGGGCACTTCAATTTGGGGGAGTTTTGTGTGCACCTAGAGCAATATAGTAGAACACCACTAGAAGAGAAATTTTTTCAAAGTGGTTTGGCACGTGCAGGAGGTGTTCCTAAAGCCATGTAAAGCATTGACCTGGTGATTTCATGTATAAGAGGCTACATTCAAGAGACTCGGGAGATTGGAGCTATGGATGGGTCTATCATTGTGAGAATCACTCTTGAAGTCATTTCTCATGCATTGAGTATTCCAAAAAGGGAGACTATAGAAGAAATGTTTGTAGTTGTTGGTGATGAGTTTTTCAAAATCAATGAAGAATGGTGCAAAAATTACAATGCAAAGAATTGGTTGAATTCTAGGAAAAAAGTAAGTTTCAGTTTCCCTCAAAACTTAAAAGTGTCCATTTTAAAGATGAAATTTTAGATGTTATCACCTTGTTGCATCTTGTAGTTGAAAATTCCTATTCAGAATCTTTTGAATTTTGGATATGTCATTTTATTCTGGTGATTTGTAGTGAACATAAATTCATTGACTGGATTGACATTATTTGTTATCATTTAAATGAGCAATTGGTAAACTTTCAACAAACTATTACCTTTCACATGTGCCCATACCTGGTTTACATTTTAGCTAGTCAAGAGGTTGTCTAGGTAGGATTGGAACCACAAGGGTCTCCAACGCTAGATACGCCTGTGAATAAAATCTTACCACATCTCACTAAGCAGGTTGGAATGAAGG